>CM052710.1:4664225-4718254 GCA_028551405.1 Uromys caudimaculatus | reverse complement strand
GGTGCAGATTTGGAGGCTCCCCTTCAACCCCACCAGTGGGCAGTCTTGACTTTTCTGACTCACTTTTCAGGGTAAGAACGCCTCTGAGACATGGGAAACCCACAGTTGAGGTCTGTGCTCTGGGTCTAGGGGAGCGGAGTGTAAGAGCCAGCAAGCACTTCAGCTGCCCCTGGGACTCACCAGCCCACGGGGGTAACTTCCTTTGCGTTGTGTCTGCCCTCTGCAGACTCAGTCCATGAGTCCCCAACTCTTGCTTGCCTTTTTGCACAAGCCTCCTGGTATTCCAGGCTCCTTGGTCAACACCACCAACTCCTTCCAGGGTTCTTTATAAGACTCCTGACCTTAACACCCATGGAACCTATAGGTGGCTCAGAGTTCCCCAGGCCTCCCCTCAGGTGCTTTCTCTGGGAATCACAGGATTGGCCTCTTCTTACCTGAAAACCTTTAAGTTTGACAGAATAAAGATCAGTGTCACCAGAGTCAGAAGCAGGAAAGCTCGCCTTTGGGAAAGTCTCCATGGTGGGTGGCTGGTTCCTAAAAGCATGTGTGGTGAGAGCAAGCTTCTTGAAGCAGCAGTCAGATGCCTCCTCATTCCCGTGAGGGCGGGGGAGCCCTGCCTTTTAGCCTGACACTGAGCTGCTCTGGAGAGTACAGGACGGAAATGAGGGGTGGAGTGTGCTTTAAGCTGACATGATGGAAGGAAGAGAAACTCCTATTCAAACAAGCTTTTTTTTTTTTTTTTTTTGGTCTCTGAAGCCAAATTCTGGAAACTATATGAGACCATGTATCTGTCATAAACAGCCTCACCTTTATCTGGTCAGTTCCTCTCCCAGCCTCATCCATAACTGGGAGAAGCAGAGGCATCCAGCACACTTGGGTGCTCATGGGAGGAACCCCGCACAGTCACCATGGTGGGTGTTAGCCTCTTTGAGGTTGCGCTGGAAGGTCACCAGGAAGCAACATGTCTAAGACGTGATTTCATCTAGAGACCATTAAAGGCTTAAGGTTCCTATAGAGGGCTGGGGAGAAGACTCCATGGGTGAGAACACAGGCTGCTATTGCAGAGGACCCAGGTTCAGTTCCCAGCACCCACATGGTAGCCCACAACCATCTATAACTCCAGCTCCAGGGGATCTGCTGCCCTCTTCTGACCTCCATATATCCCTGCATATCCGTGCATAGACACACACACACACACACACACACACACACACACACACACACACACACACACAATGTGTATAGATCCTCCCAAAGATCTATAAACAATTCTCACCCCCATGTCCAGTGGAGAAAACAGCCTCTGTGTGCCAGGAGGCTGTGTACCAAGATTGCAGAGCACACTGCTGGCGAGGGTCCAGATTGATTGGTCCAGATATGGCCTTCTCAACCTCTGCACAGAATGCTCCAAGAAATCATCCATTCTATTTGAGTTTAAAGAAGAGAGAAAAGAAGTATGGGGTCCGTGCTGATGCCTCGGTGGGTGAGACACTCACTGGGGTGATGCCTCAGTGGGTAAAACTCTCCTTACACAGCCATGAGGACCTGAGTTCAGGAGTCCCAGCACCCATGCCAAGCCAGCTATGGTAGCACATGTCTGTACACCCAGTGACTCTGTGGCAAGATGAGAGATGGAGACAGAAGACTCTAAGAATTTCATAGGCCAGCTAGACTGGTATACACCAGAAGTGGCCCTACTTTAGACAAGGTGGGAGATGTGACCCAATACTGGAGGTGGTCTTCTGCATACACACACACACACACACACACACACACACACACACACACACAAAACTTTTGGGCAAAACAATATGGCATAAAGTAATAAAAATCAGATTTTCAGAAAACAGAAAGATTATGGCTTGGTGGTTGAAGGGTCTTGCTTCTAGGATGTTGTAGGTCACAACTACTTGTGATGTCAAAGGTGTCACTTGGAAGGTGGGGTTCTGATGGTTAAGACCTGGTCATCGCTCATATATCACTGCTTCTGTTTCTGCCCCCAAAGCCTTGGCCTTCATCCACAGCACGCACCAGTGTGTGCCTCAACCACCCTCCTAGGAATGAGAGAGCACAAGCAGGTGTCTAAGAAGCTGGGCTTGCAGGACAAGCATAGGTTAACACCCCATAGTGCCTACCACAGCTCCAGGCACCAGAACAAGGGAACCCACCCCTGTCTCACTGTCTTTCTGTCTTCTGTCTATCTCTGTGCAACTCTAGAAGGAAGCACTTTCTGAGTAGGTTCATGCCTGCTCATTACTCTTGGAGCTGGGGTGATGCCCAGTTGGTAAAGTGTTTTGTAAGGGTAAAGACCTAATTAGTTCACTCCTCAAAAGCCACATGAAAGAAAACAGGGGCCAGGGGCAGAGGGTGGGGGAGCACCAGGGGGAGCACCAGGATCAGGAAAGCTGACTCAGCAGGCTAAGGTCCTTGCTGTTCAACCTTGGTGATCTCCAGCATCCACGTAGGAGTGGAAGGAGAGAACCAACTTCCCAGGGTTGTCCCCTGACACGAGTGCCTCAGCCCCAATAATAGTAAAGTCAGATTAAAATTTAAAAGCAGGCCATGGTGGTGCATGTTTGTAATTCTAGCAGTGGGGAGTCAGTCAGAGATAGGCAGATCTCTGGGGTCCCTGACCAGCATAGGCTACTTGGTGGTGGAAGCCCAAAACAGGAACAATGTATCTTGCAGGTTAAGGGTTCTGTTTGCAGTTAAGACAGTTAAAAAGGAGTCCCCAGGGGCTGGAGAGATGGCTCAGCGGTTAAGAGCACTGACTGCTCTTCCAGAGGTCCTGAGTTCAAATCCCAGCAACCACATGGTGGCTCACAACCATCTGTAATGGGATCAGATGCCCTCTTCTGGTGTGTCTGAAGACAGCTCAATGTACTCATATACATAAAATAAATAAGATAAATTTATAAAAAAAAAAAAAAAAAAAAAAAGAAGTCCCCATTTGTCCCATGTTAAGCCCTTGCAAACTAAGGTTTCTATTTGGTTTTGGGTTTTTTTGTTTTTTTGTTTTGTTTTGTTTTGGTTTGGTTTTGGTTTTTCGTTTTTTCGAGACAGGGTTTCTCTGTGTAGCCTTGGCTGTCCTGGAACTCACTCTGTAGACCAGGCTGGCCTCAAACTCAGAAATCCGCCTGCCTCTGCCTCTCAAGTGCTGGGATTAAAGGCGTGTGCCACCACTGCCCAGCTCTATTTGTTATTAAGAAGAAGAACCTGTTCCTTAGATCTGATGTAAACTGTTTGCGACCACATTCACATGGTGTATATGCTTACCCTGTTCCTCGGGTCTAACAATGTACAACAGCCGACTCTCCCCTGTGAACGCCTTATCTCGCCTATGAAAGGGACTTCAAAAGGCCAGCAAGAGCTGCTTTCCCAAATTCTGACTTAGGGTGAGACAGCTGGCTGGCCAATCTCGGGTGCACCCCAAAATACAGCTTGCTTTAATTGGACAATCATGGATTTGGTTTCTTTACCTTACAATTCTCAAGCTTAACAGTGGGTACCCAGCCAGTGAGAGTTCCTGTCTTAACAAAAGGGAATGGCTCATGAGAATGACAACCGAAGTTGTCTTTAGTCTCTACCTGCATATGCTCACACTTCACACACACACACACACACACACACATGTATACACACATAAGAACATGCATGCACACACAGGATCTGTAAATGGTTTTGGGGTGATGGAAGGGTCAAGGTGTTAGAATATGCCATGGCGACGGACACAGGGGCAGCACTGTCGCCTAGAGATGACATGTCTCATTGCTAGGTCCAAGAGCTGGCTGTAAAGATGCTTCTAGCTGTCCAGGGATGCACCTGATGCTAACACAAGGAATGCCACAAAGTCACACACACAGAGATGTATTGGGGTGGTGGTATGCAAAAAGCTACCTCTGAGCAGGGATAGAAAGGGGCAGGCTGTGAACATAACAGATACGGCGTGTGTGCATAGGAAGTGTAGGGTATGGGTCCCACGCCGTCGTAAGTCGGTGGGTGTTGGGCTGTAGGGAAGCCCCAGGACACCGCTTGGGGATGGGGAAGCACAGCCTGAGGACCTGCAGGATGGATCTAGCCCAGGGCCAGGGCAGAAAAGGGGCGGGTAGAATCCTTGGCTTGGTGGTGGCGGGGTGGGGGTGGGGGTGGGCTTGGCTTGGCAGAGAGGACTTCTACGGCAGCTCTATAGGCGAAGACTTCCATGCTCCCCACAGCGAATCCCGATGAGAAGAGGCAGTCCATGGATTTAAGGCATTTATTGTCATGGTGGAGAGTGGATGAGCAAAACCGTACCCTACTTCTCAGGGTGGTCCTGAGGTTAAATACCTTTTGCAGGGAGGAGTGTCTGGGAAGGAGAGCTTATGGGCTTAGCTGTCCAAGCCTTTTAGGTATCTCATTAAAATGGAGATCTGTCTTGAGCCTATGTGACCATAGGTCATGTAGGTCTTCTACAAGTGGAGGGGTTTGGGGTGTTGCTCTTACATGACTGATGGCCACAAATCTATGGGGGTTGTGGCTAGTGACAGGGGCCTGGTAGTGGAATCAGACAAAGTGCCTACCGTCCCTTCAGGGTCACTGAGGTTTCTAGCCTTGCTCAACCAGGAACCAGACTGTCTTTCACAGTCCCACAAGGAAGACTAGACAACGTGGTGACCGTGAAAACATGGCGTTTGGCTACTGGTGATGATGTGGCCACAGGTGCTGCATCATTAAGCCCAGCTGGAGGAGCATCTAATTTTGGTTTATCACCAGGCACATGATGTGTGCACACACACAGGGATACACAAACACACAGAGGAACAACAAGTTCTGTATACCAATGTCTCCTTCAAATGCTGGCACATTGGAGTCCCTAACCCATCTGCCTGCCTGTTTGTCTTGGTGGGCAGATGCAGTGCAGAGTGGGCAGGCGCTTTCTTACCCAGCACCGATCTGAATAAACAGTCTCTCTCCTCTCACCGTCGGATCCAATGGCTAGCTGTGGGGCCTGTTAGCATGCCAGAGGGCATGCTGACCTCCAGACTCTCTGAATATCACAAGCACCTGTTACCGAGTGCCTTGATCCTGGCCCTTCTCACCCGCCCCCTACACTAGATGTCTCTAGCTAGTCTTCTCCCAGCTTCTCCTCCCTATCCAACCCCGCCATTTCGACCACGAACACTCTCTTGTCTTCCTCTCTGGGCCCCAGGCTGTACAGTGCCTCGTGTTTACAGTACAAACCTTCTCTCCACCACACCTTGGAGGGGTCATGTCCTCAGTTTGTACATCATCCTGCTCTCTGAAGAAGGCCCTGGCTGGCAGTGTCCTCTGCCTTGTGCTGGTATGGAAACTGAGCTGAGCTCACAGGGTCACCGGGAACTGTTCGCTGTTTAGGCTGTGTCTCACCTCACACTGTTTGGAAGCGGGTTAAACTTGGAGATCTGAAAGACAGCTGTGGAGATTGAATAATCCCTAGGTCATTTCCTGGTCTTCAAATTCCAGCCCAAAGCTGCTCTAGCCTGGGCAGAGGAGCATACACTTTAAGGGAAAACTGATTGAAAACACAGTCATGATCCATGTTTGGTCTTAACTGCTTTTTGCTTCCTTTAAACTCAGCCATCTGCTTTCTCTAAAATTTTTTTTTTAGATTTTATTTATTTTATGTATATGAGTAAACTGTAGCTGTCTTCAGACACCCCAGAAGAGGGCATCAGATCCCATTACAGATGGTTGTGAGCCACCATGTACTTGCTGGGATTTGAATTCAGAACCTTTGGAAGAGCAGTCGGTGCTCTTAACTGCTGAGCCATCTCTCCAGCCCCGACATCTGCCTTCTTTACAGATAAGATGTGTGAGAGCGTGCTCACATATAAGGGACACAAGAAGATGCTGTGCATTAGGACACAAAATGCTGGCTCAGCAGTTAAGAGCACTTGTTGCTCTTGCAGAGATCCCAGATTTGGGTTTCAGCACCCATAACAGTCTGTAACTCCAATTCCAAGGATCCAGCGCCCTCTTCTGGCCACTGACGGTACCAGGCATGTATGCGGTACGCATACATACAGGCAAGACACATAAAATAATTTAAAAAGTGTGTCACACTTACAGTTGTGAGACATGAAAATCTGGTAATACTTCACTCTGCTCCAGACAGAACCAGGCATAGGAAGCAGCCAGTTCAAGAGAGGTGAGCAGAAACTCAAATTAATTCAGAATTCAGAAGCAAAATACAAGTTGGGGCAAAACTGTTTTTTCCAAAGAAGAAGGTAAATCAAAGAGGGGAGAATTATTTTTTGTCTCTGTCCACTACCTACTATTTTGATGGTAAAATTCCTTGAAGGAATTGCAAGGTAAAACCAGACTGCCTTTCCACAGCTTTCTAGAGTGAGCAAGCTTTGAACTTCCTCTGAGATTGGAATGTCTGTATGTGAGTGTGTGTGAGAGTGTGTGAGTGTCTGAGAGTGTGTGTGTATGTGTGTGGTGTGTGTCTGAGTGTGTGTATGTGTTTGTGAGTGAGTGTGTGTGTGTGTGTGTGAGTGTGTGTGTATGTGTGTGGTGTGTGTCTGAGTGTGTGTGTATGTGTTTGTGAGTGTGTATGTGTGTGTGAGTGTGAGTGTGTGTGTGTATGTGTTTGTGAGTGAGTGTGTATGTGTGTGTGAGTGTGTGGTATGTGAGTGTGTGTGTGAGTGTCTGAGTGTGTGGTATGTGAGTGTGTATGTGTGTGACTCTGTGTGTGTGTGTGTGTGTGAGTGTGTGGTATGTGAGTGTGTGTGTGTGAGTGTCTGAGTGTGTGGTATGTGAGTGTGTATGTGTGTGACTCTGTGTGTGTGTGTGTGTGTGTGTGTGTGTTGGGGAAGGGTGCACTTGAGCATAGGCAGAGGTCAGAGATCAACCAATGTCAGGTGCCTTCCTTGACCGCTCTCTACCTTTAAGAACTTACTGGTGTGTGGTGTGTGAATGCTCGTGCTGGTGTGCCCATGTGTGTGAGCATGCACATGTGTGTGGATGTCACAGGACAATCTTTGAATGCCAGTCCTTGCCTTCACCTTGTTTGTGACAGGGTACCACTGTGTAAGCCAGACTGGCCCACATGTTCTGGATTCTCCTGTCTCTGTCTTCCATCTTCCCGTAGGGGTGTACTGAGACACTGGGCCCAATGGCCCAATGTTTACATGGGTTCTCGGGTTCAAAGTCAGGCTGGTGGTTTTGCATGGCAAACATTTTACCCAAGAGTCATGGCCCTGGCTCACCACCTTGTTTTCCCACTGGTCACAGATCACAGGATCACAGATCAGGCTAAGCTGGCTGGCCAGAGAACCTAGGGAGCCGCCATTCCTCCACTAGGATTACGAGCATGCACTTTTAACCCTACTAGGTGAGAATAAGATCACTATCGAAATTTTTGAGCCAAATTTGAAGCAAGCTTTATTAAATGCTGGTCAGGACGGTGGATTTTGGTGCCTGGTCCATAACTGGGATTCCCAGAGTATGGTACCAAATCACATTAGTCAGAGGTTTCTAAAGGCAAAACCTGCAAGGCTACATACTTCCTGCCACTTATGACATAAGACCGCGCACATCCTGTATAGTTGGGGCAACCAAGCTTGTTTACAGAAGTGAAAACACATGGCTTGTTATCTTACATAAAAGCCTTCAGCATTCCAGGACGTTATCGGCCCTTGGGCAAGTGGGGCTTACCAACAGAGGCATTTTTGTTTATAAATCTCTTAAGCACAGTAATTTAAACTTAAAACATAACTTGAGCCATTACAGCATCACCATATCTGGGTTTTTATGAATTCAGGGAGTTGAATTCAGGTCTTTGTTCTTACAAGGAAAGCACTTTATCAACTCCATATCTCCCCAACCCCACATTGGAATTCATTTTTTAAAAGATTTATTTACTTTGCTTTTATGTATATGAGTGTTTTGCCTGCACTTTTGTATGTGAAGTGTTACAGAGTTCAAGACCCTGGCAGGTGAGGTGGGATGACCACAGACTCAATCTAAATTATAGTTGGATGAATTTATTTAAGCTGCTAACCTCAGCAGCCTTAAACCCAAATTGAAGGTGGGCTACCCAGAGGGGGTTTTAGGATGATTTTTTTAAAAAAAGGCTAAAACTATGAAAAGCACCTTGAATTTTTGCACAAGCCAGGAACTGGGTCTATTTTGTCAAGATTAAGTGATTAGAGTGACCTAAAATAATCCTTAAATGTCTATGGAAGTAAGTTACAGAAATCATAAAGCGGCCAGTCATCCTTAGTAGGACAACGCAAATGGTCATGGCTGCACACTTCTGGGCGGGGCCATCTGTCAGGGTTGTTGGGAACTTGTCATCCAGGAGTTCAAATCTGGGACAAACAGTTCTTAGGTATTAAGATGGAAATCTGCCACAAAATGGAGCCCTGTTTGCCATCCCAGCAACCACACGAGTATCTGGTACCTGTAAGTCCCCCCCCCCTTTTGAGACACCATTGCATGCATCCTAAGCTAGATTCCTCCTCCAGAGTCAAGAGCAGAAGGGATGAGTGAGTTCATACGTGGCAGTGCTACGCTTGCTCTCCTTTTCATTCAGTCCAGAGCCCCATCCACCAACTAGTGGGACCCACATTCAGGATGGGTCTTCTCAACTGTCTTAGTCAGGGTTTCTATTCCTGCACAAACATCATGACCAAGAGGCAAGTTGGGGAGGAAAGGGTTTATTCAGCTTACACTTCCATGCTGCTGTTCATCACCAAAGGAAGTCAGGACTGGAACTCAAGCAGGTCAGGAAGCAGGAGCTGAAGCAGAGGCCATGGAGGGATGCTCCTTACTGGCTTGCTTCCCCTGACTTGCTCAGTCTGCTTTCTTATAGAACCCAAGACTGCCAGCCCAGGGATTTCTCCACTCACAAGGGGCGGGGCTCTGCTTCCTTGATCACTATTTAAGAAAATGCCTTACACCTGGATCTCATGGAGGCATTTCCTCAAGGGAGGCTCCTTTCTCTGTGATAACTCCAGCTTGTGTCAAGTTGACACACAAAACCAGCCAGTACATCAACTCAGTTACTTCGATGATGTAAATTTATTATAATCTCAACAAGAAAAAAAGCAAAAGAAAAAGAAACACAGAGTCAAGGGGAAAAATATTTATTTTATGCATATAGGTGATGTTTTCTTTCGAGTCTGTCTGGGCACCGTGTGCATGCTTGGTACCCTTGAAGGTCAGAAGAGTGTCAGATCCCCTGGAATTGAATTAGGGCGGGCTGTGAGCAGCCTTGCTGGTGCTGGGAATCAAACCCTGGTCCTTTTGCTAGAACAAGTATTCTTAACTATTTAGCCTTATCTCCAGCCCCAGAAGTAAAATCTCAAAAACCAAAACAAACAGACAAACACATAGTGATGCCCGCCCTTAATCCTAAGACTTGGGAGACAGAGGCAGGGGATCTCTGTAATTTTCAGGCCAGCCTGGTCTACTTTGAGAGTTCCAGTCCCGCCAAGATTACACAGAGAGCAGAGAGACCCTGTCTTTTTTTTTTTTTTTTTTTTTTTAGAGAGAGACCCTGTCTTAAAAACAAACAAAACAAAATAAAATAAAAACAAACAAAACAAAATTAATCAAACAAAAATACTAAACAACAAACCTTTAAAAGCTAAGCTTTCTGCTTGTGAGTTGATTCCATATTGAGATTCCATATGATTCCATATAAGAGAAAACATGCACATTAGGTTTATAGAGGAGTGCTATAAATTGGTGTGTAAATATATAACAGGAAATGGACAGGGTCTCTAGAGCCACACAGGAGGGGCACCTGATGAGCTCAGCCCAAGCACAGAAAGATACTTCATCCCTGTTCGCATTATAACTACAAGGCCTGTGGAACAACATGGATCCATCTACCCACAACAGGTGGAGGTTGAGATTCAGTCAGGAATCGGTCCTGGCCCCATCTGGTCCTTATCTCCACCATGACAGAGAGGGGCTAGAAGAGAAAGAACATGGAGTCACAGAGTCACACAGTCGGCAAGATTCAGTGCTGACAACTGCTTTGCCAGAGGCGCCTTCATGGAGGGGTTCTCAGAGCTGGCTGGAGAGTTCATTTAATTCCCTGACCGCAGTTCCCAGGGGCGCTATAGACAGACAACCTGGTCCTTCCTTATCGAGACTTCTAGACCAGAGACAAAAGAAAGAATCAACTATATAGATCGTGCTTTGGGGTTAGAAGCAAGCTGAGGAGCCAGCCGAGACTTCCTCATGGTTGAGGCAGGGCTGTGCAGAGGAAACCAGGTAGAGAAGGAAGCCTCATTGGGCTGAAGTGTGGTGAAGCATAAGGAAGCAGGACTGTCAGGAGCATGCTTCCTGCTTTGGAGATGAACAAGAAGCCAATGTGTCTGACCCAGACAGGATGTGGGAGGGGCCTTGTAATTAAAATCTCCTCCTGACCCAGAAAACCTCTCCACAGAGGAGGAAGAGAAAGAACACCAATTTGCTTAATGAACTTGCATGTGTACTCTGAGAGAGGGCAAAAATGGAAGGAAGTCTTGCCCCTCCAGAAAAGGCTCAGCTCGTCACATAGACGCTCTCCAAGTGGGCAGCCAGGCCATTTCCCGACCAGGATGGTTTCTAGAAGGATGTGGTGTGGTAGAGCCAGTGATGAAAAGGTCAGAATAAGTTCATTCCTGTTTCCTGTAAATCTTGCATTTGAACAGGTCTTGACCCATTTTCTGAAATTTGATGTTCCACACCCTATACCTTGACCTCTCCCCTGATAATATGTTCTGCCAAGTAATTTTGAAATGTTCTCCCAAGTTTCTACATAACCAAAAACCCTTGGAAATCCCCCAGCCTTGCAGAACTTGGGGCCTGTATTAGCCCCGGCTTTTCCTATGTTTAAATTTTTGTCTGTTTGTTTGTTTGGCCTGACAGCCAGTGTGGGTGTTGAGGAGGGCACATATATCCTCAAACTCAGAGACCCACCTGACTCTGTCCTAGTGCTAAGATTAAAGGTGTGCACCACCACCTCCTGGCCCTCAGTGCAATCTTAAAAAAAATTTATTTTTACTCTTATTTTCATGTGTATGAGTGTTTTGCCTGCATGGATATATATGTATGTATTTGCCTGGTACCCACAAAGGCCAGACAAGGGCATCGGATTTCCTGGAACTGGAATTACAGTTACAGACAGTTGTGAGCTACCATGTGGATGCTGGGAACCAAAGCCAGGTCCTCTGCAAGAGCAGCCAGTGCTCTTCCCTGGTGAGCCATCTTTCTGGCTCCAGAGAATTCCTTTTTTTTTTTTTTTTTTTTCCTGAGACAGGGTTTCTCTGTGTAGCCCTGGCTGTCCTGGAACTCACTCTGTAGACCAGGCTGGCCTCGAACTCAGAAATCCGCCTGCCTCTGCCTCCCAAGTGCTGGGATTAAAGGCGTGCGCCACCACTGCCTGGCTGGCTTTTCCTATGTTTAATGTCATCTCTTAACCCTGCTTGAGGCAGATAGCCCCATCTGACAGAAAATAAAGCTTGCTTAATTTGACCAAAGAATTTGAGTAATGGTCTGTGGTGCTTTGAATATGCTTGACCCAGGGAGTGGCACTATTGGGAGCTATGGTCTTGTTGGAGTAGGTGTGGCCTTGTTGGAGGCAATGTGTCACTGTAGGGGTGGGCTTTGAGACCCTCCTCCTAACTGCCTGGAAGATAGTAGTCTTCTCCTGTTTGCCTTTGAAACAAGATGTAGAGCTCTCAGCTCTTTTCTCCAATAACACGCCTGCCTGGACGCTGCCGTGCTCTGCCTTGATGATAATGGACTGAACCTCTGAACCTGTAAGCCAGCCCCAATTGAATGCTGCCCTTTATAAGAGTTGCCTTGGTCATGGTGTCTCTTCACAGCAATGGAAACCCTAACTAAGACATGGTCTTTACTCTGTTTAGTGGAATTAACAAGAAACAGGAGGACTGTCAAAAGTTCAAGAGCAGGGGTCTGGAGAGATTGCTCAGCCGCTAAGAACACTTGTTGCTCTCAGACAGAACCTGGGTCGGTTCCCCAAGCCTAAAGTCATCTACGACTCCATTGCCAGGAGATCTGATGCTGTCTTCTCAACTGTGGCACCAGGCATAGGCATGCACTGTACATAGACATACAGATTGGGGGTGGGGGACCTCATACACAAGATATATAAGTCAAAATTTAAAAATATAGAGTAGCAAAGCCAAGGAGTGTGGATGTGTCCTGTGCTCTTGCCATCCATGGGGCAAGACACACACACACACACACACACACACACACACACACACACACACACAGAAAAGATGACAGCCAAGGAGCACCTCAGCAGGATCCCTCTGTGAAGTCCTGTGGTGCCTTGCATGTGTTCAGGTTTTTCAGCTGGGTTCTGTGTACCCCTGTGCCCTACTGCCCTACTTAGTCTCGTCCTTGCATTCTAGTGAGATCCCATGTGTGACAGGAGGCAGGAGAGGTAGCTTAGTGGTTAAGGACACTTGTTGCTCCTTGAGAGGACCTAGCACGAATATGGTGGTTCACAATTCCAGAGGAGCTCATATACTCTTTTGACTGCAGAGGACACAAGACATACATGTGGTACACAGACATACATATACTCAGGAAAACACTTGTACACATAAAATAAAATAAATAGATCTAAAACAAAAAATGTAAAAGCAACTTAGAGATAAAAATATTTATTTTAGTTCAAAGTTCCAGCTCACAGTCTATCATGGTAGGGAAGTTAAGGCAGGAACTTGAGGTAGCTGGACACGTCCACAGTCAAGAACGGAGCAATAACAAATGCGTGATTATTTGTACTAAACCTTCTTACTTAGTCCAGGACTCTCTGCCTAGAGAATGGTGCTGCCCACAGTGGTATCCAGCAGACCTGGATGGTCCTCTGTTGAGATTCTCTTTCCACGGGAGCTGTATCACTTTGACAGTTTATGTTACTTTCTCTTTTTTGCTACTGTAGAAAACCCCATTTGAGCAAAGAAGTCTAGAAAAGAAACAAAGTGACCACTTGGTTCCCTTTAGGCTTTTTATTCGGAACTATAAAGAGTTGTGAGGCCGGGCAGTGGTGGCCCACGCCTTTAATCCCAGCACTTGGGAGGCAGAGGCAGGCAGATTTCTGAGTTCGAGGCCACCTGGTCTACAGAGTGAGTTCCAGTACAGAAACCCTGTCTCAAAAAACCAAAAAAAAAAAAAAAAAAAAAAATTGTGAGACAGGCAGCAGTTGTTACAGCTGGAGCAGTGCAGACTAACAGTGGGAATCAAGCAAGCAGTGAGCGCGGCTCTCTGCCAGTCTTCCCCATCCTTGGGAGGCAAAACCAGGTGGCCAAATAAGGGACTAGACCTTGGAGGTAGCTTTAAGAACGCAATCTAGCGGTTTAGCAAGGGAAAGGGCCAAAGGTGCCTCTTTAGCCATGCTCAGGACTGTTCGAGAGCCCGTCACCGGCCAGCTGAGCTATCTCAGACAAAACATCATGGGTCTGGGGAGATGTCTCATTGGGTAAAGATACCTCCTGCCAAGTTTGAAGGTTTAAATTTGATCCTTGGGACCTTCATGGTAGAAGAAGAGAACAAACTCCTGAAAGATTTTTTTCTTACACACACACACACACACACACACACACACACACACACACACACACACACACACACATACACACACAATCAGAAGCAACACCAAAAAAAAACCCCAAAAAACAAAAAAAAAACAACTCACAATAAATAACACAAAACAAACAGAAACAACAAAATAACCACACTTAGATTCTTGTTCAACTCGATTCTATTGCTTTTCTTCCTCCTTCCCCCCCCCCCCCCATCTTCCTCTCTGACACTGCCTTTAGTCTGTAACCTTTGCCCCAGGCAGTCCTGCAGTGAACACTACTACCCACAGTCTGGGAAATGTAAACACTGAGCTGAGACTGTGGCTCAGGCAGTCGAGCATTTTCCCAGCATGCACTTGAGGTCTTGTACCTTAAAAATCAGGCACGGTGGGTGGTGCTTGTCTATACTCCAGCATTTGGGAAGTGGAAGCTGGAGGATCAGAAGTTCAAGGTCACCATCACCTACATAGTGATTCTTGGTCATCCTGGATTTGATGAAACCCTATTTAAAAAAAAAAAAAAATAGCTGGGCCATGGTGGTGCACACCTTTGATCCCAACAGTTGAGAAACAGGCAGCTGGAACTATTAGTTCGAGGCCAGCCTGGTCTACAGAGCGAGTTCCAGGACTGCCAGGGCTACATAGAGACACCCTGTCTCGAAAAACAAACAAACAAACAAACAAACAAACAAAGAAAAAAAAACAAAAAACAAAAGAAATGAAAACTCAGAAGCCAAATGTTCCAGGGCACCAGCGTGGTGTCCTGAGCCCCACAGAGGGAGGAACACTTTTCCTGGGCCTTAATTTGTATCTGTGTCCCAGTCCCCAGAGAGTTTGTGACCTTAGAGATGGTACGCTGGTAAGAATCCAAGACCCAAGAGTGCATTTCTCTAAGGATGTTGGTTGTATTTTTAAAAAGTCACAAAAATAAGACAAGGGGGGGGAGGGAGATAGAGAGAGCGAGAGAGAGAGCGCGAGCGAGCAGCCATTCCTGCAGTTCACTGACCCTGTGAACCTCCTCATCAATGCCAGAAGCATGTGTCCAAGAAGAGTAACCTCCAGAGCTGAGCCGCTTGCTGGGCTGCCCGGGCAGAAAGAAGCCTTTGTCCTTCCGTATATTTATTGAATAATTATAATCCAGAGCTCTGCTTACATACTTAACACTTCCTGGACATCTTGTTGATGCTGTAACTCTCTACTAGTGTTACGAGTATTGACAGTAAATCAAAACATTAGATAAGGAAGGCACGTGAATGTAATACCTAAAGCAAAACACACACTGTCATTCAAAAGCATGGCTGGAGAAATGGCTCGGCAGTGAAGTGCCTGCTGCGTAGTGTCTAGGATGACAGTACTGGGGAGGAGAGACAGGGGGATTCCCTGGACTTGCTGGCCAGCCAGCCTGGCCATACAGATAAACTCCAGGTTAGTGAGAGACCCTGTCTCAACAAAACACATTGTTAATGGGGGCTAAAGAGATCGCTCAGTAATAAAGAGTGTTTTCTGTTCTTCCACAAGACCTGAGTTTGGTTCTCAGCAGCCACCCTGGGCAGCACACAACTGTGTGTTACTCTGCCTCCAGGGGATCTGATGTCTTTTTCTGACCTCTGAGAGGACACACACACACACACACACACACACACACACACACACACACACACACACACAGAGGCAGGAGAGAAATAAAATAAATCTTTAAAGAAAAATAAAGGAGTATGAGGCTGGAGAGATGGCTCAGCAGTTAAGAGCACTGACTGCTCTTCCAGAGGTCCTGAGTTCAATTCCCAGCAACCACATGGTGGCTCACAACCATCTGTAATGAGATCTGATGCCCTCTTCTGGTGTGTCTGAAGACAGCTACAGTGCACTCACATACATAAAATAAATAAAATCTAAAAAAAAAAACAAAAGAAAGAAAAATAAAGTAGGCATGATTGAGAAATATGCCCAAAGTTAACCTCTGGTCGCCACATACATGCACATACCCATGCACACACATGCACACCCATACATACACACATGCACACATATACATAAAAACATGGGTAGGAAAGATTAGTTTTTAAAATAAAGGACAAAAGGCAAAGTTATGTCGAATGAGCCATGTCCAGAGATGGTCAAGTGTGTGAGGCCCACAAGCCCCCTGGGTTCACCTCTGTCGATGTCATTAAAAGCTGAGCCACAAAGAACATCTAGGCCTGGGGTTTCCATGGGAACGATCCATCTGTGGTCACCATCCACCCATGGCCACCATCCATCTGTGGTCACCACCCATCTGTGGCCACCATCCATCTGTGGTCACCATCCATCTGTGGCCACCATCCATCCGTGGCCACCATCCATCCTTGACCACCATCCATCCGTGGCCACCATCCACCCATGGCCACCATCCATCCGTGGCCACCATCCATCTGTGGTCACTATCCACCCATGGCCACCATCCACCCATGGCCACCATCCATCCGTGGCCACCATCCATCTGTGGTCACCATCCACCCATGGCCACCATCCATCCATGGCCACCATCCATCCGTGGCCACCATCTATCCGTGGCCACCATCCATCCTTGACCACCATCCATCCATGGCCACCATCCATCTTCCTGTCCCCTCTCAGCCAGCAGCATGGCTGCCAGGGGCCAGGTCTCACCTCTGAACACCATTCCCAGCATTTCCAATGTTAGGAGGCGGGAAAGCGAGCAATTCGGAGAAATAGCCCCTGGGAATCTAAAACAAGGGGCACACAGCTGACCACAGGACACTGTGTTACCCCAGAGAGCAAGGAGACTTTCAAAGACCACACAAGTCTCTCCTCAGCCACTGTCTGGTAGGAGTGCCATAGTTTCAAAGGCAGAGAGACTCAGTCATTCTTGATTGAGAGTAAAGAGCCAAGCAAACTCAGTGTTTCATCCTGGATGGAACCCTAAAACAGACTGATTTTTAAATAAAGGACAAATGCCAAAGGATTGTCATAGATTAAATGGTAAAATTATACAAATTTCAATTTTCTAATGAAATTCACCCCCTCCCTTTTAACAGGGGAGAGCAGGAATGCAGTCCTGCACCGCCACAAACTATGCAGTTTCCTGACCCAGAGGAAACTGCAGGAGTCAGCACATCCAGAGAGCAATAGCTAAGCCTCACCATGGGAAAACCACCTCTGTGACCATGCTGTCACCTCTGCCAGGTGACAAGTATTCTAAAAAAGTCCTGACTGAGTATGTCAGAGTATTTGTTCTGTTCCGGGCACACACACACATCCCAAACTACTCACTGGTGAAGTTCTAAGCTTTTGCCTTCAATATCCTTTCTGTTGCTGTAACAAAGTACCCAGACCAGGTAGTTTGCAAACAAGAGAAGTTGACCTGGAAGTTCAGCTGTGGGTGGCCACATGTAGTGCAGACTACCCAGCTGTGACTGTTTTTAAAAATGGCGAAGGCTTACATGCATGGGAGGGAGAGAGAAAGGGCCTGCCTTGTCAGGAATCCGCTCTGGTGAGAGCTAACCCGCTCCTAAGACAACGGTGTTAATCCGTTCTTGGAGGTAAAGCCCTTTGACCCGATCGGCTCTCCGTGGGAGCACCTCTCCCACTGTGGCACTGATACTGTTTCCTTTTGATTCCTTTCCCTGTCTTCTCTCCCTTCCATTCTTCTCCTCCTCCTATCTCCCACCTTCTCCTTCTCCCCTCCTTCCTCTCTCTTGCTGAGATAGCCCATGTGTCTCAGGATGGGGTGAAAGCTGCCCTACCTCCTGACCCTCCTCCTACCTCTCACGTCCTGCAATCAAGGTGTCTGCCACCTCACCCGGTAGTATTGAGGTCAAACCCAGGGTTTTGTGCGTGCTAGGCAAGCAATCTACCAACTGTCTACTAACAGACAGCCCAGCACTGTCAGATATTTTAAAATTGTGGGGTTGGGGGGGGAGAGAAAGTAGATGCAAGGAGGTAGAAACAAGGAGGCGCCTGGGAGGAGGATACACAGGAATTCTGGGTACTGTTTTGTAGCTTTTCTATTCGTTTAACATCATTTTCGATTTTTAAGAAGTTATCAAAAGAGAAAAGAAGTCCTCAGGCACCAGCAGAAATATAAAAGATCTCCTTTCTTGTACAAACTATGGTTTTTGCAAAACCACATAAGGGAAAATTATTTACAGAATTCTGGTTAAGATCTGGACATGGAGGCACAGGAAGATGCAGAGGCCGACAATTCTCTGTGAGTTTGAGGATAACCTGGTCTACATAGTGAGTTCCAGGCTGGCCAGAGCTACACAGTAAGTTTGTCTCAAAACAAACAAACAAAAAGTATTCTGGTTAAAAGCGCACTTGGGTGAATACAGTCTTTAGTTCTAAGTGTGCAGAGGATATAGCGAACAGAAGAGGAAGAAAAATAATGTCATCGGCCAGATCTTGTTTCTTGGGGCTGGAGAGATGGTTCAGCAGTTAAGAAAACTGACTGCTCGGACCAAGGACCAAGATCTATTCCCAGCAACCCCAGGGTAACTCAGGTAGCCTGTAACTTGGGCTTCAGGAAATCTGACATCCTCCTCTGGCCTCTGAGGACACTTGCCTGGACTCTGAGTTGAGCACAGACTACACACTTACCAGACTCTTGATTCACCTTGCCCAGAAGGTCGGAACCAAGTCTAGTGGTTCTGCTTTATGTCGCCTGGTTTGGTGTGCATGCAGACAGTATCAATCAACGTCTGAAAGTGAGATTTGCACTCCCAAGTATTCAAAGCTGAATCCTTCGTGCCCAGTCTGCTTCTCTCATCACTTCTTTTCTTCCTAGAACAATTTTCTTAATTTTGTGAGCTGCTTCCTCTCCTGAAGCCGAGTGTGAGGGAGTCAGCCACCGTCTTGCAGGTGAGTATGATCAATTATTAAATTGGCTGGATGTCTGACAGCCTGTCATACACTGCTACCGTTTTGGTTTTTTTTTGGTTTTTTGTTTTGGAGAGCTTGGCACAAAGGGATAAAAGAGCATAAAAGGAGTGAGAAAAAGACTTTTCAAAATCCTTGATTGCAGACAGAATTCAACATAATTCAGTGAACCTAGCCTGGAGGAGATGACTTGGAAAGTGCCCAAGCTGCCACCTGGATCCAGATTCCAGTCTGCCCTGGTTGTGTGGCGTCCCCAGGGCTCTGAGGGTTGTTGGTGAGTCACGGATAGAAACTTTGACAGCCCCTCACCGCCCCCGCCCCCCCCCCCCCGAAGATTTCACACTAAGCGCTGCTTTGTTTTCTAGGGCGGAAAGGCAAGGGCACAGCACCAAAGGGCAGGCTCAGGTGCCGATGATATGGTGGCGCACTCATCTGGTCTGGCACCTCCTGAGGACATGGCTGTGCACTGAACTGGAGGGACTTCACAGGCTGGGTGTAATGGGAGTGTATGTTGGCTGCAGGATGGAGGTCTGTGCCTCAAGCTCTAGAGTCCACTTAGGAGAGAACGCTAGGTGATGGGCGGGGCAGAGGATGGCTCCAGTCTTCCTGGTGTTGAGGTGCCTTAAGACAGTATAGTTTGATGAATTTAGGAGCCAGCCTTTCGGACACCCCGCGGGATGTAGCAGTATGGCACCCTGTCCACCCCAGAGCCACTGGGAGCTGCGCCAACCTTCAGTGCTTCCCCAACCTCAGTGATTGGGTGTGGAAGGCTCTTACCTCCTGTGGGTGGGCGGGTCAGGCCTTGCCCCTCATTGAAGGGTGGGGGCCGTCAATCACTGAGAACACTAGACCTTGGGCTAGGTGCAGGTCCGGGACTTTTAACTACCGTGTGAAGAACGGGGATGGAGAGCTGGAGGAGTGGGTGGACGACTGGCAAAAGTTGGAATCTCTGAAGCACTACATGGGGGCCTGCGGGGCGGAGAGCGATCCGCTTCCGCGGGGAAGCGCCACCGCGGTTTCCTGCAGGCGGTTTCTCTGATGTATAAAATGGAGATCGAAGCATAATTGAAATGCATAAATTTCTTTTTTTGAGGGGTGGGGGCCGGCTCACTACGTCACTCTGGCTAGCCTGGTACTAGCTATGTAGATCAGGCTGGCTGTGAACTCACAGAAATCTGCTTCCTTCTGCCTCTTGGGTACTGGGATTACAGGTATGAACTATTCCTTGGGCTAAAATAATATTTTAAAATGCTTTTAACGTTTGTTTATTTACTTAGTATGTATGTATATGAAGGTCAGTGGACAACTTGCAGGAATCTGTTCTCTCCACTGTGTGGCTCCTAGGGACCCGACTCCAGCCATCTGACTTGGTAGCAAGTACCTTTACCCACTGAGCCTTGTCGGGGTTAAAATAAGCTTTTTAATAAACCAGAGCTGCATCAAGTATGCAGTGGTTAACAGAACACAAGAGATGAGCAGTTTGGGGAGGTGGAGGGAGCAATACAAAGCCACAACATTTGAGAGCAGCCCCTTTCTCAGAAGAAACGATGCTAATTAAAACTTAACTGGAGCTGAGCCCAGTTGGGGCACCTGTTGAAGTGCTTAGGTTCTGACAAGGAATCGGATGGGATGGGTGGCTAAAAATAGACATAGTTTATTAAGAAAGAGAAAGGGGGGCTGGAGAGATGGCTCAGTGGTTAAGAGCACTGACTGCTCTTCGAAGGTCCTGAGTTCAAATCCCAGCAACCACATGATGGCTCATAACCATCCGTAATGAGATCTGATGCCCTCTTCTGGGGTGTCTGAAGACAGCTACAGTGTACTTACATATAAAATAAATAAATAAATCTAAAAAAAAAAAAAAAAAAAAAAAAAAGAAAGAAAGAGAAAGGACTCAGAGAATGGGATGGCTAATGAACCTCTGGGAAGCTCTGCTTAAAAACAATTCGCTAGCCTGCCGTGGTGGCGCAGGCCTTTAATCCCAGCACTTGGGAGGCAGAGGCAGGCGGATTTCTGAGTTCGAGACCAGCCTGGTCTACAGAGTGAGTTCCAGGACAGCCAGGGCTATACAGAGAAACCTTGTCTCGAAACACCACCACCCCCCCAAAAAAAAAAAAAAAAAAAAAAAAGCAATTCGCTGGAGCCAGAAAGGTGGCTCACCAGGGAAGAGCACTGGCTGCTCTTGCAGAGGACCTGGCTTTGGTTCCCAGCATCCACATGGTAACTCACTACTGTCTGTAACTGTAATTCCAGTTCCAGGAAATCTGATGCCCTTGTCTGGCCTTTGTGGGTACCAGGCAAATACATACATGTATATCCATGTAGGCAAAACACTCATACACATGAAAATAAGAGTAAAAAAAATTTTTTTTAAAGATTACACTGAGGGCCAGGAGGTGGTGGTGCACACCTTTAATCTTAGCACTAGGACAGAGTCAGGTGGGTCTCTGAGTTTGAGGATATATGTGCCCTCCTCAGCACCCACACTGGCTGTCAGGCAGTTGCCTGTAACTCCACCTCAAATGGATCTGAAGTCTTCTGGCCTCCACCTGTGCTCATGTGCACATACATAATTAAAAATAATAAATAATATTTATTAATAACTACATTGGGAAAAAAACCAAAGTAATTCATCTTCAATAAAAATTATGAGGCCAGGTATGGTGGTGCACATCTTTAATCCCTGTCCTTGGGAGTCAGAGGCAGGTGGATCTCTGTGAGTTGCAGACCAGCCTGGTCTATACAGAGTGAGTTCTGGGATGGCCAGTGCTACACAATAGAGAGATCCTGCTTCAAAAAACAATTTACATTTTCAGATTAAAGAGAAAGTGAAAACCAGTATGGATGGTTCCAGCGGGTCCAAGCAAAGCTGCCGTCCACTTGGGTAATGTGCTGCTAAGGCTGCACATTTTCCTCAGCATGGTCCCCTGAAAGCCGCGTGGCGCCAGCTAATCCTGTCCAGATGTAGAGGTGCACGGTGACTTTACGGAGAGAAGAGCCTGAAACTCTCCTAACAAAGGGGGGCTTGATAACTAGATAAAATGTCTTGGACTTGAACCAATACAAGTGTCGGGAGAGACAAGCCACTGCCGTGTGTTATATGGGCAGCCTAGCCGGGGACAGGGTCCCAGGGCGGCGTATTAGGCCAGTAAGTGGGAGAGCCAAAGGCTTTGGGGCTGGTTCCCAGGCTGGACAGAAGCTCAGAGTCCCAGAGGCCCTCTCAATCAAGAGAACATTCCACTGGGGTTGTTTTCTTCAACTACTGTGGCTCTGGCCCAGGAACTAGAATCCCCGATGAACATGTGGCCTGCCACGTGTATGTCCTGTTTGCTGTCTCCTTCCTGCCTGTTTTGTTGTTTGTTTGGTTTTTTAAGATTTAGTATGTGTGTGTGTGTTTGTGTTTGTGTGTATACGTGCGCACGCGTGTGTGTGCACGCGCGCTCGCCACGTGTTCAGGTGCCCACAGAGAACAGAAGAAACCATCAGATCCCATGGAGACGGACTTACAGGCAGTTTTGAGTCACACCAACACGGGTGCTGGCAAGCCACTTTGGGTCTTCTGAAAGAGCCAATGCTCTTAACTGCTGAGTCACCTCTCTGCCCTGCCCCACTTTTGAAAATATTGCCTTTACATTTTTTTTTTTTTAATTGTGTGTGTTCGTGTGGGGAGGGCACAGTCAGCAATCATGTGGGAGTCAGAGGACAACTCCTGAGGAATCAGTTCTCTCCTTTCACCATCTACATGGGACTGAACTGACCACCAGGCTTGGCGGCAGGCACCTGTACTTGGCTGAGCCATCTCGTCTGATGCCTCTTCCTCTTTTCCTCCTCTTCCACCGCCACCGCCACCACCACCACCACCACCACCACCACCACCACCACCACCACCACCACCATTATTATTATTATTATTATTATTATTATTATTATTATTATTGACACAAGGCCTATGTAATCCTAGGTATCCTGGAACTAATTATGTAGATCAGGCTGGCCTCAAACTTAGAGATTCTCACCTCAGAGAGCCTCCCATGTACACCACCACCAATGGTTTTTTGTTTGTTTGTTTGTTTGTTTCTTAAAAAAGATTTTCTGTACGTGTGTGTGCGTGCGTGCGCGCGTGTGTATGCATGCATATATACTCATGTTTTCATGTGCACACGGAGGCCAAAAGAGAGCATCAAGCAGCTGCTATCATCTTCCCCTATTCCTTTGAGGCAGGGTCTCTCTCTCTCTCAGAACCAATAGCTTGCACCCTCTCAGCCAAGGGGGAAGACAAAAAGTCCCTGCCTCCACCCCCATCAGAACTGAGTTACAGGTGTTTGTGGGGACACCCAGCTTGTGACACAGATGCCGGCATTCAAACTTCCATCCTCACGACTGTAGAGCGGGTTGCTCTGTCTGAAGCCCATCACCTGCATCTCTGTAACATCTGTAACACTTCTCACTGCTGTGACCAAGTATCTGACAAGATGCAAATTAAGGGAGGAGGGCTAATTCCGCCCACAGTGCTGGGGTAGAATCTGTTCAGGTGAGGAGGTCCCAGAAGGAGTGTGGTACTACTGGCCACAGTGTGTCCACAGCTAGGAAGCAGAGAGGGATGGACATCTGGCTCAGCTCACTTTCCCTTTGCTATCTAGTCAGGATGGCAGCCGATGGAACCTTGCTATGCACCTTCAGCATGGGTCTTCCCTAGTCAGTTAAACCGGTCTGGAAACAGCCTCCCAGACACATTCAGGGGTGTGTCTCCTAGTCGATTCTAGGTCTTGCCAAGTTGACACTCAGTGCTAACCCTTACGCCTGCCTCAGCTTGTCAGTGGCCCTAGTGGAACTGATTTTTCTTCCTTTTGACATTTGTGAGTAAATAACATTTCCTCTTGGTTTCAGCTCACAGGGTGGAGTGCATGCTCTGTGTTGTCTTACCGGTGATGCCGGGAATGTTTATGAATGGCCTCTCAGTCTGCAGATACATTTATTTCATCATTGTGTGCCGGTGTGTACATGAGTGTGGTACCCATGGAGATAAGAAGAGGGGGTTCCTATGTCCTGGAGCTGGAGTAACAGGAGGCTGTGAGCTACCCGCCATGGGCTGTGGGAACCGCACTGAGGTCCTGTGGAAGAGCAGCAAGCACCCCTAACGGCTGAGCCCTCTCTCCAGGCACGGCACTCCCCTGCACAATACACACACACACACACACACACACACACACACACACACACGTTAAAAAGAAA
This sequence comes from Uromys caudimaculatus, assembly GCA_028551405.1. Classification (NCBI taxonomy): domain Eukaryota; kingdom Metazoa; phylum Chordata; class Mammalia; order Rodentia; family Muridae; genus Uromys; species Uromys caudimaculatus. The sequence goes on along the minus strand of CM052710.1, from coordinate 4,694,568 downwards.
GTAAATCTTTACAAAGTTAACTCCAGTCTGAGTTCCAGCTATGTTTCTATATCAATTTAGTTTTATTTTAGCAAATAAAAATGGACCTTAAGAACTTTTCTACTAGCCAGGTGGCGGTGGCACAAGGCTTTAATCCCAGCACTCAGAGGCAGAGGCAGGTGGGTGATCTCTGTGAGTTCAAGACCAGCTTGGTCTACAGCAAGTTCCAGGACAGCCAGGACTACACAGAGAAACCCTGTCTGGAAAAAGAAAAAAGGAGGAGGAAGGAGGAGGAGGAGGGGGGGGGGAGAGGAGGAGGAGGAGGAGGAGGAGGAGGAGGAGGAAAGAAAGAAAGAAACAAAGAAAGAAAGAAAGAGAGAAAGAAAGAGAGAAAGAAGGAAAGAAAGAAAAACTTCCCACTTTCTGTCCTTAGGATACCCTTGATTCAATTTGCTTGGGCTATGAACTTTCTGATAAGTGGGGTGACAAGAAGTAGGAGAAGATGTGGGCATGAAGGAGCTGCTGTGGTCCCCACCCTCTCTGTCACTGAGCCATCTACCTCGGCACTTACTCTAGAGGACACTGGGGCACCTTCTCAATGCTTTCTGGAAGTTTCTCATTCTCTAAAAGCCGCTGGTCTCACCAAAGATACCTATCACCTTGCCTTTTTGGGGTGGGGGTAGGGTGTGGGGAGGAGGGTGTCTGGTGCTGAGGATGGAACTTGGGGGCCTTGAACTTAGGACAAACATGCTCCTGCTGTGTGCCAAACACGCTCAAGGCGTGACCGTGCCAAAGACAAGCTTCAGCAGTGACCCACTGTGGTGCCCCAGGGTGACAGCTGAGCCTTTCCATCCAACTTTTGCTAAAATATTGCTCCTCTACTGCTTGCTTCCACCACCACCCCAGATGCTTCCAGAAATACCCCTGGGGCAGAATGAAGAGTGCACTGTTACTAGATTACGCCTATCTCCCCCATAGCACCCCGTATTTTGTCTACACCGAATACTTAGGTCCCAAGCACCAAGCTTCATCATCTCTCCTGGCCCACTTGCTCTGAGTCTGTAGAACATGGCACGGCTGGACCCGCACCAGCAAGCCGAAGCCAGAGGGATCAGGGGTATCCCCTCTGAAGGATATATAAATTGCAGGGACCGAGCAGACCCTTATAAACACAAGTCTATCTGTTTTTATAAGACAGTCTTTCAAATAAATGTCTGGGAGTCACAACTGCCCAGACCAAGTCCCTCAGGGTTGTCAAGATGTCCTGGGTCATGTCTTGCCGGGTGACAGGCCTACATATCATAGAGTCGGAGTTGCTCCTGCATGTCCCCATCCGACATCTCTCCAAAGGTGTCCTTGTTGTCCTTCATGAGCTTGAAGATGGCAGCCAGCTGTTCTTTCTGAACTCTGTTGAGAAGAGAGGATGAGAGGAAGAGGGTGCTCCCGACCCAGGGCAGGGGTGGGGCGGTTGGGGCCTGTGCTGGTGGCCAGGTACAGACTCCTCTTTTCTAACTCCTTGTGCTTTTCCATGTAAGCCCCACTTAAAACGCAGGAAGTGCTTTGCTCTAACACATTCACCCCAGGCCTATTATAGGTGATCTGCATGTCACAGTGTGGTGAGGAAGAAGGACCTCTGTATCATTAAGTGGCTTGAGGTGCTGAGAAAAAAAAAATAGATTAGGAGTGACCTCAGTTTAGAGGGATGAACCAGAAGGGAAGGAAATGGAGGCATAGAGAGAGCTGGGCAGTGGGAAGGGAAGGTTAAAAATCTGGCCCCTGGGTTCTGCTGCCTCGAGAAAGGGGCGTTTCCTTATGTGCACAAAGTGGGTGTGGCTACAGATGCCTCTGTGTTGGCCCCATGGTTTCCGTGGCTGCCTTGTGGTTTGTGAGACTCCCACCACACCCATCTGACCAGCGCAGAAGGACTCCCATAGCTCAGCCCACCCAATATCAAGGGTGGGCTGAGCAGCTGAGGCCAGGAAGAGTGTGTGGTCCTGTCAGCATGGATTGTGCAGCCCCTGTCCCTCCATGACATACTACTGCTTTGGGACCTAGAGAGAACTGGAGCCATGGTGCAGCTCAGATCTCAGCCCTCCCCAGGCCACGGCTGATGTAGCTGGATTATCTGGAGGGGTGGTCCTGATGTGTCAGGTCTTAGGCTACGGTTTTTACTTTGTAGCCCTGGCTATCCTGGAACTCACTACATAGACCAGGCTGACCTCGAACTCACAGAGATCACCTGCCTCTGCCTCCAGAGTGCCGGGATCCAAAGCACACACCAGCATGCCAGGCTGGCTCTTGTCCTTCTTCTGTGAGTTCTCGCCCCACCCCCGCCCCACCCCCTCCACTCACAAACGGTTTTCTGTCTACAGTGGCATTGAGCAGTTGGAGTACCAATGTCCCGATTCCTACCCTCCTTTGTCTGGACAAACTAGGTCTGTCATCAGTTCTTCTGTAAGGGGAAGAGGGGACATGCAGGCTGCACTTTGTACCCAACTATGTAAAGAATGGGTATGGTGAACAGAGAGGGTGTCCCAAGAGCCATGGATGAAATCACTGTCAGGTGCATGGTTAGACTGTCCCTTAATGAACTGTCCATAAGGTTTTGGCGGCCATGATAATTGTGTATTTATTATAATAATAATAATTATTTTTTTTTAGGGTTATTTTGGGGGGCAGGAGTGTTGAGGCAGGGTCTCACTATGTAGACTTTGCTAGCCTGGAATTCACTACGTAAAATCTGCCTGCAGATACTGGGATCACAGCTGGTGCCACCACCACCCCATGCCTATGGGGCTGTGGCATTTATTTATTTATTTATACTTATTTTATGTGTATGGGAGTTTCACCTACATGGATGTCTATGTGCCATGGGTTTGCCTAGCGCCCTCAGAGATCAGAAGAGGGAACAGGATCCCTTGAGACTAGAGTTATGGATGGCTGTGAACCACACCATGTGGGTGCTGGGAACTGACCTATACCCTCTGCAAGAACCGATGCTCTTAGACAAAGAGCCACCTCTCCAGCCCTGGGATGCATATTCTCAATCAAGTGTGCACACGGCTCCATACTATGCCGGGATGGTCAAAGGCATCAAAATGCGAATAGGCTTACACTTTGTGCCTATTGTTTCTAAAGATTTAAAAAAAAAAAAAAAAAAAAAAAAGGCAAACTGAAGAAACACACGGTAACCAAGGTTCTCTACACAATGTTTATTGGCCTGGACACAGGCTGAACACAGAGAGCCAAGCCGCCAGCAGTTCGAGGGGCTTGATGCCCACAAGCTGTGCTCAGGTTCCACACAAGCCTAGCTAACCATAGCCAGAGGAGGTCGCTACTCTATGTGGAGCAAATCCTGGCTTAGGCAGGGACTTCACTATTGCTGTTTAGGGACAGATGAGTGTGACTGTGTTGGTCATGTGGCTCTGTGTCTAACTAAGGCAGTGTGTGTCTGCTGCTGCTTTGTTGCCCGTTCAGCCCTAAGCCCTGAACCCAAGTTATCAGGGAGAAGACTGTCAGGAACACTCGACTTAGCAGTGGATGCTGGACATCCAGGCTTCTGTTAAATGGGAAGTCTTCTAAAAACCTAGCGCTTTAGGAAAAAAAAAAAAAATGTTTTCGCCAACAAGTCTATGACTTCCAAGTCGTTTGGTATAAATACTGTCAAATATAAAAATTCTAAAAAACTAACCTGGAACTGGTGGGTGATTACCTGCTGAGGTTCTAAGCCATCTAGAAAAAAAAAACCTTAGAAAATGCATAATCCAGAAGTCTCCTGGAAGTTAATACTGTATTGCTTCTGCAAGGTTGAGCCGATAAGAACACTATTGGAGTTGAGCAGTGGTGGCGCACGCCTTTAATCCCAGCACTTGGGAGGCAGAGGCAGGCGGATTTCTGAGTTCGAGGCCAGCCTGATCTACAGAGTGAGTTCCAGGACAGCCAGGGCTACACAGAGAAACCCTGTCTTGAAAAAAAACCAAAAAAAAAAAAAAAAAGAGAGGGACTCCTGGGGTGTGGCTGGGAGCAAAACGGGAGGCCATATTAAAGCTAGTACCTGGCATGAATCACTCCGGCCAGAGAGGAAAGTGCTCCCGCCCCGTATGTGGGTGTGGGTGTGGGTGACCATCTCTGGGTGACCACCCCTGACCACAAGTGAGCACCATGGGCTTCACTTCCTTTGTTACTTCTCAGATCTGGTGGTTTGGCTTCAGTGAGAACAAAAGCACAGAGGGATTGTGGGAATGGGGAGGGTGGGGAGTGAGGGGGATGAAGGCTATGTGGGGAGCAAACATGGCTGGTAAGAAAAGCCCAAGGCCTGAGCCCATACTGTTGGCAAGCTTCCTCCTCATAAACACCTCTGAGAAGGACAGAGACAAGGCCATTACCAAGATCTTGCTAGCCCAGGGGAGCCCAAGGAGGGGGCGGTCAATGTGTAACCCTCCCCCACTCCAGCCTGCATTGGCTCCTCCCTGGAAGAGAGGGGGGCTTTTTTTTTTTTTCTTTTTTCTTTTTTTTTTTTTTTTTTTAATCTCTCAAGCTTTTAGGATGTCATAAGGAAAGAAAGCCTTCAGGAGGAGGCTAAGGACACCTTCATTATTCTTCGGTTCTGTAAAGAGAAACAGGGAGAAAGATCATGTATCTTGCTCAGTTTACTTTAGAAGCAGCACAGGGCAGGAGAGTGGGCACGGGGACGAGAAGGAGGATGTTTGGAATTGCAGAGGCCATGGTAGACTCTGCTGCTTTCTTAGACCAGCAGTTTGCAGTGACACAGCTGTTAGTCCCCCCACCCACCCACAGTTAGGTGGTTGCCGGCCACTTCCAGCTTCTGAGAAACAGCCGATGCTCTGCCCGGTGAGCTTGCTAAGCCTTGGCTGTATGGTTACACTGATGGCATTCCTATTGCCTTAGATAATTTTTGCTTCCTGCTGCCTGGGTCTTCTCTGGGTCTGCTGTGAGGACTCTGGACCTAACTCTGCAGGTTTCCCAGAAGGGCCAAAAGCCTAGACAACGCTCTGAAGGCCAGAGGTCTGACTGTGTGCCTTTGGCGCCCTCTCCTGGAAGCTGGAGTCAATGCATACTTTCAGCCGTTAAGACTCCCGCAGGAAGAGCCTGAACTGTCAGGTAAGGCTGGGGAGGGGGGGTTTCTCACTTCCCTAACTGCCCTAATAAGCCATACGAAACCCTCTTTTGGGGTCCTGTCTATTTCCATGAGCAAAAAGATAACAGACCTACAGCGGGTCAGCCACAGCAGCAAGGGGCCTGGCCTGGCCTGTGAGCACCAGCCTAGTGTACTAGCTGGGCTCCTCTTTCTCTCTGGGACCAGCAGGTGGGATATCCTGCTAAGAAGCAAAGCCAGCCAGGCCTCTTGGCCTGGGAGAACAAAAGCCTGCCATCCAATGATCCCAGACATATTGAGGGAGGTGGTACTACCAAGAGAAGCTTTAGAGAGGGGCAGGGACAGAGCCAATGTGGGGAGCAGGGGTGCAGAGCATCTGAGACTTAAGCAGTTACTGCTTTCTCACTTCCCAGGCCCTGGACAAGAGTTTTGTCTGAGCAGATCCAGGGGCAGAAAGTTTCAATTGAGATCGTAGGGGAACCCACTGGGGACAGTTTCTTAAGTGCCACTCCCTGAGGACCTGTGACCAAGCCTGAGGAGAACGGAACAGGGAGCGGCTGCAGAGCTGGGTTCTAGGAGCAGCTGCAGTGGCCCAGCTAATGATTCAAAGTGAGAGGGAGACAGTGCACCATTTACCTGCTAACAAGGTGCTTGCCTGTTTATCAGCCTAGAAGCAGAAAGAGGCAGTGTGGTAGGGGACAGGTCTGACAGGCACCCTGCCAGCTTGAGAGAGTAGTTCATCAGTTTGATGGTAACATGGATGGGTAGTATTATTATTACATTTTTATTTGTTTTGTGTGCATGTGGAACTCGGGGGACAATCCATACCACTTGGTTCTCCCCTTTTATTGAATTAGTCTGAGGATCAGCATCAGGGTAGCAAGGTTGGCAGCAGGCACCTTTATTTGCTGAGCTAGCGAATACACCTGTGCTATTTTTCAGGGGACAGTTCTAGGGCCGTTCCCAAATCAGTTGGGCCCAGATCAGTCTTGTAGCTATCTTCTCTCCAAAACCCAGAGACAGAAGGGCGTAGCCAACCTGAGCAGCCTCTGCAACTCCCAGCATCAGATGTGGCACAGAGGTGTGGTCAGGGGATGTCCCCTCTGGCAGGGCCTGCATGCAGGGGTGGGAGGGAGCAAGCAGATGTCAGGTGAGCTAGGAGAGCCACAGGAAGCATGCTGGGTAGGGCAATGGAATGAACATGAACTCAGGCCCTGCTGGGATCTCTACCAGCCCCTCCTGCACACAGTGAGGACTTCCCTGTACGAGGAGGAGTCAGGGACTCCTTCACCCCAGGAGCAGCTCCTTGGCACACTCTGCAGCTCACAGAACAGCCAAGTGTCAACTGTCATGGGTGGTCTGGACGCTCCTGGAGACTTGGAGAAGAAGGCCCTCAGGCAGTGGGGAGTCTGCTGTCTTTGAAAATGACATAGAAGCGACTTTGTCTTTTTCATTTCTTGGCCTCAGCTCTGACAAGGGACAGTGGCAGACCCTAGACTTGAGATCTAACTGCTCCCCTACTATGACAGCCCCTCAAGGCCTACAGTGCATTAACCTGAGTGGATAGAATGGGGCCATAATGCTGCGAAGGCCCCATCCCCAAGAACCTTTAGGATGGCAGGGGTGTCCTGCCCTCTCTCTCCGCTCCAGTCAGGGTTGAATCTGTGGCAACACCTCAGCTCTGGCGCCAGAGTTCTGAAACAGCCTCAGGAAAATGACCTTGTTGGTCCTCTGGATTAACACCAGCGGGGGTGGACCACAGGAGGCCTCAACCTTGGTCTGCAGGCAGCTTTGAAGATCAACAGCCCTGGCTGTCCTGCATCATGGGAGGGAGTACAGGCCCTTTCAGGGTTTCTGTTCTGCATTGTACAGCCATCTGCCTCTCCTCTGGGTGAGACAAAGCCACATCGGTCACCTCACAAGATGTATGTTCATCCCCATGGCAGCCTCGGTCTCAGAGGGGATGGTACCTGCTTAAGTATACTAGCACCTATATCAGCTCGTCTCGGGGAACCTTTCCCCTGGGAAAGGATCTTTATGTGTCTGGGCGTCCTCATGCACGGGAAGAACAAGATGGGTTCAGGGGAGACGAAATGCATTCATTGGTTATGGAGGCGGTGGAGGAGGGGTTTAGACCACGTCAGTGGCGTTGGGGACACATAGCAGACAATGTAAGGAAGCACTGCTAGTCTACGAAACCAACCTCCTTACCACAAGGGTTTGCAAGAACATTTGTGTCCCAGGACTAGGGGACTCGCTACAGGGAGGTGAGGTCAGAGGTCAGCTCAATCCTGAAATATAAAGGTGGCAAACTGGGTCATGACGAGAGGCAGCCTCCTCATACAAAGAGTCAGGGGCTCCCATAGTAAGGGCTTCTTCCTGCCTGTGTCTACACTGACATTGCTCTGCACCAGAAGGTACACTCAGCATCTTGATAGGGAGACAGGATCTTGCAAGCAGGGTAGTTGTGATACTGGAGGGATGCTGGTGGCCCTGGAGCAGCCTAGAGAGGTGGGGTGAGCTGTGGGTCAGCCTTCTATTTCTCATGAATCAGGCCTAGTCCCCACCAGACCCCTCTGGGCGCTGGGACTCAGTGAGGCTTCACTATAATGCAGGGGTTCTGCTCACACTGCTGGGGGGCGGGATGAGGCAGCAGGTGCACGTGGGGGTGGGCACGGTGGGCTGCGGCCACCTTGGCCATCCTACTGCTTCTGAGCACCCCTCAGCCACGCATGCAGTCCAGATAAAACGTCGAGGGGAAGTTGATCGACATTCTGGGGGCTCTGGTGGTTGGGGGGAGATGGGGGAGAATGGCCTGATTCCAGAAGCCAGAAGCCATACAGCTGCCTTGAGCTGTGCAGAGCGGCGCAGAGCAGAGCTGCGCAGAGAGCAGAGCAGCGCTGCGCAGAGCGGAACAGATAGAGAATGACATGGTGGGTGGGGGCGGGGGGAACCGGGGGAGGGAGGCTGCCAGATGGATGAGCACCAAGAATCCTGCTCTGTCCTCAAGTGACAAATTGGTTTTGTCAGGGACTCTACGCATAAGTGAGCAGTGAGGCTGCTCCGGGCCCTTTGCTGGCATCTCACTCTTTGTTTTCCAGGTCAGGGAGGCTTCGGGCAGAGAGAATTCAAGAAATAGACTCTCCTCTCACACCCTCCCTCCCTGCTGCCTTCCGGGGAGCTTCTTCCCTTGGTTGAAGCTGGGTGAATATTCCCAGGAGGAAAGGAAGCACCCCCACCCCACCCCAAAAAACAAAACAAAGGGAAGAGGGTGTAGTGGGCGGGGCTTGCAGGAGGCCCGCCCCTGCTTGGCCCTTACGTTTGTGTTCCAGAAGCCAGCCTACCTCTGTTCCTCCTCCAGTTCTTCTTTGGTCATCATCTTCTTGTACTGGCTTCCCCTCAGCTGCCCAGGGCTGTACTTAAAGGAGAAGGCTGCTCCTGTGGGGACAGTGAATACGTTTATTGATGACGGGGGGGGGGGGGGGGGGTGGGGGGAAAAGGCGGACAGGCCCTCTGAGTGCTCAGCAGTATATCATACCCTTCCCCTGGTTAGTTTTAGTCTCTGTCTCTCTGTGTGTGTGCGCGCGCGCGCGTGTGTGCGCACGCATGCGTGTGTGCGTGTGTGTGCGCGCACGCGCGCACGTGTGTGTGTGTGTGTGTGTGTGTGTGTGTGTGTAGCCAGGGATTGAACTCAGGGTCATGTACATGCTAGGCAAGCATCCTCAGCTCTCCATTAATTTTCAAAGAAATAGTTCAGCAATATAGCTCAGTTGGTAGATGGGGGGGGGGAGCCAGGAGGTAGTGTCACAGGCCTCTGGAGGCCCAGCACTCGGGAGGTAGAGGCAAGTGAATCTCTGAGTTCAAGGCCAGCCTGGTCTGCAAAGAGAGTTCCAGCATAGCCAGAGATACATAAGCAACCCTGTCTCAAACAAAACAAAACAAAACAAAACAAAACAAAACAAAACAACCAAACCAAAAACAAAACAGAAAGAAATGGAAAGAGAAAGAATGAGAAAGAAAAAGAAAAAGAAAAAAGACCTGCTGTCGCAGAGGCCAACAAGCTACGTGCTTAGTCCTTGGACCACCCTGAGTGTAGCCCTGGAGGCACCACGCACGCAGTGACGTCATGTTCTCACCCCAGCACCTGACCCCGGCCTCACCCTATACTTTCTATGAACTCCTATGGTTTCTTACGCCTTGGTCTTTAATGGGGGACACAGATGGAACTGAGACAGCCAGAGAGAAACTATAACCCCTGTGCTGCTCCATCTTCCAGATGACATTCCCTCCGCAGGCTGGGTTAAGCCAGCCCAGAGCTGTCTGCCTGTCTGCGTCACAGTCCAGCTGTTTCCTTGCAAGGCTTCCTCGGTACACTGTGGCCTCCCCAACCCCAGTCTATGCCGATCAGACCAGTAGCAGATACCACTCACATGCTGGACCCCAGGGACTCAGACCTTCCTTTTCTTCTCCTAGGCTTGGGACAGACACGGGCCTAGTCTCTCCATCCTTCCCCCCGGGGTTATCAGCAGTTGAAGACATACATCCGCCTGTGTGGGATGCATAATCAGGCTTGGCAGACTGCCAGTGTCTGAGAGCAGCCTCCGGTCCTGCAGACTATTAGGAGGGAGATCTGCAGGTCTGACCAGGAGGAGGGGGAGCAGAGGAAGGCCAGGGCCTGCGACACAGCGCCCCAGCAGAGGGAGACAGGGCAGCATGGAAAAGTGGGGTGTCCTGATGTAATATTCTGCTTGGAAGCAAAGCCTTCAGTGCCCCTTAATCCAACCTGTATCTGAGACTGAGGATGGTGGGCAGGCTGGCTGGTGCCTGTTAGGGTAGACCATCTGGGGATGGTGACAGCCAATGATGCTGGTATCCCTTTTTCCAGCTGCTAATCTAGAACTTTCTACTGCCTCTCCGAGAGTCTGAGACACCTCCACATGCTCTCACAGCAGGTCAGGCTCCACAATCACACACGTCTTCAGATATATAGATGCTGCCAAGAAGGAAGAAAAGCCGCTGGGGTTAGGATTCTCTCCTCGCTGAGAGGAAGAAGGTTCCAAAGATGAACTCAGAACCCAAACATTCTACAGAGCCATAGTGTCCCCTCATCAAGCCTCACTTAGGAGGACTGGGGTCCTACCTAGCCAGCTGCCCAGGACTGGAGGCCTTCCTCAAGAAGCAATCTCTACCTTTTACAAGGACCTGCTTTGCTCCTCAAATCATCCCACACACATTTAGAGAGCACAGTGCTAGGTAGGTACCCTGATGCTACAGTGACCAGTGTACAGTTAATGAAGACTCAGGCCAGCAGCTGGGCCCAGGCCAGGGTGGCAGAGAGGGGAGTGACATTGGCTTGGGGGCTGAAAGAGCAGTGATGGGGCTGGTGTGGTAGCGGTCATCTTTAGTCCCGGCACTTCGGGGTGGGAAGAGGCAGGTCTCTGTGAGTTCCGGGCCAGCCTGGTCCACATCAAGTTTCAGGCCAACTATACAGAGGGTACAGGACAGCAAGCTGACTGTGGGGGAAGGGGATAGAGGCATATTGGTCAATTGGGGTTTGCTTGGCTGTCAGGGCTCTTTCTTAGATGAGGCGGTGACTCTGGGGGTCTGAAGCCCTTTGCCTTCTCAGAAACCTCCTGCCCTCCTCCGCAGCTCCCCAGCATGCCAGTCTTAACCATAACCAGGCTAATGAGCACAGCACAGGACAGTCCACCCCATGTGGTCTAGTTCATAGGACCCAAGAGCTTTTCAAGTCCAGGGTGTGGACAGAAGAGGCCGGAGATGGGAGAGCTTCCATGAGCAACTGCAGTCTGCTGCTGGGAGCTGCAGCCTTCGTACTGAGAAGGTCTTTTTGATCCTAGATCCCTGAATATCCTGCATGCCAGGGACAACAGCTGGGGCTGGAGCTTGCAAGAAACCCTCAGGCTGGACCCAGAAGCAGTACTGACAAAACCAGTGAACCTCAACATCTGGGTGGCTGTGCTAGAAGAAGAAACATAAAAGGCTCCACCCGGCGGCTTGGTATATGCCTGGGTTCTGGTTTATGGGACAAGTCTGATTAGTCTGATGCTTTCCCAGCCTGCCAGGACAGCTGCCCCAACGCAGGTTTTAACTTAATCACATGCGGTGGGCCCAATCCAATTTAGTTAGAGCCAGAGAGCCGGGTGTGGGAGTCCCCAGGGAGTGCGTACAGGGTGGGGGGGCTTCCCTCTTCCACGCATCAAGTCACTCGGGGAAGTTGTTTTTTAGCGACACTAATCAATTAGCCTGGGAGGCTGAGCTGCTTATTGCAGTGGGGCTGGAGGGGGTGGGGCAGGCAGTCTTGCTTCCTTCTAACAGCTGAGACCGTCGGCCTTTCTCCCCTCTGCCTGGTTATAGCTGGGAGACCATGAGTGTTGGGGGCTGGCCAGAGACGGTGGTTCAGACGAGAGGGAGGACTCAGGAGCAGGCACGGGGCTTGGTGCAGGGCTTGGCCTATGTGACACTGCCATCTGAGTTAGGAATGGCGGCCTGTAGGTGTGCCTGCTTTGTTTGCACTCCGTTTTAACCTCCCTTCTGCATGCTCCAGTCACCAGGACTTTGGTACCCACGCCAACAAGGATAGATAGACACATGGGCCACAGCTGCTGTTAACTCCTTACTCGATCCAGGAGTAGAGAGCAAGGGCCTGGCTGGACAGGGGTTGACATCCCCACCCACCACTGCCTGTGCCTGGGCAGCCTCAGGAGCTACACCAATAGAAACCTACAGCCCTGTTCTCCTCTAGAGGGCCTGGGGACTTTCTAGGCTGTTGACACCTACAGAAACCTCAGTCACCACATTCCTGAACCCCCTGCTTCCCATGGAGCCTGCCAGCAGCTGGCTTAAAGCTGCAGCCAGTTTTGCTTAAAAAAAAAAAAAAAGGAAAGAAAGAAAGAAAGAAAGAAAGAAAGAAAGAAAGAAAGAAAGAAAGAAAGAAAGAAAGAAAGAAAGAAAGAAAGAAAGATCTCTGGGCACTAGCTGTACTGATCTAATAAATATTAGCATTTTACGGATTTTTCTTTCTTTTTTGTTTTGTTTTTGTTTGTTTGTTTTGTTGTTTTGGTTTTTTGGTTTTTTGTTTTTTTTTTGCTCCAGTTTCTCTTTGAAGGAAATAAAATATGGCAGATCAGCCAGCCAGCCAGTCTGTCTGTCTGTCTAGGACACACTGGGGCCTATTGGTTCCTTGTGTTCCTGTGGCTTCCCATCTAAGCCACCCTGGGCTCTGGAGAAGCAGCCTCATCTCCTGCAGGGCCTCGCAACAAAATGTATCAGAGAAAGACAGGGATGGTTGGGAGAGGGGAGAAGACCCTCAGCAGCCAGGGAAAGCCAAGGAGCTTTGACTTCTAGGGGGAGGGTCCTCCTGCACCCAAAGATACTTATATCACAGACAGAAAAGCAAGGAACAAAAGATCAAACAAGGAATGGAGGGAGGAGAGAATGAGGGGGGGAGGGGGAGGGGAGGGGGAGAAGGAGGGGGAGGGGAGGGGAGAATAGGCAGGGAAGTAAGGGTGGGCAGGGAGGGGAGGGGAAGGGAAGGGTTAGCAGAGTCTTGGTCTCATCATCCCATAGGCTCTCTCACCCACTTTGTCCCCCAGTTCTCAGATCCCACTGCCCCAAGACTGGCCCAGGGGGAGACAAAGACTGCAGCCAAGGAGGGAGAGGGTGCTGCTCACCGTCTTCTTCTTCAGGTTCTTCAGTGGGCGGCCCCATCTCACTGTCAGAGTCTTCATCCTGAAGAACAATGTCAGGGGTCAGTGCTGCTTAACCAGATGAAACCTCTCTAAGGTCCAATGCAGGCACGTCCAGCTGCCATAGAGGAACCTGGATGTCGGGGCAAACTCAGGGGTGAGGAGGAGGAGGCAATGGGGGACTCTGGGTACCACAGCCCTCAAATCTGGCTGTTCCCAGGTAGTGCCTGTACAGGCATTTAGGTGCCTTTTTATTTTATATATATGATGAGTACACTGTAGCTGTCTTCAGACACACCAGAGGAGGGCATCAGATCCCATTATGGATGGTTGTGAGCCACCATGTGGTTGCTGGGAATTGAACTCAGGACCTCTGGAAGAGCAGTCAGTGCTCTTAACCACTGAGCCATCTCTCCAGCCCTTAGGTACCTTTTTAAAAATGATTTATTTATTTTTATTTATGTGCACTGGTTTTTTGACTGCATATCTATCTGTGTGAGGGTGTTGGATCCCCTGAAACTGGAATATAGAAGTTGTAAGCCACAATGAGGTTGCTGGGAATTGAACCCAGGTCCTCTGGAAGAGCAGCCAGTGCTCTTAACCAGGAAGTCATCTCTCCAACCCCAGGTATCAGTTGCCTAGAACTCCTGCCCTCACCTTAGTAAGTAAACCAAGGCACTGAGAAAGCTGGATACGCTACCCAGGGCCAAGGCCAGCTCAACAGCCCAGCTATTCCAAGATGGCGACCTTTCCTCTCTTCTTCCAAGGTCATTGTCTGTCTCCAGTCAGCTTAGTAACCATTTACCCCAAACTGGAACTCCGCCCCCTTATCCCAGTCTCTCCCACACTTGGATTCAATAAACAGATGGCTGGAGAGAGGCTTCCCGTCCCGGGATGGCCTTGGTGGAAGGAAGGAGTGACTTCAACTTCAGGAATGTTTGAGGATGAGAGAGACATGTGACCGGCTAGCTATGTGGGACTGGAGGGTGTGGGCAGGCGAAGAGAGGCCCTGGGATCTGGCTTGGAAGCCTAGCAGGCCAGCATAGAAACTTGAGGATTGAGGGGGAGGGCATGGGTGGAAGAGAGCTGCCTGCAGTAGAGACAAACACTGGTGTGGGTCTGAGGTGCCCCAAATACCTCAAGAAGCAGCCAGCCTCGACAGGGAGAAGCCCTACAACAGGACAGCAAGCTGAGCCTGGAAAGAAAACATTCATGAGCCACATGGTAGTGGGTCCCAAGTGGCAAATTCTGGGGCCTTGAGCTCCTCAGGATATGGACCCAGCGCCCACTATTTAGCAGCTTGAAGACTTGGTGCCTAGCTATGTAGAAGTCATACTGGTCCTGGGGGACCGGACACCTCCCAAGTTTTGCACAGCAAAGTATCTTGGTGGCTAAGGGAGGTGAGCGGGTTGAAAAGGAGCTATCTCTTTTGATTCAGGGGACTCATTCCAAAGGGTCTGTTGTCTAGACTGGAGACATCTATCTGGGACTTCTATACAGTAGCACTAGAAACTGGCAGAGACATCAGCACCTCTTAGCTAGATTTAGTTGGCTAACATGATCTCCAAAATGTCAACCAGTCCAAAGTCACCAGGCATGTATACACGCAGGGAATACAGAGGAGGTGTGTGCACACGCCCACTGTGCCGAGGGCTCAAGAGGAATTATAAGAGAGTTGGGCAGACAGGCAAGGCACACAGCCTGAGGAACTGGGTTTGGATCCCCAGTGGCCATGAAAAGGACGGGTGTGGCTCTGCATGTCAGTAAGTCCAGTGCTGCGGTTTGTGGGGGCTGGACAGAGGCAGGTCCTTGGGGTTGACCAGTTAGCCAGTCTAAGCAGCGTGGGAATTCTGGGTCCAGTGAGAGATCTGGTCTCAAAGGAGAAGGTGGGGCTGGGCATGCTGTCACAGCCTTTAATGCCAGCAGCACTCAAAGGCAGAAGCAGGGAGATTGCTATGAGTTCTTGGCTAGCCCTTTATACTTAGTGAGTTCCAGGTCAACCAGAGCTACATAGGAAGACTATGTCTCAAAAATAAAATAAAGGCATCAGGACAGGTGTGTGTGTGTGTGTGTGTGTGTGTGTGTGTGTGTGTGTGTGTGTGTATACACATATGTGTACGCACATGTGTGCCTATGCATGTGTGTGCATGTATATGTGTGTATGTGTGTGTGTGTCTATGCACATATGTGCCTATGCACGTGTGTGTGTGTGTGTGTGTGTGTGTGTGTGTGTGTGTGTGTGTGTGTAGGCCAATGAAGCATGTCAGGTGTTGTGCTCCATCACTCTCTGCTTTGTTCCCTTCAGACAGAGTCTCTAACTGAACCTGGAGCTAGGCTGGCAGCCATTACACCCCGGTGATCCTCCTGCCTGACCCCCTCAGTTCTGGCGTTACAGGTATACGTGCATGTGTTGTTTGTAAGTGGGTGCTGGGGATTCAAACTCAGGTCCTTGAGCGTATGCAGCAAGGCTCTTACCCTCTGAGCTTTCTGCCCAGTCTCTAGGATGGGTCTTAATCCAAGGTCCACTGTCCTCATCAGACACAGGCAGAGAGACACAGCACACACAAAAGATCCCATGCGTGCCAAGGAGAGGTTCCAGGAGAGGTGCACCCTGCCAACACCTGGGTCTTGGACTGTGGACCCAGAGCTATGAGAAAAAAAATGTCTGTTGTTTAGGCCCCCAGCCCACGGCGTTTTATAGCAGTGGCCCTGGCAGGCCCATACATCAGGCTTGCGGTGCCAGTGAACCAACCTGGGGCAAACTAAATGCTGTAACACAGGCTGATGTCATCCCCCAGCAGGCCTGACTGAGGCTCAAAGCCAATCACCTCACAGGCCGTGCTGTTGCTGCCCTGCCTGCTGCTCTCTGCACTGTACTAAATAAACCTGTGTGCTTTCTAAACAAAACAAAGCAAACGCCAATCATCTCACTGAGTCTCAGCACAGTGTAACTGGATGGACACTGTTTTAACTGCCTGTGTTCTGAGATAATGTTCCAGGTTAGCTTCTTCCAGAGGCAGTGAGAGACAGAAAGTCTCCAATTAGCATCCCCAGAGACCCAGGCAGGCTTCTTGGCCGATTAGAGAAATGCAAAGTGTGTGTATGTCTGTGTCTGTGTGTCTGTCTCTGTGTATGTGTCTGTGTCTCTCTGTGTATGTGTCTGTATGTGTGTCTGTGTGTGTGTCTGTATGTCTGTGTGTGTGTCTGTATGTCTGTGTCTGTCTGTCTGTCTGTCTGTGTCTGTGTGTCTGTCTCTGTGTATGTGTCTGTGTGTCTGTGTCTGTATGTGTCTGAATGCTGCACACGCACATTAAAGTATGTACACATCTGCTGCTCCAGGAGATGGACCCTACCAAAAGATCAGCAGGAACCCTGTGGTAGCCACCAAAGCTAACCCCGGTGTGATGCTCACCTGGAGATGGCTTTAGATTATGACCGCTTGTTTTAGGGTTTTACTGCTGTGAACAGATACTATGACCAAGGCAACTCTTATAAGGACAACATTTAACTGAGGCTGGCTTACAGGTTCAGAGGTTCAGTCCATCATCATCAAGGCGGGAGCATGGCAACATCTAGGTGGATATGGTGCTGGAGGAGCTGAGAGTTCTACATCTTCATCTTAAGGCAGCTAGCAGAATACTGACTTCAGGCAGCTAGGATGAGGGTCTTAAAGCCCACACCCATGGTGCCACACCTACTCCAACAAGGCCACACCTCCTAATAGTGCCACTGCCTAGCCAAGCATAGACAGACCACCACACAACTCTACCGGGCAGGTGGAGCTCAGTCTGGTCCCAACTCTTTTTGGGGGTGCAGGGAGGTAGACAGGGTCTTTCTGTGTAGCCTTGGCTGTCCTGGAACTAGCTCTGTAGACCAGGCTGGCCTCGAACTCAGACATTGACCTGCCTCTGCCTCCTAAGTGCTGGGATTAAAGGTGTGTGCCACCATGCCCAGCTAGCTGGTCCCAACTCTTCAGGGGTTGTTATCTCCCGGAGAAAAGGCCAGACAGATGGGGATGGAGGAGGCTGCCTGCAGGTCTCTCCCCCTAAATAGAAGGCCAGTTTTTATCTTTGCATGGTGGGGGCATAGGCAGTACAATTGGAAAGCAGAGCTGGCTAGTGCCAGCCAGTTCAAACTGGAGTCCTTCTTCTCAAAGCTTCCAGAAGGCAGATCAGTTTGACCACCTCCCTGTCTCCAAACAACGCTTCTGGGGGGACACTTGGACCCCATTCACTAAGTCTACACTTGCCACTGATGAGAAGACATGCTCCTTAGGGCAAGGAGACCAAATCACCCATTCAGTCCCAAGCTGGCCCTCTAAGCCCATCAAGCTCTTCTGGGCAGCAGCCCAACACTCATTCCATCGCAGCCTCAGACAAGACTCCAGCCAGACTCCCCTGTTCCCCCTCGCTCCCTGAGAGTCACTGTGTTCTCCATTTTCTGCTGGGCCACTCGGGCCTTCCTGAGGTGCTAGGCTTACTCTCTTCTAATTTTTCCTACTTTGAGAACATGTTAGGTAATCCTTTGGTCTACAGTCTCTATTCTTTGTTTTGTGTATGGATGTCTGTCTTGACTGTACGTATGTCTAGCACCACAGGTATGCCCAGTGCCACAGAGGTCAGGGGGAAACATTGGATCCCCTGGAAGTGGAGGTACAGACAGTTGTCAGCTGCCATGTGGGTGCTGAGAATCAAACCCAGGTCCTCTGGAAGAGCAGCCAGTGCTCTTAACCAAGGAACCATCTTTTAAAAACCCAAAACCACAATTTTTAGTTAGTTTATTTTTGAGACAGCGTCTCAGGTAGCCCAGGCTGGCCTCGAACTTGCTGAAGCTGATGCTAAACTTCCATCCTTCTGCCTCTGCTTCCCAAGTGCTTAGATTACAGGCGTGTGGCACCAGCTAGATACACCCGTCTTTAGGGTCTGTGATCTGACCTTTGTTACTCATTCCTGGGTCCCCTGACTACCTCGGTCTGGCCAGAGGTCTCCTAGAAGACAGGGTCTGACAACTGAGAGCTGTTTTGGACCCTGGGACTTCAGGACAGTGAGAGGGCTTCCCTGTACAGGGCAGCTCTCTTTGGCTTTCTGCTCTGAGTTCTATGTCAGGCCAAAGAGGGAGAGAAGTACTTAGTACTTCAGCAGACACCAGAACCCACAGGTCATATGGACAGAACCCAAAGCAAAACATGTGCCAGTTTCTGCTTGAACACCTCTTGCACTGGGGAGCTCACCCCCTTACAGAGCAGTCTACCTGGGGGCTGGGGGCTGGGCATAAAACATAGCTTGGGAGTTAAGCTCTGCAGCAGGTGGATGCCAGCTAAGCCACGGTCAGGGAGAGAAGGAAGATGCCTTTCTCCCACTGAGGTTAGAGACAAGGAGACTGAGCCTGCCTTTGGAGAAGAACCAGCAGCAAGTTTTTGTTTTGCTTTTGTGGGTTTTGCATGTTCTTTATCTTCAAGACCGCATGGGTGCCTGCTGTGTGGTGGACATGTCACTGGAGCGGGGAAGGGGTGGTGAGCACTGTGGGCAAAGGCCTTTTCTCATTCCTACGTGTAGGCATTCCTCTGCACACACAATGTGCTCAAAAATAAAAGATGACCTCATGCTGGTTAAGTGCTCTGAGGAGAGCCAAACAGGATGATGCGAGGGAAAGGGAGAGGGAGAGGGAGAGAGAGAAGAAGAGAAGAGAAGAGAAGGGGTGGGGTGGAGTGGAGAAGGGTGCTTTACATCTGCTAACGTGGTCAAGGGCATGGTGACAGGACGCAAGCAGGGCTTTTATAAAGATGCAGGCTGAGCTTACCAGGCAGTCAGTCAACACACGACTGTCTGGACATGGGCCTGAGCACCGGGAAGACACAAGCGGGCTCAGTGGGAACAGTGAGAATTGTGACCAAGGTCCATCACGGAGTCTACCCTCCTGCTGCAGAAACTGCAGAAGGCTTCAAGCAAGGCAGCTGGGATGTGGCTTCTGGGTTATGAAATGCAAACTGGCAGGTGGTGGAGCTGGGCAGCCTAGGGCAGCAGGAGCCTTGGGAAAGGTTATCAGGCAGCCTGCGCAAGAGCCCAGCATGCAACAGCAGCCAGCAAGACTACAGGGGAGCTGGTCCTTTGGGAGTAGGCCCTGGGAGACAGGCAAGAAGACTTGGGGGACAGAGAAAAGAGGACAGCAAGACAAGCCTAGGCTTCAGTAGGAGGAAGAGAAATCGGGGGAGGAGGGCAGACTAGGACAGATGTCTGAGGAGGATGGGTACCCACGGGAGATGGGAGAGGGCTTCATGAGTGGACATGACTGTCCTTACTACCATCAGGACAGTGGAGGCCCAAGTGCTCTCTAGGACAGCAATGGTGGAGAGGATCCTTAAGCCCTTCGGTTGACATAGACATGAACCTTCCAACAGGGGGAGGGAGAAGGAGAGGGATGGTGGAAAGGACAGACTCCAAGCATAAGAGCATGCTAAAACACATGTATGCACTGGGTAAGGGGCTAGCTTATGCAGGGGAGGTGGGGGATGGAGAGGAATGGAGGTATGGGGGGCAGACTGAGAGAGAGATGGACCAACTCATCGGTTTTGTGGCTAGCACACACACCCCGACCCCTACCCTGTTCAGACATCCAATCCAAAAACTCCACCCCAGGCTCTAAGCACATAGCCCAGTCAAGGGCACATTTGCCAGCCTTAAGCAAACTCACTCAAATGAGAACAGGCATGACTGACTCAATCCCATCAGATTAACAGTTTGGAGCAGTGCTCTCATGACAGGGTTTAGAGGAGACCAGCCTCATAAATCCAGAATGAAACACACACAAAAGCCCCGTGGGCAGCCGACAGCACTCTACCCAACCCCCAGGCAGATGCTGGGCTGGAGTCCAGCCGCCATGTTTCAGAATAAACAGATTTAAGACAGGGAAGAAAATCAGAAGGAATTGACGAAGTCAGACCTGAGAAGATTGGAGAATGTTGTCATTCATTCAGGAAACCTAGGCTGGATGGCTTTGATAAACGGACTATAACAGAAGGTTGGGCATAGAGCACACGCTAGCACACAGGAACGACAGGTGGGCGGCTTCTAAAATCTCTGCAAGGCTTCGTCCGGAGGCTAGGCCAGTTTTGGATTCCCGGGAGTGGGAGATATAGGCGGTTAGGCCCAGAGCGAGGCTTGCTGCAAACCAGCAGCTAACAGTGCTGGAGGGGGAACTTCTATGTTTTGAGATTTATCTTCGAACTCTGAGTTCTCAAAAACTAAGAATCTAACCCGGAGAATCTGGGAACTCCCCCTTGTCCGTGGTTGAGTGTTCTTCAGCCTCTGTTTTTTTGTTTTGTTTTTTTTTTTTAAGATTCTGGTGAGATGACTCAGAGGTTAAGAGCACTGACTGCTCTTGCAGAGAACCTGGGCTCAGTTTTCAGCACCTACATGGTGGCTAACAACTTATCCTAAACTCTTCCAGTTCCAGAGAGCCAACGCCCTCTTCTGACCTCCAAGGGCACCAGGTACAGATGGTACATAGGTACCAGGTTTATACATGTAGGCAAAGCACTCATACATTTAAAATAAGGATTTTAAATGTAAAAAAAAAAAAAAAAAAAAAAAAAAAAATTTCAATTTTAGTGTGTGTGTATGTGTGTGTGTGTGATTTTTATTATGTGTCTGTGCATGCGTCCATTTGGTTGTATGGGCGTTGCACGTATACAGTGCCCTCTGGGGCTAAAAGAGGGTGTCGGATTCTCTGGAACTGGAGCTTTGGCCAACCACGAGCTGCCTGATGTGGGTTCCAGGAGCGGAACCCCAATCTTCTGCAAAAGCAGCAAGGGTTGAGCCATTTCTCCAGCACCCCATTCTTTTCTTCTTAAAGATATATTTTTAAGCTGGCATATACCTTTAATCCCAGCACTTGGGAGGCAGAGGCAGGCAGATCTCTGAGTTCGAGGCCAGCCTGGTCTACTAAGTGAGTTCCAGGGCAGCCAGGGCTACACAGAGAAACCCTGTCTTGAAAACCCAAAAAAAGGAGGGGGGCACCATGTTACCCAAGCGGAGGTCAGAGGACAATTTGTGGGAACCGGTTCTCTCTTCCTACTGTACAGGCCCTAGGTTATCAGGCTTGGTGGTACACACCTTTACACACTGCGGCATGCTGCTGGTCCCCTTCTGCAGTCTCTGTTACCCACTGTCAAGCAAGGGTGGGTGCTTAGGGGAGGGTATGGTGTCAGGTGCCCGGCACTGAGAGACGGTTTAGTGGTTAAGAGCACTGACTGCTCTTCCAGAGGAAAGCTCCATTCTCAGTCCACATGTGGCAGCTCACAACTCTCTGGAACTCTAGTCCAGGACATCTGACCCCACTCTTGACCTCTGGAAGCCCCTCACATGCACATGGCCCACAGACATACATCCAGACACACATACGCATACACATAAAATTAAAGAAAATAATTTCTAGGGCTGAAGAGACAGCTCAGTGGTCCCAGCACTTGCTGCTTCTGTAGAGTTCTGTTCCCGGCACCCACATGGTGGCTCACAACCCTCTGAAACTCCAGTTCCAGTTTTAAAATAAATTTAAAAAATACACTATTTGGGGGGTGGTGGGGTGGTGATGCATACTTATAACCCCAGCACATGGGAGGCAGAGGTAGGGCAGATCTCTGAGTCCAGGGCCAGCCTGGTCTACAGAGAATGTTCCAGACAGCCAGGGCTACACAGAGAAACAATGTCTAGAAAAACCAAATAAATAAACAACAACAACAAGCCCTATTTAGTACAGGGCATGTGATGGTACATGTCTGTAATCCCCACACATGGGAGTTGGAAGCAGGAGGATCAAGAGTTTAAGGTCGGGGGCTGGAGAGATGGCTCAGCGGTTAAGAGCACTGACTGCTCTTCCAGAGGTCCTGAGTTCAATTCCCAGCAACCACCTGGTGGCTCTCAACCATCTGTAATGGGATCTGAGGCTCTCTTCTGGTGTGTCTGAAGACAGCTGCAGTGTATTCATCATATAAATAAAATAATAAATTAAAAAAAAAAAAAAAAGAGTTTAAGGTTGTGTGCCAGGCAGGTGGTGTACATCTTTAATCCCAGCACTCAGGAGGCAGAGGCAGGCAGACCTCTATGGGGCTAGCCTGGTTTACAGAGTGAGTTCCAGGACAGCCAGGGATACATGGAGAAACTCTGTCTAGAAATGCAAACAAAAATAAACAAACAAACAAACAAATAAAAAGAAAGAAAGAAAGAAAGCTCTGCTCTCTGGCTTTAAGAGGGTCCAGCTTTGGCCAGGCAGTGGTGGTACACACATTTAATCCCAGTACTTGGGAGGCAGAGGTAGGGCAGATCTCTGAGTCCAGGGCCAGCCTGGTCTACAGAGTGAGTTCCAGGACAGCCAGGGCTACACAGAGAAACCCTGTCTAGAAAAACCAAAAAAAAAAAAAAAGGTCCAGCTTTTGTCTGGACCCTGTTGCCTCATAGTTCTCTGTGGGAGCTAGGTGTGCTCACCATGGTTCCTGCACTGCCGCCCCCAAGTAATCCCCTGCCCCCAGAGAGATGAAAGCACACTGTAATAATAATATTCTGCTCTCGCAGACTCCCCTTGGTGCAGGCTATAACCTGCCGGGGAGTGAGGAGGAAGGTGGCCTTGCCTGACTTCAGGTTGGTTCACTTTGCACCCCCAAGCTCCACTCAGGGCCTCAGTCTATAACTGCCTCTGCCCACCACCTGGTCCCAGCCTTCAGGGCACCCAGCCTGCAGGAGCGGATGCTGCCCAAGCAATCTACAGCAGCAGCTGAAGGCTGCCTCCCAGATCCTTTTCAATAATCAGCTTTGTGAGTCAGAGGCTGCAGCTGCCCCAGGCTGCCCAGGCCTCGCAGGGAAAGGAGCAGACTAGGTTTGGAAGGAAGCTGATGGAAAATGAAGAGGGGACTGGGGTTCAGGGGGTGTCAAGCCTCTCGGCTTCTTTTTTTTTTTTCGAGACAGGGTTTCTCTGTGTAGCCCTGGCTGTCCTGGAACTCACTCTGTAGACCAGGCTGGCCTTGAACTCAGAAATCCACCTGCCTCTGCCTCCCGAGTGCTGGGATTAAAGGCTTGCGCCACCACTGCCCGGCTGCCTCTCGGCTTCTATACTAACAGCAGGTGGGGTGGTCTGGGGACCACAAAGGAGGCCTTCTCTGAGGGCCTCATCCAGCTCCAACTTCCCGTCCCAACTGGAGTTATCTTCCCCGGGGGAGCATTCTTCCCTCCTCTCCCCAGGCAGTGTAACCATCAGAAGAAAGCGTTGGAAACACTTGGAAATGCCTGAGTCTATTTCAAGACAATCTCCAAGTAGCTACTTCTAGCACTGAGCCCACTATGGAAAGAGTGGAAGGAACTCAGAGATACCTGTATCTCTCAGGCCTTTGCCCCAGACTCTGAACACTCCACATTTAGGGCAAGAGTAGAGGGAGGAGATGGGGCATGCTCACAGATGCTCTTGATCTCCCAATGTTGAAACTGCCTTCCCGTTGGGTGGATTCCCTCGCTACAGCCCAGCTGCCAGTCTTGAAGTCCCTGCATGGTACCTTGTTCTTCAAAGCACCCTGTGATCCTTGGGTTTGGTTTTGTTCTTTGGGGATAGGGCTCTCATTACGTCCACCAAGCTGGACTGGAACTCACAGAGATCTGTTCTCCTCTGTCTCGCAAGGGCTTAGAATAAAGGCAAAAGTCGCCGGGCTCACTCAGCTTAATCCACAGGCTTTGGGAAACCAAGGCAGAAGGATTTTGAGTTCCAGGTCAGCCCAAGCTACATGTCAAGAATCTGTCTCAGTCAACCAACCAACCGAACCCCAGAAAAAAAAAAAATCCAAAGTGCCCACTTGAGTAAATTATTTGAATGTCCCTGTTTCAACGCTGGGACCCATTTCAGGATGAGTGTCAAGAAACGCCTTGTAGAAGGTCCCTTAAGACATTGCTGTACTCCAAAGGATCAAGTTAGGGTTGTGCCCTGCTTAAAGACACCTTGGACTTTGGTCTAGAATCTGCGGCTGAACAATTTGAAACAGGGCTGACAGAGACAACCAGGGGGAGCCTGAGAGAAATCCCAAACCCACCTGCTTCTCCCTCCAGGTCTGTGAGCCTCCAGAAGCCCTCTATTCTCCCTGGACTGAACACAATCGTTCTCCTCACAGCCCTATTCAGAGCTAGTTAGAAGCCACTCTAATGATACAATTAGTCACCCACTTGTCAAGCAAAGAGCCTGCTAGTAGGGAGTCTGGCAGACTCAGCACAGAGAAAGACCTGAGCCCAGTCTCACTGCCGCCTCTCCTGTCTCAAGAGCGTCACTCTAGGGTAAACCTTTGTATCCAGCAAGGGAAGGAGGTACCCGCAGATAAGCTGACCATGCACCAAAGCGGCAAGCCACGGCTTCCACTATGCTAGCCGTCCTGCCATCCAAGAAGAACAAAGTATTGAAATCTGACCAGAGACCAGAGCTGGTAGCCTGGCCTGGCCCAGGATCCCGGGCAAGCACGGATCCAATCTACAAAGTTGCATCTGAGAGACTGAGCACATGAAAGGTACCCTGAAGACTGGTCAGATGGTGGCAGGCTCCTAGGAGGTAGGGAAGGTGGTTTGGGGTTATCAGCTGTGATGCAGGAGGGTCTCTTCTTGCACCTTTTGTTCCATACAAGCCGGGTTCATCAGCAATGCAGGGGTTGGGGACTGGGGGGAGGTGTCAACGCCCACAAGCAGTTTGAAAACTACAATAACGTGGTCCCAGTAAGTGCCTTCCTCTCAGTCCTGTCCTCCCAGCCTCACAGAACGCCCACACTGACACTGAAATCTGGATTCAAGTTGACCTAAAAGACCGGCAACTTCTCTTCTTCACATCCCACCCCCAAAGTACTGTGTTGTCAAGAGTAAGCTAACTCCAATTCAGACCTTGAAGAAGAAGTGGATTTAGGCAAGGGTGGGCAGAACCGGGGCAAGAGGGGGGTGCAGGGCAGAGTGTCAAGGGCCTTGGGAGGCCCCTGAGGACCAGGGAGGGGAGGAAGGGAGAACAGCTCCAAAGCAAGGCACTCGGAGGCACTTTGGGGGAGGATGGAGCGTCCCAGCCGCAGAAACCCTCCTTTCCTGCCGGCCACTGGCTCGGCCCTTCCTGGGCAGGTCCGGCCAGCAGGCTCATAGGTGCCCTCCCGGGGACCCCACGGCAACCTCGGTGCGTACCTGCCTCTCCTCGGCCGCTGGCTCCTCCGCCTCGGACTCCCCTGGCTCCGCCACGCGCTCGTACTGGCACGGTCCTGCCGGTGCGGGCTCCGGGACGCAGGGCTCGGGAGGCTCAGGCGGCGCGGGAGCCCCGGGGGCCTCAGCCGGGGCGGTGCTCTCCCGGGCCGGGGCCGCCCCACGCCGCAGCAGCAGCCAGGCGAGCAGCAGCGCCAGCGCCGTGACCAGCGCGGGTAGCACGGTCAGCAGTTCAAGCGGCGACTCCATCGCGCGGTGGCGCCGAGTGTCCGCCAGCCGGGACCCCGAGGGAGCCCGCCGCGCCCCGCCGCGCGGGGCCACGCCCAGGGGCGGAGCCTCGTCAGGGCCACGCCTCTCCCGCCCTTCCGGTGATTCCGAGTTCGGACCTTGGGAGGCGCTGAAAAGCTCTCTGGTTGATGCTGTGAGGCACCATCTCAGCTCAGGCTTGCTAGGTGGGGTGAAAGGCTCATTGTTCAGTGTCTTTAGATGGGCTTCATTTCAGCCCTGGGCAGAAGTTCATTTAGAGATGGTGGTGCAAACCTGTCATCCTAGTACTTGAAAAGTGGATGGGTACAGGGGATCAGGAATTCAAAGTCTCTTCAGTTACGGTGTGCTCTGGGCCATAGAAGATCTCGTCTCACCACCACACACTAAAATGCGCATCTTGGAGTATATTGGCGATCTGGCCAGTATGGGGTTGTATGAAAACAAGTTCAAGAATGTTCATGTAAATTGATCACTAATTCCCTCTAAAGTCGAGGAAAAATAAAGTGGGACATGTAACTAATTTTTTTCAAATCCTACTTTAAATGATGATTCTTAAACACTTTAACTTTCCCTGTAGCCCACCACCCACCAGAGATGTGGAAAAGAAAGGATACAGGGGAAGTGGACCTGTTTAGAAAGGTTCTGTCTTAGGGTTTACTGCTATGAACAGAAACCATGACCAAGGCAACTCTTATAAGGATGTAAGGATGACATTTAATTGGGGTTGGCTTACAAGTTCAGAGATTCAGTCCATTATCATCAAGGCAAGAGCATGGCAGTGTTCAGGCAAATGTGGGGCTGGAGGAGCTGAGAGTTCCACCTCTTATTGTGAAGGCAGCTAAGAGAAGACTGGTTTCCAGGCGGCTAGGATGAAGGTATTAAAGCCAATACACACAGTGACACACCTACTCCAACAAGGCTACACCTCCTAATAGTGCCACTCCCTGGACCAAGCACATACAAACCATCACAGGTTCTTTGGAGCAACTTCCATCTGTGTGGTCTGGAAACTGGCAGTTTAGTTTACAGGTCAGTAGCAGCAGTTCAATCCACTCACAAACACTTCACGGATACACTAGCAGTCCAGGTCGGTAGAGTCAGGATAGCAAACACAAATCAGCAGCAGTGGCACTACCTAGCAGAGATAACCAGGCCTCATCCTTGGCATGAGTCAGCAGGATGGATGCCCCAAAGCGAAGATCAGCAAAGAGGAGAGACTGACAAGCACTGCACGGCTAGCCCTATAAGCAAGCCTACCTCAGCCTCCACTGAGTTCTGTTTATACCCCCTGCAAACATCATGTGTCCTCCATGAGCCTTGCCTCAGTGCATGGTGTCTTGCTCAGCACGGAAGTGGCAAGAAACTGCAGCACACCACCAGAAGATTTTGGGTGCATTTCTCTCTATGGAGTCCCGACAAATGGAGCTCAACTATACAGTATAAGGCAGACCAATACATGTGTCTCATAAGCAAAGAATCAACGCCACGTGTGCTTTCACGTGTTTGCCTTAGCAGACCATCCTCTCCCCTGTGTCTGCTTCAGTGAAACATCCCTTCCCAAGTCTGCCTCAGCCTTCACCTGTGTCCCCTTCAGGAAAACACTCTTTCAGGTGTTTGCCCCAGCAAAACACCATCCAACACACCTGACTTTCCAAAGAACCCTTAAGTTTCCACTTCAGGGACATGGTGGCTCTCACCTTTGATACCAGATCTCAGCACTCCAGAGGCAGAGATGGAAGGGTCTATGTGAGTTCAAATACAGCCTGGTTTTTACATAAGCAAGTCCCAGGCTGTCAGGACTGCCTATGAGACCATGCCAGAAAGAGACAAGGAAAATGTCATGAAGTGGATTGTTGGCAGCATGGCCATAGTTGCAGGATTCACAAGTTTTCATCAACTACCACTGAGAGGAGACACATCCCTCTTAAGCCCAGAGGCTGTGGTATAGGACTGAGCTCTTCCTGCTGCTGGCTGGAGCTCACAGCTGTGACAGTGCTGTTTCTTCTCAGCCAGGCTCTAGCAAGAGGATGGAATAAGGTGAAAAGAAGGTTGGTTTTGTTTTTCTATATCTTTCCCAGGGCTCTATTGATTAAAGTGTAAAACACACTGTACCAACTGTGTATTTCCCTAGGACATCCCACCCACCGTTTAGTTACTTTGAATAAACACAGGGCAAAGTTTGTCAGAAACAAAGGACCAAAAAAAAAAAAAAGAAAAAGAAAAAAGTCAACTAGGCTTGTTAACATGTGCCTGTAACCCCAGCATTCAGGAGGTGGAGGCAGAATGAACCCAAAGCCTGTCTGGGTTACACAGTGAGTCCGGGTCCAGCCTGAGCTACATGAGACCCTATCTCAAAAGAACAGAAAGGAGTTGGGCTTCTGAGCCTGGGATGGTGGTACACACCTGTAATCCCAGCTATTTGGAAAGCCCAGTAGACCGACCTGAGCAGTCTCAGCTCACACAACAAAACAGGATTCCAGCTTTGGCTAGATGCTAGACCAGAGTTGTTGTGTTGCTGGCCTGTGGTGGAGGGGAGGGAATCTTAAGCATACCAACAGACTTACACATATACTGGTAAGTGTTCTACCGCTTAACTATACATCCTACCAGGCAGAGCGATTATCTTACCTGGAGGACACAGCAGCATCACACCTGTGGGCTCCAGCCCTGACAGGAGGATCCTCATCAACAGGAAGAGCTCAGCCCTATACCACAGCCTCGGGCTTAAGCGGGGGAGTGTCTCCTCTTAGTGGTAGTTGATGAAAATAACTCAACTATACAAAAAGGCTTTGTCTCTAGGCTCCTGGCTTCTGACCCCTACAGGACAGGCAATGTCTATGAGCCTTATTTTAGATCCCTTCCAGTGCTGAGACTACAGATGTGAGCTACCACACCCTCCTGACCCCAGATTCTGTTTCTTAGATTCATTTACTTTTGAGTGTTTTGCTTTCATGTATGTCTGTGCAACACATGTGGTCCTGGTGCCTGAAGGCTGGAAGAGAGTACTGGAGTCTCTAGAACTAGAGTTGAGGTACGCAAGATTCTGAGCTCTGTCCCATCTTGCTGCTGGGGTGTGTGAACTCTGCTTGGGCAGACGAAATGGGAGAGCACTAGGGTACATTCCATCCTTACTGCCATCAGAGTGCAGGGGTGGCAGAAGGCATCCTGAGATGGGAGCCCCAGCTGGGTGAGAAATGATGCAGGCTGAGGCCAAGGAGGCAGGGGTTCCCAAGCTCCCCAGTGCCCAGTCACCTCTGGGGATCTTGTAGAGTCAGGAACTAGGGGGCTGCATGGGCTGGTGATAACCTGGGGTCAGGGGGTTCCCAAACTCCCAGACACTCAGAGGAGGGGGCTACATGGGACAGAAAGCATAGCCACCACGTAGGAGCTGGAGGATAGTAGCCCAAGAAGGCTGCACGTCCAGGGCAGTCACGATGGAATATAGGACTTACTAAGTAATAACTTGAGATTATCGGAGGGAGGTGGATTAGCTATGTGGAAGTTAGGAAGTGGCCCAGCCATTGAGCTGTTTTAAGCGTGTCAAAATATAAAGGCTGTGTGTATGTGTCTTTCATTTGGGAACCCAGAACATTGGGAAGGGTAGTGAGGTACATGACCTGGCTGGGATCAATTTGAGTAATTAGTTGGGTACTACAGACCATGAGGAGCTGGGGGCCGGGGAGTAGGGGTGGGGATTCTGTTTTAGCTCAGGGGTAAGTGTCTGGGAGCACAGACAGGCCTTCTACGGGATATTTAGGCAGTGCCCTTCTATATGAAGAAGACTTCTCCTGTGGCACTTCTTGATGAGACAGTCCTTGCTTGCTCAAGCTGGTTATTCACTGTTAATTGTGGGAAAATGGGTGCATACAGCTTACTCAGGGTGGACCAGAGATTAAATACCTTTTGCTGGAAGGAATGTCCAGGAAGAGAAGCTTATTGGCTGGCCCTTCTAGATACCTCATTAGCATGGAGAACTCTGTGCTAACGGGACTAGTGGTCACCATCCTCATGTGGGGTGTCGTGGTTCAGGGTGTGGATGCTCCAGGGACAGGAACTTGGTCAGGAGTAAATGAAACTCTTACCGTTCTCAGATATGAGAAATACTGGGGTTTCGGAATCCGCTCAACCTTCCCAGTTTTTGAGTGGTGACACAGTTCCACGTGACCCACATTGAGGTTCAAGCTGTGAGCCACCAGATGGGTGCTGGGAACCCAACCCTGGTTCCTTTGCAAAAGTCTCTTAACCAATGAGCCCTGTCTCCAGTTCCCTAGCCCCATTTACTTTTAGTGTGTTGTGGGTAGCCCTGGGGCTTTTTGCATTCTGCTAATTCTGCCCTCCTGTGAGGGGCTTCAGACAAGAAGTGAGTTACACTTGTGACTTCTTGTGAACCAATCCCCTAATGAATAAAGGAGCCAATCACTGGGCGAGTGGGAGACTTCTGGGTTGGAGAGGAGAAGAGAGAAGGGGGGGTCCTTTTGGAATGGGGACAGCATGTAGTAAGATGTAGCTAGTAGAGTCTCCTGGTATCTATCATGTTGGATCCGCAAGGATTTGCCACCAGAGGAATCATGTAAGGAGCGGTTAGAGTATTCGCCATTACCAGATGGCTCTGTTACTTTAAGAAAACTTGTGGATAGCGCGGGGTGGCTCGCCCGAAGCGCCTGCGCATTAAGGGTGTACATGACTAATCACCGCCCACTCCCAGGGCGCGCCAATCAGTGGAGGACATGCTGCCTCAGGGGCTATATAACAGCGTCATTTTGGGGCCCCGGGGTTGTTCTTCTTCCTTCTCTATCAACGGCTAAATAAAGCTGAACTGCAGACGAAGCCTATGTGTCGCGTGTCTTCTTGCTGGCGAGAGGCACGCGGGACAACTGGTGCCGAAACCCGGGATGCCGGGAGCCTTTTCACACCGAGGAGAACCCCCCGCCCACCGGACGGGGAGGCTTCGCAAATCTGCAGTGGTAGGTGAGCTCTCTCAAATATGCTGGACTCTGAATTTCTGATGGGGTCGTTTGCGGGTGATGCACTGCTGGGACTTCTCTTAGCAGTTGTGATTGCTGCCCGCTTCCTTCTGGTCT
>CM052710.1:4620409-4663725 GCA_028551405.1 Uromys caudimaculatus | reverse complement strand
GGACGGAATGCTCTCAGAATATTGGTCCTTGATCGCCTATTCACTCATGACGGAATTCGCTTGATCGAGCCTGGTTCTGTGTTTTGATACCACTGTAGGGAGGTGTGGCCCTATTAACCCAGCTGACCCCCCTCTCCTTCTTACTTGAAAGAATAGGGGGAGATGTAAGGAGCGGTTAGAGTATTCGCCATTACCAGATGGCACTGTTACTTTAAGAAAACTTGTGGATAGCGCGGGGTGGCTCGCCCGAAGCGCCTGCGCATTAAGGGTGTACATGACTAATCACCGCCCACTCCCGGGGCGCGCCAATCAGTGGAGGACATGCTGCCTCGGGGGCTATATAACAGCGCCATTTTGGGGCCCCGGGGTTGTTCTTCTTCCTTCTCTATCAACGGCTAAATAAAGCTGAACTGCAGACGAAGCCTATGTGTCGCGTGTCTTCTTGCTGGCGAGAGGTGCGCGGGACAGAATCAGACTTTGATAAAGTTTACAAGATTAGGTTTTAGTTGTTGCGCCCAGAGATTGAGTTATCATTGTTTCTGAACTAAGTTTGTGTTGCGTTTTCCTTCAGCTCTGAGTCAGAGCTCCATAAGATGAAAGCAAGTTGGCCATTGCCTGCCCAGTGCATGGCTGGCCAGCCCACCGGGGATGAAAGAACCAGGGCATAGTGCAGGAACGTGTGCCTTACATTCCATCTTTTTTAATAATTCCCACAACATAGTGTACCTTTAGCCCAGAATAATTCTAGCATCCAGGAGGCTGAGGTGGGAGGACCCCAAGTTGAGGGCCATTCTGTTTCAAAAAAGAAGAAGAAGAAGAGGAGGAGGAGGAGGAGGAGGAGGAGGAAGAGGAGGAGGAGGAGGAAGAGGAAGAGGTATGAAATGTATTTTAAAGTCTTTTTGAGACAGGGTCTTGGCAGTCCTGGCTGTTAACCAGGTTTGGCCACAAATTGTTTTTTAAGAGGTCTGTTCTGGAGCCAGGCAGGGTGGTACAGGCCTTTAGGCCCAGCATTCTGGAGGTCGACACAGGCAGATCTCTGTGAGTGTGAAATCACTCTGGTCTACATAGCAGGTTTCAGGACAGCCAGGGCTACAGAAAAAGACCTAGTCTCAAATAACAAAACAAAACAAAGTCAGTTCTGCTATCCGAGCATGTCCTAACGACCTTGGCCTTAGAATTAGAAAGGACGAGAAGACACAGCAGGAAACACTGCAAAGACACAATCCCAAACCCGCTTGCTTTATTTAAAATGAACAAGTTTTACACAAGAGTTAAAACACCAGGGCAGAACCCACAGTGAGAGGGCCACCCGACAAGAGACTGGTGCTTAGGACAGTCTGGTTCCTAGGCGGTATCCAGTTACCATGGAGACAGCAGGCTTGGGCACGTTCTCACGTTCTCCCTGGGGAAGATTCCTGTGGTTTGAGGTTTTTTTTTTTTGGTTTTTCGAGACAGGGTTTCTCTGTGTAGCCCTGGCTGTCCTGGAACTCACTCTGTAGACCAGGCTAGCCTCAAACTCGGAAATCCACCTGCCTCTGCCTCCCAAGTGCTGGGATTAAAGGCCTGCGCCACCACTGCCCTGCTTCCAGTTCTTGAACTAAACAATGAAACACAGTTGCGAGTCACCAGGGAGGGCTCCCACTTTGCGATGGAGACAATGTATACTGAAACCAGTGTAACATCTTAACAAGGGCATGGGAGTGTTAAGAGGAGCCAGACCCCACCCTGAACTCATCAGAACACACACACACCCCACACCCCACTTGTGTGGCAATGCCACACCACACACAAGCTAAGTAATCTACAGCTGCATCCTCACACCTGCCTTCTACACAGCACCGCTTACGTCTGTCTCATTTCTTGTTCCATCCTTCTCTTGCCTAAAGCTCAAGGCCTCTGTGTAACTCACTGGCACAAGCAACTGCCGCCATCTTTAGCTACAGGGCTTCAGCTACTCTCCAGACACCATGTGCTCATTCAAGCACAGGGCTAGAACGCTGCTCATGTTCTGTCTAACACTTACCTTTGGGGAGAGGTGCACTTGACTCCTGGCTTGGAATGCACTTGTTCAAGCCTCCTACCCCACTAGCTTCTTGCGAATAGCAGCGGCCACTGCCCACTGAGCTCCATACAGGCAGGAGGGGCCTGTGTAGGATGTACCTGCAGGCACTCACGGCTTGAATATCTAGGAACTGAGAGCATCTGCAATCACATCAGGACAGGCACGAATGGTGCTACTGCCCGGTGACTTTCTCTGCCAAGATGTGACTCTAGGCCCCCAAGGCATCTGTGCAGTCACCAGCCTGATGAACTGTGTTCTGAAAGACTTGGGGGGGGTCTTCCTGTTCTTTCTCATGAGCTCCCTTTGCCTCGAACCCAGCTCTTCGGTTTAAGAACAACTGTGGCTCAGCAGCAGTCCAGTGTTGCTGAATTCTCTACTCTTTCTGCTACTGTTCTAGCTCATGCCAAGAGGAAGGGAACAGGTAGGAGGCTCTGAGCACTTTTGGCCACTCCTCCGTCCCCTACCTTACCTCTCCTCTCCTTCCACAGAGAAGTGTATTTGATGTGTGCATCGGGTCAGTTAAGCAGAGATAGGGATACAGACCCTCTGGCCCGGATGGACTAAACCACACACTTTATCTGTGGCATGGTCAGATACTCCATTCCTGGTGGTGGTTGGTGACTGGGAGGCATCTCTGGCAGCTGGGGGATAAACAGGGCGGCTGATTTTTCCATTTGAGATTTCTGCACACCTCAGGCCACTGGCATTATGTCTCCTCAGATCCCCTGGTAGCAAAGAGATCTCTCCTTTGGTTGCTTACTTTATTTCAAATTTTGTTTTGAAACAGGATCTCAGTCAGCCAAGGCTGGGCCTGAACTTGGTATGTAGTTGAGGCTGGCCTTAAACTCCTGACCCCTCTGCCTAACTCCCCTTGCTCTGTGGTCCAGGGTAGCCTTGGACTGATTCTCCCACGTCAGCTGCCAATGGCTGCTGCACCACCAGCACACACTACCTTACTCAGTTTATTCTATTTTTTAAAAAAACATTATTATTTTGGGTTCTTTTGTTGTTTTTCCAGACAAGCTCCACTATGTTCCTTGGAAGAGTAGGATCCACTCTGTAGACCAGGCTAGCTTTCAACTCACTGATCCACCTGCCTCTGCCTCCTAATGCTGGAATTAAAGGTGTCACCATGCCAGCTATTTTTTTTTTTTTTTAATTTTTGTTGGGTAGTGGTGACACAGGACTCTAATGCCAGCATTTTGGGGGGCAGAGGAAGAGGCAGGCAGATCTCTGTAAGTTCAAGGCCAGCTTGGTTTACAGAGTGAGTTCTAGGACAGCCTGGGCCAAAGAAACTCAGCCTTGAGGTGAAAAGGCTTTTTTATTGTATGTGCATTCGTGTTTTATCTGCACGTGTGTATGTGTACCATGTGCATGCCTGGGGCATGCAGAGCCCAGAACAGTGTTGGATCTGCTGGATCTGGAGTACAGAGGGCTGTGAGCCACCATGTGGACGCTAGGAACCAAACCCAGTCTTCTGCTAGAGCAGCAAGTGCTCTAACTGCTGAGCGACCTCTCCAGCCCCATTTTATCTCTGTGTGTGTACATCAGGAGACAACTTAAGGAAATCAGTTTTTATCCATTCTACCATGGTGGCTCTACCAGGTGTCTTGGAGACACCCATTTTTCCCTGCAGAGCCACCTCATCGGTTATTTCTTAACAGGCTGGGAGAGGAATTCCAGTAGCAACACAGGGAACAGCTTCCTGAAGACAAGAGTGCTTGTCAAATAGAAGAGCCACCTGGACATCACTAGGGATGTAAAGGCAGGGTCTCCCCAACAGGAGGCTATGCTGTTCCAGAGGACAGTTCTCAGCTAAGCCAGACACCACCTCTGCAGAAGGATGCATATCTCCCTACCCGGTCAGCCAGAGTTGAACCAAGGGTTCCACACACAGCAACCTGAAGTTCTGGTGTCTTCCAATGTATCTGCAGAAGCTCCCCAGGTCACAGTCTGACTGGGGACAAGTCCCTTCTACTCATCGAAATTTCCTTGGCTATAGGACAGATTAAGGCAAACAGGCAAGTGTAAAGGGCAAGAAAGGAGCTTGCCAGCCAACCCCAGCTGTAAATGTAACTTTTATTCTCCTGTAGTAACTGTCTCAGAGGCTCCCTGCCTCAGTTGACTCAGGAGGCCTGAAAGCTTCTAGCATCCATACAATGTAATCTAGGTCTACAATGTTTCCAGCCTCTGAGACTTACTGCTCAATAAGCTCACTCTTTCTATTCTTTCTGAACTCCAGCTAGCTGGTCAACTCAGCTAATTCTGGCTCAAACTCCTTTCTTTCAAAGTTGACTCATTCAGTCTGGCTTCTCTCTTAGTCTCTGACTTTCTGCTTTGCCTGGCCTCAAACTAACTCTGGCAATTTGTTCTAATCATCTGGTTCCTTCTTATTCCCTGGCTTGTCCTGTCTTTTTTTTTTGTTTTTTTTTTTTTTTTTTTTTCGAGACAGAGTTTCTCTGTGTAGCCCTGGCTGTCCTGGAACTCACTCTGTAGACCAGGCTGGCCTCGAACTCAGAAATCTGCCTGCCTCTGCCTCCCAAGTGCTGGGATCAAAGGCGTGCGCCACCACTGCCCAGCAGCTTGTTCTGTCTTTGCCTGTGTCTAGCGCTCGCGCTCGCTCTCTCTCTCTCTCTCTCTCTCTCTCTCTCTCTCTCTCTCTCTCTCTCTCTGCAACCTGTCTCTGTACAACAGTCCCAGGAAAGCTGCCTCCTCCATCGTTTTCTTCCTGTCAGGTAGCTTCCCTTTTCTCTCCTCATCAGCGTTGGGCACATCCTGTTCTGTCAAAACTTTCTCTGATCTGTCACTTTGTCTACCACTCAATTAGACATCACTTTCAAACATGGGTGCTTCCTTCTACAAGCTAGCTTTTCCTTAGTTGTTTGGGATTAAAGGTGTGTACTAAGGACTGAGTCACACCACAACTAGAAACAGGGTTTTTCAGTAAACAACACAATCTAGGGGTTCACAGCTTGGTCAAATATCCTGCAACACCCAGTCCCACCAGAACTATTCAGAAGGACCCACACAGTTCCTGAAATGTGCCAGTTCCACTCAAGGACATCTTTCCCGCATGTACAAGCTATTGCTGATGCATCCTGATGACATGTATGGGGGACGCAGGTCAAGAAGTTCCCTGTGGAGTAGACAGAGCATTCCCTACTCATTAGCACCTGTGGGACCCACCGATCAGAACCTGGTCTATTTACAATTCAAGTTCTGAGATGACAACTCCAGGAACATCTGCCCTGAGGCCCAAGCGTATCTTCTACTGTTCCCCAAAATATACCACACTAAGACTTCAGCCTCTCCTGCTCAGAAGGATTCTAATCCATCACAGAGTGGTCAGCAATGGTTGCAGGGCCTGCAGCAGGATCGCTGCCCCGAGCGGCACTTGAATTAGTTAGATCCAGCATGTCCAACTACAATAGCACAGACCCTTCTTGCCCACTGCATTAGTGGCAGGGTGTTGCCCACTGCATTAGTGGCAGGGTGGCTCTGTGCTAGCTGAGCTTGCGTATCCCTGGAAACCCTAAGGGAGCAGTGAGACCGGCATCTGCCCAAAGAAGGAACTTGGGCCAGAGAAGGAAGAGCCACAGTCAAAGACAGAGGCTAGTAGGTAGGAGCAGAAGATTGAGAGCTGAGGTGGGTGACAACAGTTTACACAGGAACCCCCTGGGAGTCTACTGGCTCAGGGATGAGCACAGCCTCCACAGGGGCTCCTAATCCTGCCAAGGAAAGCACAACTGCCCATTGCTGGCAGGAAGACAGCACAGCTGGGCCCAAGCTAGACAGCAACAATAAAACAGAACCCCACCAGGCAAGGAGGCACACACCTTCAGTCCCAGCAATCGGGAGGCAGATCTCTGAGTTCAATGCCAGCCTAGTCTATCTACAGAGTTCTAGGGCAGCCAGGGCTAGCTACAGAGAGAAACCCTGTCTTGAAAATGAAATGGGAAACAACTTGGTGGTGCATGATCCTAGCACTGAGGAGGCTGAAGCAGGAGAGTCCTGAATTCAAAGCCAGCATGATTATTATGTAATCAGATACTATCTCAACTTCAAATAGGCAAAACCTCAGATCTCACATCACAGCCTACCGTCACTTCCCAAGCGCAGATGGGGGTGTGACAAGACTCACAAGACAGAACACATGTGAACAGGGCAGTGGAAAGGACAACCAGCCCCATAGATTCAACTGAGGAGACAATCTGATTCTCTCCATTCAATTCCAGTCACATCAGAGAACGGAGAAAAGAAGAAAAAAACCAGGATCCTGGACTTTCATTATGCAGTTCCAGATTGCTCAGAGAAAGGAAGGCAAGGGGACGGCCCTCACCTGCAGCAGTCAAGCACTCAAATGCCACATGTCCCACAACGCCAACCAGCGCCTACAGGGTAAATCCACCTTCTGCTGTGGGCCCGTCACTATCCACACGGGAGCAGGAGCCAGCAAATGCTTTTTGGTTTTCAAGTTAACTTTTTTGGAACAGGTTTCCTCTGCACAGCCCTGGCTGGCCTAGAACTCTGTAGACCAGGCTGGCCTCTGCCTTCACCATGCCGGGATTAAACACATCCACAGCCCACACCTGACTTACTTAGAACCAATCTTGTTTAAAAAGAAAAACAGAAAAACAAGTTTAGAGAAATGATTAAGATATTATTCAGGAAGCCTGTTCAGTCTTGAGAGATGACTGCTCCAATATTTCCCCTACTGCCTTAGTCACCTCCCAACAGGACACAAACCAGCAGGCACGCCCTACACACACCACAGGAAAGGAGCACAGGGAGACTATAGTGTGGCCAAAGGAAAGCTGTCCATGATATAAAATGTATTCATTTTATTAAATAGGTAAAAGGGTTCATTGGCACCATCCACACACCTTTGCCCCTAAAACATGACCATGGAGAAAAGCCACTGTACCAAATGCTACCAACTCCCATCTGAGTGTCTTTGTTCTCTGGGTGTCAGTCCCCCCAAGCCTTGTTGCGAGCACATCTTTTCACAAAGCGGCCACACGTGGTCACCTGGAGGAGCTGCGCTCTTTGCTCACGCAGTCGTCCTGTGAGGTAGTGTCCCCATTTCCCACCATGCTGCAGGTCCTCCTCTTCTTCCTGCGGTGTGTCGTCCCATCAGCTTCTGTCCCAGATTCACACTGGACACAGGGAGGAAAAACAATTCAGGGCCAGGAGACAGCTAAAGGCTTGACGTTAAGCCTCAGGACCCCAGTTCAATCCCTGGGGTTCAACTCGATAGGAGAGAACCAATTCCCCCAAGTCAGTTTCTGCCTCCACGTGTGCGCTACGGCAAAGACTTAGATGCGCAGGCACACCCATAAGTCAGCGGAACATCAGAAGCTGTAGGTCTGGGGGAGAGCTCAGGAGCCAAGAGCACTTCCTCTCCTAAACAATACAATTCACTGGGAAGTCTGTCTACAGAGGAGCAATGTTCTCTATAGAGATATTGCAAACCAGAATGCTAAACTAGAAAAGACCTAGCACAGTGTGGCGGCGCACACCTTGCATCCCAGCACTCAGGAAGCAGAGGCAGGCAGATCTCTGTGGGTTTAAGAGCAGCCTAGTTTACAGAGTGAGTTCCAGGCTAGCCACAGCCAGAGTGTGAGATTCTCTAAAACAAACAAACAAAAACCCAAAAAACCCCTTTAATCCCAGCACCTGGGAGGCAGATTCAGGTGAATGTCTGTTAGTCTAAGGCCAGCCTGGCCTGCATAGTAAGTTCCAAGACAGACTGGGTCCCATGAAAGCTAGGGCTACACAGAGAAACTCTGTTTTAAAAAAAAAAACCAAACCAAAAATAAAATATAACAAAAAAAAAAAAAAAAAAAAAACCAAACCAAACCAAACCAAAAAAACCCACCAAAAACCAAAAACCAAACTGAAACCATAAAATAAGAATTCCATGTGGACAAAACCGGTCTTGCTTCCTTTTTTTTCTGAATATTGAATGTCGAGCACAGGGCCTTCCTAGGCTAGACAAATGAGCACAGTGGTGCCAGCAGCAATCCTGTCAGGACAGACAACCTTCTCACCTGGAGCTGGTGTTAACTAAAGCAGGTCACTGGGTTTGCCTTTTTCTAGACTTACATGTTACCATTCACAGGGAAATTTTTTTTTTTTTTTTTTTTTTGGTTTTTCAAGACAGGGTTTCTCTGTGTAGCCCTGGCTGTCCTGGAACTCACTCTGTAGACTAGGCTGGCCTCGAACTCAGAAATCTGCCTGTCTCTGCCTCCCAAGTGCTGGGATCAAAGGCGTGTGTCACCACTGCCCGGCCACCGGCAAAATTTTTAATTTTAATTTTTAAGGGCTTCGTGTGTGGTCAGAATAAAGACTAAATCCTGATCACAAGGTCACCATTTCACAAACCTTCAAACACGCCAGGCACCTCTGCAGCAGATGAGCTCACATGTGTGAGACACTGTAAACAGGTGCCATCATGGGAATGACGGCACCTGTCCTGAATGAGGAACCTGTGTTCCACTGCCCTCAGACTGAGGGGGCCTGGGCAGGCGAGGGCCTCACCTCTGAGTCTGAGTCTGAGGAGCTGGAGCTGGAGGAGCTAGAGGAGTCACTGGAGCTGTCAGAGGCAATGCCTGTGGACTCTTGGAGGTCAACAGCGTCTGCGAGGACTGCCAGCTCAGGGTGCTCCTGCTTCAAGATCCTGAAGGGCAAGAGGTATTGTTCTCAGGGCTGTGACAGCTGGTGGGAACACCCACTCATAATGACACAGACTCAATGAAGGCCTCCATTGCTTACAGCACCTGGAAATGCCTAGTGCTTCGGCTGGAGTGGCTCCAGGCAGCACGACTGGTCTGGGACAGACCACACAGGCTGGCAACATTCGCTGAAGGAAAACAACATTCTAGAGCCACACACCTGCGTGAGCACCAGCCACACACCTCTGGAGGCCGAGTTTCCTGAGGGGGGAGGTCCTTGAGATTGTTCCCTGGAGAGAAACAGCCCCTTTCCTACTTTTCTCCCTAAACCTTTTCTTGCTCATTTCCTTTTCCTTTTCCTTTTTTTTTTTTTTTAAAAAAGCCTTTCCTTCCCAAAGCACGGTGCTAGTGAGGGGAGTAGGAGCTGGTTAGATTATACTAGTAAGAGCAGAAATAATTAGGTTCGTAAGAAATAAGATGTCACACAAGAGATCACCCCCTCACTCGGAAGAGAAACCGAGCTAAGAGCAGTAGCCCTCCCCAGCAGCAACCTAACCTGGCATCCACTGTGACCAGCGACAAAGGACCTGCTATATGCTGAGGCCCTGGAGTGGCCTCACTGCAACAGCGGCCTACAGGGCAGAGTGAGTAGGCCTCATGCCCCAGAGTCCAGGGGAATAGCAGCCACCACCCTTGCTGGCCTCTCAGCAGGGAGGCAGAGCACTGAGCAAGCCAGAATCCCTCTCTTACCCCGAGAGCTGGTCCCTCCAGGTCAGGGTTGGGACACAGTGGCACGGGGTGGCTGGGGGTGGCTTGCACTGCCGCTGCCCGTGCTGTGTCTGTTCTGTGGATAAACAGAGGAGCTAAGTCTCCAGGGCAGTTGCCTCACAAGAACTGAAGGTAGTAAGTTCAAATGAATGTTTCCAGAGAAAATAAAAACCTCAACAAAGGCTTTCGTTGTTGTTTTGGCTAGTGCTAGTTTTTATTTTTAAAAAATAACAAACAAACAAAAAAGAATAAAAAGAATAAGAAAAAAGGAGAAAACAGAGCACGAAAACAAAATAAGAGACAATCCCAATTGTGACCATGTGACTGTGATGTTGACCATACATGCAGAGCCAGACGCACGCACGCTGCCACCTGGAGGCTAGCAGACACCCTGCCGACTAGCCCTGACCTTGGGCCCTCTCTACCCACAGGTTTATAAGCCCTGGCTGTTCCCACGCACAGGATTGCAGGGTAAAGAGCTGGAACAAAGCGGAAGGGAATAAGAAGTCTCTCACCTATACCATTTCCTTGATAACTTGGGCCTTCCTCTTACCGTCTTGTGCCACACGACAGGGAAGTTGGTGCTGCTGGCAAAGTTCTGGGTGATGGCAATGGTGGTGTCGAGATTGAGGACAACATGCCACCAGCCCCCTGAAAGCCAACAAATGAAGAACTCGGTGAGGATCAGGTGCAGACACCCTGGAGCCTACCGCGGCAGAGGCAGGCCTGCACTCTCCCCACTGTTTACAGGCCCTCTAAGGAGAGCTGCGCCATGGCAACAGACCACCTCCTGGTAACCCAGCCGTGACTAACACTGGAAAAGCAAAGGTTCTGGGACCCCGAGCCTTTCAACTCTGCTGCTGGCAACTGCATCCATCCAGCTCTGGCTGCTTGGAATTTTCCAACTTAACCCAGCCAGTTCTGCACACACTCCAGTAAAGGGGAAGATGGCAGAGCCTGGAGTACTACTCAGACACAGGCATGTGGGACATGGAGGCGCTCTCCCTTTGGCCCTGAGACCCTAACTCTACCGTCACAGGCAATGCACACACCCAGCAGATAGAAAGGGCCTTTCTGTCTCATTCTATGATTCTACTCCAAATGGCAATACAGTACAAGTCCGGAAGAGTCAAGCTGGGAAGATGGAGTTCCTTCTAGCTCATCTATACCTGGCACAAAGACAGTTTCTCCTGGTTTCTGTAATATCTCCAGGGGTTTGAATTCAGGTGGCCAGGTTGGAAGCTGTGTCCGGGGATAAATGACATTAAACCAGGTAATTGCTTCATCCTGTTGGTTCCCTCCTTCTTCTCGGGTCACCTTGATGAGTTCTCGGGGTGTGTTTGTTGGGAACAGGCACCACCGCTTGTGACCCTGAACCAAGGCATTCCAGGCACTGGTCCCCAGAGGGTCGATGTGAATCCCAGTTCCGGAACGTGGTGGCCCCATCACAAACCACCTACCGGATGCAAACATGAAGACATGAAAGGTAATCTGAAATGCGTGTGACATAAAGTCTCTATAATACACTATCATGCACTATCCTGTCTTCAGAGATTCTACATTCTGGTACACAACATTAAGTGTACTGTATATGAACTGATGTCTAACAGAAAAAAAAAAAAAAAAAAAACAGATACAAATTATTGCGGGACTTTTATCCATCCATTGGGTATGGTAGCCCAAGCTTTTAATCCCAACATCCTAAAGACAGAGGCAGGTGGATCTGTCAATTCAAGGCCTACCAGGACTACACAGAGACCCCTATCTCAACAAACCCAAACCAAGCCAGGTGTAATATCAAACATCTTTAATGCCTAGCACTCAGAAAGCAGGGGTAGACAGACCTCTGTGAGTTTATGGTCAGCCTGGTAACTTAGTGAGTTACAGGACAGTCAGTATAAGAAATCAGACTTGTAAAACTATAAATAAAACTTCCTTGATATAGCAGTGGTTCCACTAAAATGCCCTGGGGTTGGGCAGGAGAGATGGCTCAGGTCAGGAGCACCAAGGTTCAATTCTTAGCACCTACATGGTCACGATGGCTCACAACTATCCATAATTTCAGCTCCAGAGAATCTGACCCTCTTCTGACCTCAGGCAGCAGGCACACACTGGTACATACACATGCATGAAGTTTAAAAAAAAAAAAAAAAGCTAGATGCCCTGGAGAGTGAGTCTGAGGAATCCAGATGTCCAGAGGGGACCCCCCTCCCCACCAATGGAATCCATCTTCCCAAGTAGTACCATAAACAAGCCAATGTGTAGGGAAGACCCTCACTGCTTTTACAAGGTTAAACAGAGTTCTGCTAACCTTACACTCTGGAAGATTTTCGGATGTGCGTGTGTGTGTCTACCCCAAGACAGGGTTTCTTTGTGTAGCTCTGGCTGTCCTGGAACTCACTCTGTAGCCCAGGCTGGCCTCACAGAGATCTCTGCCTGTCTCTGCCTCCCAAGTGCTGGGTTTAAAGGCCTGTGCTACCCCTGCCTATCACTGTCGAAGGTTTTTGAACACTTGATGTGAAATACTTTACCTGTAAGGCGGTCTGCGCTTCTCCCCCGCGTATTGGAAAAGATCATCTGTGAAAAACTTGGGCACCTTGTAGTCTTCTAAAAGTTTCCTTCTTTTGGGGTGTTCGCCATAACTGCTATCAAAGATGTAAAGCGGACTGTCATCGCGGGTGCTCTCCATGTACTCGATGTAGTATTTCATCTTCATCTTCACCGAGTAGCCGTCATTATCCTCACCACACTTGAACTTCTGGTTCCGGTACTTCCTTTTGAGGCGCTCCAGAGTCCATTTCTCCTGTGCGGACCAGCCCTCTTGTGCATTCAGCAGAACCACGGGCTTGTAAGGCCTTTCGTACCGTTCTACAAATTCTTTCACCGACAGCTGTAAAGCATCGGCTCTCTCCACGTTATCCTGGGGGAACAACAAAAGACCTGTCCCGTTAAGAACACTGGAAAAGTCCAGGGGCGGGTCCCACGGGCCAATTAGCAAAGACACACATTAGCAATGACCCACATTAGCAATGGCCCAGCCTTGGCTCCTCCAGGGGGAGGGAGGGACGCCACGTGCGTGAGAGTGAGCACGTCGCACCCGGAGCCACCCCTTCACGGGAGGGAGGGGCCCGAAGCTCCCACCAAGGAGCGAGTTTTGACAGCCCGGCTGCGAGGCCCCGTCGGGGGACAGGCGGCCCTCGGGTAGTGGGCACCGAAGGCGGACAGGCGCTGAGTGCGGTCCCGCGCCCCGCTCACCGGCACGGCCGCAGGGCTCAGCGGGTAGCTCTCGTAGTAGTTGTGCCTGGTCCAGTCAAGCGAGTCCTTGAGCTCGGGCCGCGCACTCCGCTTGGCCTCGCGGATGCGCTTCTTGCTCTTGTGGTTCATCGTGAGCGGCTCGCCGTCCGGTTCCGCCTCGACCTCGACGCGGCTCGCTTCCTGCCACCAAATGCGCCCTCCCCAGCTGGCGCGGCACCGAAACGCCCTTCGCTCCGGCCCGGCGCCTTTAAAGTCGCCTTCCAGAAGATTCACTCCCCAGCCACCACCGGAGCTTCGGGTTGGGCGAACAGCGGCCGTCCTCCCCGCCCCACCGCCTCATGCGGTCCGCCATTGGCCTCAGCGACTTGCCAGATCCGCCTTCACGCGCGCCAATTGGGCGCCATGTTGGGAAGGTCGCGTCGCTGACGCCCTGCTCCTCCCTGCCGTGGCCTACGCAACACTTCCGGCTGCGCGTCGCTTTCCTCCGATCCGCTTCCGTCCGGGCCCGCTGCGGACGCCTGCTTCCTGTGTTTGGCTTGGACAGCGTCCGGCCCGGTGCCCTTGAGTACCGCCCCCTGACCCGGCGTCCCTGCACTCCTTTCCGTGCGAGCGCGGCCTCATGGCCGGGACTCAGCGCTTTCGGTTCCGGGAGGAGTCAGGCTCCGGCACCGATGAGGCCGTGCTGGAGGTTCGGGTCCCGCAGGTGCGTGCAGCGGCACCCACGTGGAAGCGCCCCTTGGTTGGAACGTTGGGAGTGGGGAATCCTTCAGTTCTCGGCTTCGTTCATTAGCGTGTCTGGTATGAAGCCCGGCGAGGGATTAAGTGTGCTCCAGTGAGACATTTAGGGACCGTGCCAGGAAGGAGACACTGACTAATTGTACCAGGAAAGTGGCTGTCTTGTCCTGTGATGCTAACTTCGAACTTTTTTGAAAGCATATATCAACATATCTAACACCGCCCCCTCCCCCCCACACTTCTGGGTACTCTTGATTGCCTGTTAGGCAAGTCCTCCACCACTGAGCGATACCCCTAACTCCGTTTCGGTCTTATTTTTGAGCTCAGGCAGGCTTTGAATTTGAACCCCTGTTTCCTGCTTCCTAGGGTTACAAGTGTGTGCCATCATGCTGGCTTAAGCAGTACTGAGGCTCGAACCCAGGACCCATACATGTTAGCATTCTGTCTAAGCTCCACCCCACAGTTACCTGGCAATAGCCAGGTAGGTCTGACCCACTATAAAGGGCTGCTTGTCCCCTTCGCCCTCTCTTGTTCTCTTGTTCTTCCCTTCTTGCTCCCAGTCACCTTGCCCTTTCCCCATTCCCTTCTCCCCCAGCCCCCACCCCGTGCTCATGGCCGGCATCTACTTCTCTCTTCTTCTCTTCTCTTCTCCTCC
Organism: Uromys caudimaculatus; assembly: GCA_028551405.1. Classification (NCBI taxonomy): domain Eukaryota; kingdom Metazoa; phylum Chordata; class Mammalia; order Rodentia; family Muridae; genus Uromys; species Uromys caudimaculatus. Next base: position 4,649,576 of record CM052710.1, on the reverse strand, counting down.
TCCCCCTCTTCTCTCTCTCTTTCTCTTTCTTCCTCTCCCTCTCCGTCTCCCTTTCCCTCCCCCTCCTTCCCTCCCCCCCTCCTTCCCTCTCCCCCCTTTCTCTGCCTCTACTACCCTCTTAAATCCCCTCCCCACGCCTTGAATAAACTCTATTCTATACTGTCCTGTAGCTGATCCCTCAGGGGGAAAGGATGCCTTGGCATGGGCTGGCTGAGACATTCCCTTCTCTCATACCTGACTACACCCCCATAGGACATATCTCTTCTCTATCTTTTTATAAACATATCAGTACATGCTAGGTAAAAAGTTGTGCCTTTGAGTTTATACCTAACCCCGTAATTTTCGCTTAGTTTAAGTTTTGGGGCCAGGGATTCCTGTCTCCAACACCCCAATAAAGTTTTCTACATCGGTACTGGCTTGTTCCTCTGAGCTCATAGCTACCCTAAAACTGAATAATAGCTCTCCCGGGATAGTCGGGTTTTACAAAGGATTTTCGTGTTGTAATGTTAGCGGCTGGCCCATAGGTAGGTAGGTGTTCCTGCCAGTAGTAGGGGACGAAGAAGGTACAACCCAGTGCTGCCACCAGCAGCAGTCTGCGTTTTTTTCCAGAGACTTCTACACAAGTGAAGCAGAAATTGTGTTTTGTTTTGGGACAGGGTTTCTCTCTCTATATATATATTCCTGGCTATTGTGGACCTCTGTGAACCAGTCTGGACTCAAGAGATCAGCATGCCTCTGCCTTTGGAGTGCTGGGATTAAAGGTGTACTCCTCCTCCCTGCCAGTAGCTTCTACCATTCATTAGAGTAGAGATTCTTGGCTGTATACTACAGAAAAACATCTCAGAACAAATCAGTATGAAGCAGAGTTGGAAGATACTAATATCATAAGGTGGATTTAAGTTAGGGAGTTAACAGACACTTAGGAAAAGGACACAGAAGGCATGGGGTACAGGCTTGACAAATCAGAATACTGCACTTAAGTGTCTTAATAGTCACATGCATGATTTGGTAGCATCTGAAGTTAAATTGTTTAAGGAATTTCTAAGAAACTTTTCTTTACGACCATAGGGTGATTAGTGAGGTGCATTGGACAGGAGAGTTACAATGATGGTGCCAAACCATATGCTTCAAGGGTCAAAGGAAACTTTACTCTAGGTCCTAAGATTGTTGACAAGTTTATAATCTTGTGAGATTCTCAGAAAGTTGCAGGTTACAGCTGGAAAAGCTGTGAGCTTACATTCAAAGGTCAGACAGCCTCACTAGAAGCTTGCTTGTTGCTTTGTTTACAGGGGTTTTCTTTGTGTGGTTTTGAGACAGGCTCACTCTGGCTGTGGCTGTCCTGGAACTGGCTCTGTAGACCAGGCTGGTCTTGAACCCATAGAGACCCACCTGCCTCTACTTCCTAGAGCTGGGGCCAAAGGTATATATCACCACACCCTGCTGGTTCTTTGCTATTTTAACATTCTGGTTTGAAATATCTCTGTATAAAATTTTTGCTCCTCTGTAGACAAACTTCACAGTGAATTTTGTTAGTTGTACTAAAATTTGACCCTCACCTGGTGAGACTTCAACCAGGCTTAGGGCTAAGGAGCTTCTTACTTTCCCATGTACTCCTTATTTTTCCTGTCTGTCTGTCCTTTCTCAGCAGTTCAGTGTTACAGAGAAAAACACAGCATAAGAGGCAGACCAAAACAGGACTTGTTTCCTGTACCCTCCAAACGTCTTCAGGTCAAAAACTCTTGAATTTCCTTCCAAATTTAGGGAGTAAAGATACTCCCTGTGAGTAAAGAAGCCCAGTTTCTTTATACAAAAATCTGCATTCTAGAAACAGGGCCTTTATTCTCTCTGGGCCTTTATTATACTCAAAGGTAAAGTCTACCAGGCCAGGCATTTACTCAAAGCCTAGTTCATTGTGTTACAGGCATGTGTATATATGTTATATTGAGTCAGGGTATCCTGCTTAGGCACTGATACTTGTTTGTTGAGACAGGATTTCGGGCTGGAGAGATGGTGCAGCGGTTAAGAGCACTGGCTGCTCTTCCAGAGGTCCTGAGTTCAATTCCCAGCAACCACATGGTAGTTTATAACCATCTGTAATGGGATCCGATGCCTTCCTCTGATGTGTCTGAAGACAGCTACAGTGTACCCATATAAATAAAATAAGTAAATCTTTAAAAAAAAAAAAAAAGAGAGACAGGATTTCATTCTGTAGTTCCGGCTGGCCTGGAACTACCAGAGACCTACCCACTTCTGCCTTTCAAGTATATTAAAGACATGCACCACCATACCCTGCTTTCTTTATTTATTTACAGATTAATTTTTTGCTCGGCTTGGTGGCCCATGCCCTTAATCCCTTTAATCCCAGCATTCAAGAGGCAGAGGCAAGAGGATCACTGGGGTTTGAGGCAAGCAGAGTCTGCATAGCCAGTTCCAACATGCCCAGTAACATAGTGACTTCGTCTGAAAAACGAAGAGCAGGAAGTTCTGTGAACTCCCGAATCATCCATCTGGTCCCAATTTTTGCCGTGTGACTTCCTTTAAATCAAGTGCATAATTATATTTGTAATTTTAAGTAATCAGTATTTCTCTGCTTTTTCCCCATCCATTTTCCAGTGTTCTTCATACTTCTTCCCTCCCTGCTCCCCTAATAAACTTTATTTTTATGCTTATTATTCTTTTTTGAATCAAAATCTATGCACTCCTGGCTGACTGAACTCATGGAGATCCACCCACCTCAGCCTCGCCAGTGTTGAGATTCAAGGGGAGTGTCACTACATAGACTTATTATCATTATGGGTGTTTTGCCTGCATGTATGTCTGTTTACTACCTACATGTAGTATCCTCAGAGGCCAAAAGCTAGTCACTTGGAACAGAAGATCCAGATGTTTGCTAGCTGCCATATAGGTGCTGGGAATTGAACCCTGGTCCTCTGGAAAAGCAGAGCTCTCTTGCCAATCCCTATTGCTATTTTTCAGTAGGTCTGACTGGCCTTGAGTCTGGGGCCTCCTGTCTCAGCCCCCCTTCCCTGCAGTGCTGGAGTGACCAGTGTGCACCCCCATACTCATCCATGCAGTTAGTGGACTGAAGGATTCCTTTACAACTTTGATAAGCTTTGCTCTGTTTGCCAGTCTATCAGGGCACCCTTTCCTCCAGACGGCTGGCAGAAAACGTAGATTTCTGTTGCTAATCTGCAGTGTTTTGCGCCTGGCATTGCATATCACTACTCTATGGAGACAGTAAGGAGTTGAGAGACTGAAGCCCTGACAAGTAGGTCATGTGACATCACAGCTGGATCTGGAGTCGTTGGTGGGGGAGGCTCATTGTCGAAGCATCTTTCTCTAAATGCTCCCCAGATTCTAATTGTTTGCTTTTGGAGTTATGGTTGTTTGCACACAGGATCTAGAAGTCTAGCTCTGGCTGCCCTTTGATGTGTATGTAGTTCAGGTTGGCTTTGAACTTGTGATAATACTTCTTCCTCCTGTATGATAGGATTACAAGTAGGAACCACATTCTGAAAGATTCTGAAAGGCTCTTTTGTCTTTTAGAATTCAGCCCCACACATGCCTCTTCCTGAGGGACATGCAGGCCATGTCCAAGTCATGCTGGAGTTGAAAATCTTCCAAGACACGTGCAGTGGTGGCGCACGCCTTTAATCCCAGCACTCGGGAGGCAGAGGCAGGCGGATTTCTGAGTTCGAGTACAGCCTGGTCTACAGAGTGAGTTCCAGGACAGCCAGGGCTACACAGAGAAACCCTGTCTCGAAAAACCAAAAAACCAAAAAAAAAAAAAAAAAAAAAAAAAAAAAAAAAAAACCCAAAAAGAAAAAGAAAGAAAATCTTCCAAGATATAGGGATGAGAGATAGGAACATGGCTCAGATGGTACAGGGTTTGTCTAGCATACATGCAGGTCTGGGTTTGATTCCCAGCACTTCATAAAGTTGGGTGTGTTGGTACATAGCTGCAGTCCTAGTACTTAGCAGGTAGAGCCAAGAAGATGAAAAGCTCATGGTCATCCTAGGCTACACAGTGAGACCAGCTTGAGCTTTAAGAGACCACTGCCTTAGAAAACCAAAAATAAGCTGAGCAGTGGTGGCACATGCCTTTTGGTTCCAGCACTTGAGAAGCAGAGGCATGTATATCTCTGTGAAGTTGAGGCCAGTCTTGTCTACAGAGTGAGTTCTGGAATGGTTAGGGCTCCACAGAGAAACCCTGTCTTGAAAAAAAAAAAAAAAAAAAACCATAATAAGTGAGGCTTAAAGACACTTGCCTGCCAGGCAGTGGTGGCACATGCCTTTAATCCCGGCACTTGGGAGGCAGAGGCAGATGGATTTCTGAGTTCGAGGCCAGCCTGGTCTACAGTTTGTTCCAGGACAGCCAGGGCTACACAGAGAAACCCTGTCTCAAAAACCAAAAAAAACCCCAAAAAACAAAGACACTTGTCTATGAGCTGGACAGCGTGACCTGCATTTTACCCCTGTATCCCACATGGTGGAGATAACTGACAAGTTGCCCCCACCTCCAACAAAGTAAAGGTAAAAAAAAAAGTTTGAAAGATAGTCATTTTTGGTTTGTTACATTGTTTAGGAGAAAGCTTCCAGTATCTTCTTGTACTTAGAATAAGTCAGACTAAAGGCACTTGTTTGGGCAACCCTGTCTCCTGCTGCTACACCCTCACCATCATCTTGCTTTACTGTTGTAGCCTTTATTACCAACCAGATACCAGTTTTTGCACATCATTGTCCAGTATGTGTGTATACTCTAGTCCAAAAAGGTATACTGTCCCTGAGTCTCATTTTAAATGCTTGTGGAGGAACTGGAGAGATGGCTTAGATGCTGCTCTTGTAGAGACCTGAGCTAGTTTCAGAGTCACCAGGCATGTTTGTGCATATATATACACATACAGATAAAACCCATACACAATACCCAATCTAGGTATGGTTTGCTATATGCCTATAATTCCAGCACTCATGAGAATAAGGCAGGATCGAGACCAGCCTGGGCTACATTGGAATAAAAGCACTGCTTCCAGAACTGCAGGTTGCGGTCTGGAGAACACTGTCATGGTAATGTATGTCAATGATTAACTTTCTTTGCAGGTTCTGCATGTCCAATATGGGATGTATGTTTGGCCCTGTGCTGTAGTCTTGGCCCAATACCTGTGGTTTCACAGAAGATCTCTGCCAGGCAAAGCTGTCTTAGAGGTAACCGGAGTTACCAGAATACTGGGTTATATTTGCAGTGCCTTCTTGCTAGGTAGTCTGTTATTTATGGGTTAGTGAAGTTTGAATATTCATGTTTTTAAATTACTTAAAGTGACAGTCTGGAAATCTTAACTGTAAAGGAATATCAGTTAGTGGCCTAAGTGGCTAATGCTTCTGGTACTACATGCAGTCAGGTGCTTCTATTCCAGACCCTACTAACAAGACTGGAAACCATGGTAGATAACGTCACAAAATTTATCTGTGGTACAAATTAAACTGCTTTGATAATATGAAGTCCTCAGTATTTAAAGCAAGCACTTTTAGCGTATCAGTTAACCATTAACTTCTAAACCCAGACTGCTTGTTGCCAGGTACAGTTTTATGCCTTTAGACCCAGCCTTGAGATGCAACAGGCAGATGTTCAAAACCAGCTTAGAATAATGGAACCTACCTCATTTGGGGTGGGAAAGCTAAATTATTCTTAAATACTGTCTTCATTTAGATTGGAGCTGGAGTGAGCCTTCCAGGGATTTTGGCTGCCAAATGTGGTGCTAAAGTAATACTATCTGACAGCTCAGAGTTTCCTCACTGTCTGGATATCTGTTGGCAAAGTTGCCGGATGAATAACCTGCCACAGGTGCAAGTTGTAGGACTGACATGGGGCCACATATCAAAGGACATTCTGTCCTTGCCACCGCAAGACATCATTCTTGGATCTGATGTGTTCTTTGAACCAGAAGGTAAGTAACTTAAAGTAAACTTTTCAGATATATCTTATAGAACTCACTTAAAAGAACCCCATCCCTCCCCAGACTTTGAAAGCATTTTAGCCACCGTATACTTTCTGATGCAGAAGAACCCAAAAGTTCAATTTTGGTCTACATACCAGGTCAGAAGGTGAGTATGGACAATTTACTAGCTGCTTTTATAATAACAAATGCATTAAAACAGAAAAGGCATAAAAATCACAAATGATTTATTTCTTTTAAGTGCTGACTGGTCACTTGAAGGCTTGCTCTACAAGTGGGCTATGAAATGTGTACACATTCCTCTGGAGTCTTTTGATGCAGACAAGGAAGATATAGCGGAGTCTACTCTTCCAGGAAGACATACTGTTGAAATGCTGATCATCTCCTTTGCAAAGGACAGTTTCTGAATGAATTGTGCCTCAAGCTGTTTTGGGAGGGTCAAGACTGAATAACCTGGCATAAAGGTGAATAATCTTAAGGAAACTCAATGGGTATGAAGATGGCCTATTCTGTAGGCCTTAAGGCTGTGATGTCTGTCATGCCTAGGGTAGCACTCGACATTTAGCAAAATTAAAACATTGAAAAGGACTTGGACTGCTCTCAATCATGTAGGACCATGTTAATACCACTAAAAGTTTACATCCAACCCATTTTCCTATTGAGGGAAAGGGGGCTCAATATCTTGCATTTTATACTATAAGGCTATTGTTAACATTCAAAGTAAATAATTGCATAGGTCTTAAACTGAGGGAAATAAAAGACCAGGACATATTCTCAAAAAAAGCTAACACCAAGAAAACACTTTAATCAAACTACAGAAACAATGGTTATAGTACAGAATATTCATAAGCAAAAGATACACCATGTTTTAAGTACTTACAAAGTTACAAACCATTTGCTTCCTTAACATTTTCTGATTTTTTAAGTTCACAACACAAGGATGATCAGATTTACCATTTTGCGCTTTTTTTTTTTTTTTTTTTGAGGGAAGGGGGGGGTGTATTTATCATCAGCTAGATGTGCTCACTGTATGCTCCATTATTTATATGCAAGGCCCGGGTGACTGGAAGTGCAGTTGTCAGGCATTTTAATAAACTGGACAGCCATTTGTTTCTGCACGACAAGGCATCTTTACACAGGAGCAATCAGGAGAAAACAGGAAACAGCCAAGCACTCTGCACTGCAACACGCCACCTTAACAGCTAACCAGCATTACTCAACTGCTACACAACTGCGCCTAGTGCACAAAAATACATAAGAGAAGAGATTAGAATTGTGTCGGGTAAACAATCCTTAAAAAAAAAAAAAAAAAATTCTTTTCACCTGAAAAGTCTTTATACAAATTTGGGTTCAGATTATCATTTAGACCTGAAGGTAAATAACATATATGAACAAATTACACCAACTTTCATAGGTTTTTAATTTTTAAGGAGTGAAGGCAATGTTGAGTCAATCTGCTGACAGCTTTAGGCTGTATGCAATGGCTGCACATGTTTCTTTATTAAGTCAGGAGGCCACAAAATAGGTTACCAATCTGTTTAATTTCAAACAAAAAAGGTCAGCACTATAAACAAAAATGAAATTTTACCTCAAATATCCAATCCAATAATGAAATCTGAAGTCGCTCACCTCACTAAATTACAAGAAATTTGAATAACAGCAACAAAATGGCACATAAAATGAAGTTTGCCACCTGAGGCAGATTAAAACAAGTAAAAAGTTAGACAAATGTTACAAAATAACCTTTTTAATAGCCAGTTGCTTGTTCCAAGGACTCTTCCATGGACCGATGGACTGAGTTTGTGGTCCTTTCCCCCAAAGTCCTCTGTTAAGCCGCTTGACGATCCATCTAGGTTTGAAAAGAAAAAGGTTCAGTTTACTTTCCACTACTATAAAGGTGCCAAAGTGTACATGGTTTCAGTATCAGTAATGTACTTACTAAGGCTCTGGTGAAACAAGTGGGTTACAGAAGGTTCCACCTGGCCCATTATCAGTTTTTTTTTTTTTTTTAAAGGCCCAAATGGGAGTTTTTCCAAAGGGTACCACCAGCACGTTCAGATATGTGATTCTTGGCCAAATAACCAAGGCAAAAAAAGGAAAAAAAAAAAAAAAAAAAAGGCAAGGGAGGGTTTAAAAGAAAAAAGAAAAAAAAAAGGACAGGGTGGGGCTGTATCCAAACAAAAACTTGCTATCAGAAATTAGTCTGTACTTTAAGATGTTTGAAAATGAAACATTTGGCAGTTGAGGATGTTCTTAATCAGCTACTTTAGGGCCCTTTCCTTTAAAAAGAAAAATAGGACCAAACAATTTTAGAGTTAAAGACACACTATCCTTTTCCCACCCGGTGCAATCAATACCTGTAACTTGTCTTTTGGGGTTCCAAAAGTTCATTGCTTCTTAATTGCAATTCCTTTGCCACATCCATTAGAGTAAGAAGTCCCAGTCAGTACAACAACAGTTGCACTGATTGTTTTTCTCTATGAGGATAGTGCATCTTTAACATTTAAAGACAAACCTGCTCCAATACACGCCCACAGAAACTGGTCCCTGGAGGATCAGCCAAATCAGTTAAAATCTGCAATACTGGCCAATATTCTTTTATCAAACAGGAGACCGCAGCTTTAAAGGGGGAAAATGCAGACGTTGGATAAAAACAGCAAGAAATAGTCATTTTCATTAATAGGTCTCAAACAGCATGAAATAGCCATTACTATCTAAGCTTTACACAATCCTCTCTGCAGACCCCTCTTCAGCATCACTCCCAAAGCCGAGTAACTTCAGAGTAGTAGTACTCTCACACCAGGAGTCTTTATGCTAACACGGCTCAAAAGACCTGCTCCATACCCCACGGGAGTTAGGGCGTGTCTCAGAGACCGGCAGACATTACCATTTTCTTAAGAAGACACTGCTCCCTCTTCTTCTGGAGACTTGGGTGGGCTCTTGGACCGCGACCTGGACTTGGACTCCCTCTTCGACACGGGCGGAGGACTTCTGGATCTCGACCTAGATCTGGACCTGGAGCGGGATCTGGAGACCGACGAGGACTTGGACTTGGATCTTCGGGCAGATCTGGACTTGGAGGTCGACCTCGAGCGCGAGCGAGTGCGGGACCGGGACTTGGAGCGGCTGTAGCGAGAGCGGCTTCGGGATCTGGACCGGCTCCGGCTCCGGGATCGGCTGCGCCGGCGGCGCCGAGGACTGCGAGAGGGACGCGAGCGACAGGGTGAGCCGCAGGCCGCCGGTCCTGCCCCGCCCGCTCTTCCCGCCCCGCCGCCATTATCTGGCTGCCAGGCGCCATTTCCCTCGGCGCGAGGCGGGGTCTCGCACGCAGTGGCCTGGCCTTGCCGCCGCCCCGGCCACGAGGGAGGAGCCCGCTCCACGTGCTCCGCGTACCTTTGTGCCCGTTGGCCTCCCGCTCCGCCCTCGGCCCTGCTCACCTGCGGCTCCGCCGCCCGTAGCCGCCGCCGCCGTACCTACGGGGTGGCGGGCCCCGGCGGCTGTGGTGCGAGTCAGGCGGGCGGCCGTAGCGCGCCATCTGCACCCGCAGCTCGCGGCCATCCAGCACCGCCCCATCCATGGCGTCCATGGCGTCTTCGGCGTCGCGCTTGTCGTGAAATCGGACGAAGGCGAAGCCGCGGGACTCCTTGGTATAGCGGTCCCGCGGGATGTACACGTCGCCGACGCGCCCATACTTCTCGAAGACGCGCCTCAGGGTGTCGGGTGAGGTGCGGTAGGTCAGGTTGTCCACCTTGAGGGAGGTCATGCCCTCTACATCGGGAGGCGGGCGGCCGTAGCTCATGGCTGCGAAGCGGCGCCGAGACCCTAACGCCCCGGATAGGCCCTCGCTCTCTGGAAACGCGGCTCCCCCTGGCTCTCAGCAGTTACAGTCCTCGTGGATCAGCCGGGAGCGGCAAGACCGCCGCAGAGCACCCTCACTGCAAGGACTCCTAAGCAGCAACTAAACGGGCGGGCGAGCCCCAGCGCGGATTTATATCCACCCTCACAAAATGGCGCCCGCGCCACCCGGAAATGAATCTCCTGATTGGCTTATTCTGCCGCGTTGCGTAACGTCGCTGCCGCGCGCCTCGCCCCTCCCGGGCGCGCCTGCGCACAGCGCGGCGGGCGGGCGGAAAGCGCGCAGTCACTGCTGTGGGGAGGGGGAGCGGCCCGTGAAGGCAGTTAGAAAGCCCGCCAAATGCTCTTCCGTGGGCGAGGCCCGCGCGGGCGGGGGGAGGGGGAAGAACTAAATTGTATGGAGGGAGGAAGAAAAAGCGCTCCCCCACCAGGGCCCCGCCCTCTTCCCCACGCCAATACCCGGGCTCCACGCGCCGTTCCGCCCAGCCTTCAGCCCCGCCTGTCAGAGGGGGGTTGTTGTGCTCCCATTTGCCTCTCTGTGGGCCGCCACATGTTCCCCTCTCCCGCCGTTCCTGACTTAGGCTCGCTGCGTTGGGCTACCTTGGTTTCACTCCTCGGGCCTTTCCTCTCCCGGAAGGGACGGGTTGTGTAAACCTGAGGCACGCGCTAGCCACAGCTTGCAGGCGTACCCTCCCCCAACCCCCACGGGGCGCTGGAGACTACATTTCCCGGCGGGCCCTGCGCCCACACCGTGGTCAGCTGACCGGTCTCGTGATCTGCTTGAGTCAGGCCCGGAGGGCGGGCCTCAGTAGTTGCTACTGCTGGTCCTTGTCCCCGGATCCTGGTCCCTGCACCTGGAGTTGCTGCGGGCGCATCCGGGTCTCCTCTGCACTCTGTCGCGTCCCTGGAGTGTCCGGACTGTGCCGGTGGGGAGAACTTTCCCCTACGCCCGGGATTCCCATCCGAGGACTGAAAATCGGCAGTCTGGCTGCGTGGTTCTCTCATCTGGTTTCTTCCCTCAGGACTGTCAGGGGATTCGACTGGAGGAAGAGAGGTGACTGTCCTGGGCTGCTGCTGACCTCCAAGCAAGCGGAGCCAAAATGTCCCCGGAATCTAAAAAGCTTTTCAACATCGTTATTTTAGGAGTTGCCTTTATGTTTATGTTCACCGCCTTTCAGACTTGTGGAAATGTGGCGGTGAGTTGGAATCTGTATTCCTTCCTTTGAAAGGCTTGTCAGAATGCACCCCAGCTGTGACAATAAACGTTTATGTCCGCTACCACGCCAAGACTGCACCTCCTGTTTTTCAACCTACCCTTCCTTGTTTTCTTAATTTTGTGTATCAGGTATTTCTCGTTTATGGGGTGTTAAAACTGGCGCTTGTTACTCAGATGCGGCTTGAGTTTGAGTAATGACCACAGTTACTTTAATTCCTGTGTTAACTCTGCGTTTAGTGCTTGGGTGGCTTGTAGGTACAGCTGACTGCCGGTTCCTCATCTCGAGTATTTCTTCTGCAATTGAGTCTTTTTTTCTCTTCTCGTGGTGGGCTTGGGTGAGAAGTGTGGATCATAACATTTCTCTCAGTATTTAGGCTTTCCCGCGGGGAGGGAGATGGCAAGACGTTTTCGTTGATTAGTTTTATCTTCCACACAGCAAACTGTCATCAGGAGCTTAAATAGCACAGATTTTCATGGCAGTGGATATACCAGGTATTGTACTGTGTGCATGATTTTATTTTGCATGTTCCATACATCTCAGGAAACCCAGCAATAAAATGATGTAACTGAAGAGTAGAAATGATTTTGTCAAGTCTGTCTGTCACTTTTTCTGATTTTATAGCCAGCCAGATAGATCAGTAGGTACAGACCCATACCTCCAAAAGTATTTGAATTAATCCTCAGAACCGCTATGGTGGAAGAAGAGAACCAACTCCTGCGGGTTATCATGTGACTTCCACACAGGAGTACACTCTTATACCACACAAACATAAATTTAAAAATGTAGTAATGGGGGTGCATGCCTTCAATCCCCAAATAAATAAATGTGATGGTAAATCTTTACGACGATGACTTCAGGTTTTCTGTAGAATTAAACTTTGGGATTGGAAGCCTGGCCTCAGAACTGGAGTGCTTTGCTCCTTTGGGCAAGTTATCTCAATGACCCCAGGTTCTTTGCTAAGATCCTGGCTATACAGGCAGTGTAATGCTTCCTGTTCAATATGCATGCAAGTCTTGTTAGAATCCTAAACAGGGCTGTAACTGTTGAAACATCTGATCTTTGTGGCTTTGTAATTTTATAATCCTTGTAATCTCATTCTCAGCTTGTAATTTCATCAGAAACTTTAAGATTTTTATGCTGTTAAGACCCAATTTTATGGGCAGAGAAAATGAAAACATCACAAGACTGTAGTATTTTGGGTTTGTAGTAGCTGGAAATGTGCCTCTCACCATGTAGCCTTGACACCTGTCTGGCCTTGAGCTCAAAGCATGACACAAGATAACCTTGAACTTCTGATCTCTACCTCCACCTCCCTAGTGGTGAGCTTAGAAACCTGTAGCACTCGGCCTGGCTTCAGGGTTTCCTTTTTTTTTTTTTTTTTTTTTTTTCCTTTTCCCCTCTTTCCAATAACTTACATCAAAGAATTCAGCATTCTGCAACCCAAGGCCACTGAGAGCCTCTTCAGGCCTCACCCTGTTAGGAAGGTGACAATGAGGCCTCTGTCAACTTAGCTTTACCCACTGCTGAGATCCAGGACAAACTGGACACAGGTGGCTGCTTTGTGGTTAGCAGGGCCTTACTCTGTAACCCTGGCTGGTCTTATTTATTTATTTTACTTAATTTGGTTTTTTCGACATGGGGTTTCTCCGAGTACCCTTGGCTGTCCTGAAACTCACTTTGTAGACCAGGCTGGCCTCAAAATGGCTGGTCTTAAAGCCACAGAGATCCTCTTGCTTCCACCTCCTGAGTGCTGGGATTAACCAAATGTGCCACCTCATCTAACTCTGGGTTTTCTTTAAAACAGAAAACCAAAACTTTTAATTGACAAGAGTAGTACCTGTTTATCTCTAGTATGTATACATTGTAGAATTGTGAAATTAAGCAATACACACACTGTTTAAGTTTAGTTGAAGATCTTACCTTGTAGTCTCCTCTGACCTGGAACCCAGCCATGCTTAGCCTGCTAAGTACCGGGATGGCAGGCATGCCTTGCTATGCCTGAGTACTTTTTCTTAATTTCTTTATGCTTGTAGGTTTGCTGTATTCCCCAATTCCAAAACTGTCCTTATTTTGGTTCTTTATTACCTACTATGGTATCTAAGGATAAGTGAATGTTAGTGTCCATCTTTTTTAGGTAATTAAAAATGTTACAACTTTATAGTACCATGTTTTCTGTGTATTTTAAAGAACAGATGAAAGAATAAATTTAATATTTGAGTGGCTTATGGAAGCCAAAGAAATGTGAATTTACAGATTTGAATGGATTAGGCAGAATAACACTGCCTAATAAATGAGAACCCTCAAGATAGCTTTAGTTCAAGGTGTGTGTAGTTAAACTGGGTTAATCTTAGCACTCAGGAGGCAGAGGCAAGGGGATCTCTGAGTTCAAGGCCAGCTGGTCTACAGAGAGAGTTGCTGTAGAGCTACACAGAGACCCTATCCCAAAACAACAACAAATATGTATACTGGGGGGGGGGAGATACACAGGATTAGGCATGGTGTGTATGTTTGTAATCCTAGTAGACGGAGGCTCAGAAGAATTGTGGGTTCAAGGCCAGCCCTGGCTACATAGTGATATCCTGTCCCAAAATCAACTGCCCATATAGGTAACTTGTATATTTATATAACCTATGTGTGTAACTGAGCTATGTATATGTAACAGGGCTGAGGAGTGCCTGAGAAATGTTCAGGCAAGTAAAATAAATTCTAGTGTAAGCACATTATAACTTGGCTTGTTATCTATAGCAGAGAAATGCCATGCAGCTTCCAGAGGCTGCAATGGAACAGACCACTTGCAGGCCCCTGGAGCAGAGTCTCCTGGGCTGGAGGCTGACTCACCACTCCCTGAGGACTGGTTGAACTGGAGGCAACTTACTCACAGCAGTTCTGTTTTCTATAAAGTGAGGTTGGGTAGTAATGCCTTCCTTCTATAGCATCTAGACTTAAGAGAGGAAATATTTGTGAAGTGCTCAGCACGGGACTTCTTACCACTCACTTTTGTTAAAAACGGTACTAGGAATCATACTTCAGGCAAGCCAGCTGAAAGAAACATGATACAAATATTTAATACGAGCCAGATGTGGTGGCACATGTCTGTAATCTCAACACTCTCCTGGGACAGTCAGTCAGGAGAAGCATTGCTGCAGGTTTGAGACCAACTGCAGCAAGGTTTAGAGACCCTGTCATAACCAACAAATAAAAACCAGCCAGTTTGTATTGTTTGCATGCCTATAATCTTAGTCTTGGGGGCTGAGGCAGGATTGCCATGAGTTCAAACTCAGCCTGGGCTACACAGTGACTATTTCAGTCAAGCCAGGGCTACATAGTAGGGCCCTGTCTCAACAAAACCTTATCTATCCATGAATAACAAATATATTTATGAAGTAAATGTGTGCTTTTGTATGTTACATAAATGAGAACTTTATTCTAAGGGTGTAAGTATAAATTCTGACTAAAGTCTGACATTTTTTGTAAACTTATGAAATTTATGTGTTATGAATAGGATTTTACATTATCTTATTTTGTGTATGTATATATGAATGCCCACATACCATAGTGTGCATGTGGAGATCCAAGGACGATTTAGGAGTTGATTCTCTCCTTCCACATGGTGGATTCTGGGGATGGAACTTGGTCTCCAGGCTTGCACAAGTGCCTCTGCCCACTGGGCCATCTGGCCACCTAAGCAGAATTTTAAACGTGAACTTTTGGGATGTTACTTAAGGTTTTTGTTCTCTTTTTCCCTTCTGTATATTGAGCAGCTTGGCAATTATTTATGGCGTGTTCTCTGCTTCAAATTTGATCACTCCATCGGTGGTCGCCATTGTCGGACCTCAGATCTCTATGTTTGTCAGTGGCTTGTTTTACAGGTGAGTGGGTCTTTTTTTTTTTCCCATTGCTTGTTTAATGGAGAGCACTGCAGACCATCTTTCAAGCACATAGGAAGTAGTTATTTCAGGGGTCTAACTCTCAGCTTGTGGCTCAGGAACACTGAAGTTCTAACCGACGAGTGTATCAAGTTGGTTTTTGTGTTTGAGACCCGGTCTCACGATAGCCCAGACCCAAGCTGGCCCCAAACTGGAGATCCTCCTGGCTCAGCCTTCAGAGGTTTTCATGTCATCATCATGTTCCAACGTGTCTGGCGGATATCAGTGTTTAGCTTACTGTTAATCAGAATCCAAGAATCTCTCTGTGTTGGGGTTGAAAAGAACCTTTCGTGAAATAAGTTTGCTCTCTGTTACATTGGCAAGCAGATTTATGTGAAACTAGGAGATGTCTCTGGGCTCAAGCTTCATCCTGCACTGAGCCCAAGGTAGTTGCTGCAAACCTGCAAAACGTCCATTAACATCTGGAGGTGGGAAACAAGAAGCAGCTTGGGATGGAGAAGACTCAGTGCAGGTCACTGGCCTATCACACTCAGAGGTCTAGGCTTGATCTCTTTTCCAGGGGGCAAAAAAAAAAAAAAAAAAAAAAAAAGCCCAAACCAACTCACATTTATGCCTCTTTCATAAGCCAAAAGTAAGAGAGTGCTTTCCAGGTTGACGCTGAGGATGAGAGCTTCTATGCTGGCCCCGGGGCGGCATGCTTAGCTCTGTCTCACGTCTGTTTGACTGTAATACACCGACCTGTTGTATTTTAGCATGTACATTGCCGTTTTTATCCAGCCTTTCCCATGGTCCTTCTACACAGCATCTGTCTTCATCGGAATTGCAGCTGCCGGTGAGCATCCCTTGAACACACTTTCCCGGGGTGCGGGCGCGGTGAGTGCCTTAGTACTGGAAAGCCACCTGATGTCGTGCCTTTAATGAACTTTTGGTTTGAATTTTAGTCCTTTGGACAGCACAAGGAAATTGCCTGACAATAAACTCTGATGAGCACACAATCGGAAGAAACAGTGGAATTTTCTGGGCACTCTTACAGTCTAGGTAATAATCTCTTTGGAGCTGGGCAGTGGTGGCACACGCCTTTAATCCCAGCACTTGGGAGACAAGACAGGCGGATTTCTGAGTTGGAGGCCAGCCTGGTCTACAGAGTGACTTCAAGGACAGCCAGGGCTATACAGAGAACCCCTGTCTCGAAAAACCAAAAAATAATAATAATAATCTCTTTGGAGCTCAATCAGCCCCTGGGTTACCTTGTGACTTCACTTACTAGATCTTTATCGTGTGATACAGATTTACTCCTTATGATTTACATAAGGCACATGGAGCTGTTTTACTAAAATTTAAAATTAGCAAACAGAAAATATTAACCGCCACGTTAGCTTTCTCTACAGTTTAAGGCTTTTGGGTTATTTGTTTAATTACCTTCCCACAAACTTAGGAGGTGGAAGGCATTAGCTGTAGTCTACAGGTGTGGAGACTAAAAGTTAACCATGTAAATATGGCCCAGGAGCCACATCCTTCTCCCAGCTGCACTGTGTCTGATAGCTGTGAACAAATAACACTCCCATTCAGAAGGGAGAATGACAGCGCCACGCCTGAACCATAGGGCACGGTAGTTGTTTTCTGAGAAGAAAGCCTCAGCAGTCATTCTTATGCCTGTGGGTTTCCGTAGCGTATCCCGGACAGCGGGGTATAAAGCGGAATGCACCTATAATTCCAGCACTCAGGTAGAGACGGGAAGATTGCAGTGAGTTCAAGGCCAACCTGGAGCCAGTGAGATGGCTCATGGCTACAAGCGCTGGCCACTAGACCTGATGGCCTGAGTTCTGTTCCTAGACTCACGTGATAGAAGGAGAGACCAACTCCTCAGCAGGTTGTCCCCTGACCTCCACTTGCACCTGTAGCCCCGGCACACCTCCCCTGTACAAACAACTAGGTGCAATTAAAAACAAAACAAAAAACAAAAAAAAAAAACCCTTAAAGATGTTTGGGTTTTCATAAGACTCAATTTTGAATGGTGGTGGTGGTGGAAGGGATTGTATGTGTGTGTGTTGTTTTCTGTTTGTTGGGAGTCTCCCTAGGCTGGCCTTAAACTCCTGGACTCAGTGTGATTGTTTTGCCTCAAGCCTCCCAAGTAGCTAAGACTGCAGGTGCACCCCACCATGCCTGATACAGACATTTAGCTTTAAAGAGTTAGAGATTGAGAAACAAGATGGCTAGAAGTATGCCAAACGGTGGGAGGTGTGGATACTCAAACTGCTAGGGTTGTTCAGACTCTTTGAATTTTACGATTTAAAAGTAGCACTAGTTTGTCTCCAACAATTCCAATCCCAGTAAGTCACGAGTCCCAGTAAATCAAGTCCTGCTGGGCGGTGCCGAGTCAGGTTGCTGTCACACGCTTGTGGGTCAGTTAACTTTCTCAGAAAGTCAGGTGGTGTTGGTCCAGCTAAGGAACCCAGGTCAGGCAGGTTCTTTACAAAATCACCTCCCATTTTTCTCACTAGCTTCTTTCCCCTCTCCAAATAATGGGAGTGGTTTTAAAAGCCCTAAGTATGAGCTGAGCACAGTGGCCCAGGCCTTTTGTCCCAGCACTCAGGAGGCAGAGGGAGGTTGCTCTCTTGAGTTCCGGACCAGCCAGGGGTACATAGTGAGACCCTGTTTCAAGTAAATAACATAACCAGAAGACTCCAGTGATCCCAGCATCTTCTCCCTTTCTCCCCCACAGCTTGTTCTTTGGAAATCTCTACATATATTTTGCCTGGCAAGGGAAAACCCAGATTTCAGGTTGGTCTTATTCACGTTGCTTTATTTTATTTATTTTGAAAGTGAGCAGCAGTTCCACAGATAGGCCTGTCTGCTCTAAGCGGCACTCCCTGAAGTTCTGTTACTTGCCTTTCCCTAAGCGTTCACCTCAGACTTATTAAGTGAAGGCTAGAGTTCGAGGCTGTGCTTTGCTAGCCAGGCTCCCAAGGGTCTGTGCGTGCTCCCTTGTTGGATCCGAGCCCTCCCCAGATTAGAAAGTTCTGTTCTTGGACTGCTGCTTCTTTTGCTCTTAGTATTCTCTAGCTGAAAGATGAAGATGGAAGTGGCTGTTTCCTTCTAAGTTTTTACTGAGACCTTAAAATAAATATGTAATGAGGAAAATGTTTGCCCAGGTGTAGCCAGTGGGTGTGACACTAACTGGCCTCATCTCATCAGCTCGTCCACTCTCTCCTTTTGTTCCTAGAGAATGACCGAAGGACAGTGTTCATTGCTCTGACAGTGATAAGCCTCGTGGGGACAGTTCTGTTCTTTCTCATTCGGAAACCAGATCCTGAGAATGTCCTAGGAGAAGAAGAGTCTTTCGATGACCAGGACATGGAAGCCACTGAGTAAGACGCCTAGAACACTCTTCTCGTGTTAGAGTAGATTTTGAATAATCATGGTCTAGGGGTTACTAAATTGGTTTATTCCAGCTACTCTCTGACGACAGGCATGGGTGAAGCAAAGGTGAAGGAGAACCACAGGGAATAGAAGGGAGGGGCCATCTGCAGAAGGGAGGCTGTGAAAGGTCCCCGGGACTTAAGTCCTTCCCCAGCTGTCAGGTGACCCTCACAGTACAAAAACCGTATCACATCATGTCCCTAGGTCTCAGTTTCCTGCTCTGGTGAGCAGCAGCCCCCCTCCCCCATTTCCCTGTGGTAGGCTGGGCTGATAGGTGAGGGAGACAGATGCTCTACCTTCAGTCCTGTGCCTGTGGTCCAGCGCTGAAGCTTCTAGTGCTGTGGTGTGGGTGAGTGTCTGGGCCCTCCAGTTCTCAAGGCCTGGGCTCCTGACTTACAGCTCCTGGCCCCTACAGTCATCCATACATGAGGTTTCAGATACTGTAATTACCTCAGCCGTTTCTTTCTGAGTTTGAGATGAGCTCTCGCTACATATCTTAAGGAGGCCTGGACAGGAGATCCTCCTGCATCAGCCCTGCTGCCAGAATCAAAAGTGAGTGCCAGCACACTCCGTTACCTGAGCACATTTCAATAGTGACTGTCTTAGTCAGGGTTTCTATTCCTGCACAAACATCATGACAAGGAGCAAGTTGGAGAGGAAAGGGTTTATTGAGCTTACACTTACTTCCACATTACTGTTCATCACGAAAGGAAGTCAGGACTGGAATTCAAGCAGGTCAAGGAGCAGGAGCTGATGCAGAGGCCATGGAGGAATGCTGCTTACTGCCTTGCGTCTCCTGGCTTGCTCAGCTAGCTTTCTTATAAAGCCCAAGACTACCAGCCCACAGATGGTACCACCCACAAGGGGCCCTCCCCCCTTGATCACTAATTGAGAAAATGCAATACAGCTGGATCTCATGGAGGCATTTTCTCAACTAAAACTCCTTTTTCTGTGATAACTCCAGCTTGTGTCAAGTTGACACACAAAACTAGCCAGTACAGTGACATTGTTTAAAGTATCAGGTCACCAGGCATAGTGGCACATACCTGTAGTCCCAGTAGTTGGGGGGTGGAGGCAGGAGAATTAGGAATTGAAGCTCACCCTCTACTGAATACATAACAAGTACAGGCCAGCCTAGGCTACATAAGACCTGTTTTATAAACCTTACAAACCAAAAACATAGGTAATTTGTCTACAGTTAGGTTTGAGAGGGAGAAAAAAGAAAAACTAGAGGCTTATTTTGTTTTTGAGTTGATTTTTTTTTTTTTTTTTTTGAAACAGGGTTTCTCTGTATAGTCCTGGCTGTCCTGGAACTCACTCTGTAGACCAGGCTGGCCTCGAACTCAGAAATCTGCCTGCCTCTGCCTCCCAAGTGCTGGGATTAAAGGCCTGCGCCACCACAGCCAGGCTTGAGTTGATTTTTATTTACTTATTTGTTTGTCTGGGAGACAAGAGTCTCATGGCTGGCCTCGAACTCACAAAGATTTACCTGCCTCTGCCTCCTGAGTGCTGGGATTCAAGGTGTGCCACTATGCCCAGCTACTATGCTGTCTTTTTAATTAACCAACAAAGAAATCCTAAAACCCTCCAGTTGAAAATTTTGTGCAGCATATTTAAAATGAAGGATGGTGGCCTTTGGGCTAAGAATATGTTAACGTGAACAGTCACGTGAAGAGTCACCGCCAGTGACAACCTGCTAAATGACAGCTGACCCCTAAGATGATGTCACCTAGCATGGCTCAGCAGACTTCGTGTGTGTGCACGCTGGGCTCTGTTAAGCAGTCTGGACGGATTTGTTTCTCAGCTTTGTGTTTTATAGCAGTAGTCAGCAGGAATCGGGGAAGGGGCTCGCATGCTCATGGTAAAGTGTAGTTCTTTTTTGTTCTTCTCTGGCCCCGCTCGCTCCGGCCCCAAAAATGAAGTTCTTAGGAATGATGCTCAGCCCAGTTCATATTCACTCGTCCTGAACTGTCACCTACATGCAAAACTTCTGGGTCTTTGTTTCACTAGTACTACTGGCCAACCATGTGCCAGCCCTGGCAGTGACGTGTCCTTAATGGACTCAGTTTTAGAGGTGGCAGAAGTAGTACACCTGTAAGGAAATCTCAGAGCACCCTAACCGTGCCACTCAGACAGCCATGTTCTTGTCTTGTCAGATTTATTTTATTTTTAAATTAAAAAAAAATTGTTGTATTTCATGTGTGTGGATGTTTCACCTGTGTGTATATCTGTGTACTATGTGTGTGCCTGGGGCCCTTAGGGCATGGAAGAGGGCATTGGAGATCCTGGAACTGGAGTTAGAGATGGTTGTGAGTGGAGGCAGGGAATCAAGCCTTGGTCCTCTGGAAGAGCAGCTGCTCTTAGCCACTAAGTTGGCTCTCTAGACCCTTACTTTTTAGCTTACTTTTAACACATTTGTCTTTTTGTGTGTACATGTATCTGTGTTTGAGATAGGGTCTCATTTTGGAAATCTGGCTGGCTTGGAACTCCCCAAGAGCCACCTGCCTGTGCCTCTGACTTGGTGAAATTAAAGGCGTGTGGCATCACACCCAGCTGAGGCCCATGATTTCGCAGACCTCAGGAGAAGTGGGGTGATCACCGGCCATGGGCCTCTCTTCTCCCTTGGGAGTTTCCAAGGGAGAAATCAGTCTGTTTTATTTTCCCAGGTCTGCCCAGAACAATGTGACAAAAGCAGTTGATGCGTTTAGTAAGTATTCTCTGTGTCTGAAATGCAAGAACTATTTGGGAACACCTTCAGCATTTGCCTCCCCTTTCCCTGGTAACTCTGGATGGCCGACCCCCAGTGTTTTCAGTTCTTCCAGGTACGCGCTTCTAAAGTCAGTTTCTCCACCAGTGTCTCCCACTCGGGGCTGTCAGGAATGAACAGTAGCCCCGCCCACCTAAGGAGTGTGTGAGGGCTAGGAGGAGGCCTCAGGTGTGGGGACTCTGTGTGCTGACTCTGTGAGCCAACTCCAGGCTGCTCCTTGGAGTAAGCAGTCCATAAGGTTTCTTGCTGCCATGTGCACAGTGGGTCTAAGGACTCTATAATAGGCAGCAAGTGAAACTTCCATTCCAGAGAAGAGAGCTGAGGTTTCTAGAGTCTGTACTGAGCCCTCTCAGAGCTGTTTACAAGGAACCAAGCAGTACTGGGAGCGTGGTGGAAATTTTATCCAGTGAGGTGGAGATGGGAACTCTTTGCTCACGAGGTTGGTTACTCAGTGGTTGGCAGCTGGGGCATGTGATTATCAGTGTCCACTGAAACTTTTACAAACAAGCACCATCTATCTTACTGATGGGACAACAGGCTGTCAAGAAGTTCTATCTAAGGTCAACCAGCTGGTCAGTAGGTGCCTGAAGTGGATTTGAGCCCAGACTGATTCACCCGGGAGACAGTCATTCCCTCAGACATGGGTAGGCTCCGACTCTAGCCTCTCAACTTCTTTGCTTCCCAGGAGAGACCCTTGATAAGGCGGTTATTCCATGGAGCAACCTGCTGCAGGCCATCTGCTATCAGGACTTCATAGTGCCTGTGGCCCTTGGGGATATGAGGCGTCCTCAAGTCCCTTCTGCCAGAGCGAAAATTCTTGATCTCATCAGCTGATGCCCGGCTCAGAGGTCACAAGGCCTCCTTTTAGAAAGAACTTAGGATGTGGGACATGTATGCTCTGTCATTAGAGCTGTTTAATCCAGCTTTTATATACTGCCTGTGTTTGAGGGATGCAGTCATAATTATAAATTATAAATTGGGGTTTCGTGTATTAGCAAGTAGGGTATAGTTGGGTTCCCTGACAAAATGAGAGGTCACCAGAGGTCTGGCTTTGCAATTTGTAGTCTAGGAATTTGTCTGCCAGAAGATCCACTCACGACCAAGGAGTCAGAGAATCGAGGTTAAAACTCAGAGAAACAGTAGTTTAGCGGCTTTCTTCAGACTGATTTGCGGAATGTAGCTCAGGCTTGCCTGAAGCTTATGGATTCTTGCATTTCAGCCCTGTAATACTTGAGGGACAATAGTCAGTCATCATCCTCATACTGAGGAGTTTGAGGCTAGCCTGGGGTACAGAAGATTCTCCAGAACAAAAAAATAATAATAATTCACATGCAATTTTGCATGCATGGTAGTCTGTGTCTGTAATCCTAACCATTGGGACATTGACAGGAAGATTGACTTGTTCCAAATCACCTTGGACTGCACAATACGTTTCAGTGTAGCCTGGGCTAGAGTAAGACCCTGTCTTCAATGGGGGTTGGGCACATTTTTAGAAATGCGATCTCCACTGTGTATCTCATCCACGCCTGGCGGTGCTGAGGCAGAGGTTGAGGTGTCTGCAAACACCAGTGCGTGGACACCACAGCCCAGCCTGTAGTCAGTCTCTGACCCAGGCACTCTGCCGGCCAGCTCTTCTGTAGCCTCTCAGTAGTGTGTGCTCAACTCTTTATTGTCTTGAGTAATTCTGGTTTCTTTCCCCTCCTTCTTGTTGTTATTAAAATCTAAAGACGTGTGGAGGACAGTGTGTCTCTAGCACATATTTAAGCGCTTGAAGTGAGCATTCTGTTTACATAGCAGGCTTCCTTCATGTCTCATGCATTTTAGTCTGAAAGTTTAGGCTCTTTGTTTGCTGGCTTCAGTCGTGAGAGGAATGTTCTGGCTAAAGGAAATGGTTGCCAATTAAAATCTAGCTAAGTCTGTCCAATTTTTCTCCTTTTAGAAAAATCTCTGAAGTTGTGCGTCACCAAGGAGATGCTTCTCCTGAGTGTTACAACGGCCTACACAGGTATAGCTGCTCCTTCTGCCCTGTGGCTGCATGGTGATGGCGGGATTCCTCATGCTTGGCTCCAACTGCACAGTGCCATCCTGTGTCACCTCCTGAGGCTGCTTTCAGAACAGCTGTCACCAGGGCCTCTAAGACAGTTTTATACACATGTCTGGTACCTTCCTGGTGTCTCAGAGAAGACCGAGTCATGGTCCGTCGTCAGGGCTCTGCCCTGCTCTCTGAATAACCTCCTCCCTCCATGAGCTCTGCATGTGAGTGACAGGAGAGCCAGCCAGACCTCGGAGTGGCCAAAGTCCCCAAAAAGACAACAGGAAAAGCTGACCAGGCTTTCCTGAAGGCGTGTCCTGGACCTAGCCTTGTATCCTAGCCTTGTCACTTCTGCTGCATTCTCTTGGTGACAGCCAGTCACAGGGCCAGCCCAGATTCAGTGTGGGAGAATCCTACTACCAAAGATAGCCTGAGCCAGCAGGTCAAAGCAGCGGGGAGCACTCAGGTCATATCCAGGAAGGGCCCTGTGACTCTGACATTACTTAAGGAACTAGGGCAGTGTGAGACTGGGGTGTGAGAACAGCTGCAGCCTCTGGTCTAGGAACAATGAGGACGAGGTAGTGCACACCTCATTGTAATGCCAGCATTGAGAGGCTGAGACAGGAGGATTGTTACAGATTCAAGGCTAGCCTGAGCTGCAAAACAAGCAAGATGAGTAAGATGACCTGAGTCGATTGCTGCAGAAAAAGCAGGAAGCAGGACACGCTGGTGTGTCCTGCTAGAGTGCTGATCTCCTCGTGAGGGAGCTGTCACATGACCCAGTCATCTGGAGGCTGCCCTGCAGAGCCTCTGTGTTGGGAAGTTGAGTTTCAGGTGGCTTTGGGAGAGGTCTCTGATCAGTTATACAGCATCAAGCCGCCTGTTCCGGAAGCACTCTAGTCTCTGAATTTTGTCTGTGTCCCCTCATGTGCGTCAAGCTCAGCTGCTACTAGACACAAACCAAAACCAGGAAAGAGCCTGGCTGTACAGTTACATTAACCCTGTTTTTCCCCTAAGGTCTGGAGCTGACCTTCTTCTCTGGGGTGTACGGAACCTGCATTGGGGCCGTAAACAAATTTGGGACAGAAGAGAAAAGCCTCATTGGACTTTCTGGAATTTTCATTGGCATTGGAGAGATCTTAGGTAGGTTGGTTTTTTAGTTTAAAAACCTTTCATTCAGAGTCAGACTGGAGAACTGGTTCTGTAAGAGTTCAAGGCTAGCCTGGGCAATAAAAAGAGAGCCTGATTCAGTTTTAAAAAGGAAGACGAGCCAGGCATTATGGCTTATGACTACATGCTTGAGTCTTGAGAGGTGGAAGTAGGGTGACGGAGGAATTCAAGGTCATTTTTGGCTGCATAGTGACTTTGGGTCAGCCTGGGCTACTTGAGACCTTATCTCAAAAAAGAAAGAAAAAACATTTTGTTAGTATAAAGATAGAAATTTTAAGTCTCCCTCACCTCTCTATCCTTGAGTTTCTATTTTTCCCTACTTATTTTTATTCAAATGTTATATTTTATTTTTTGATCGTGACTATTTTTAACTTTTGCTTATTTGTGTGTGTGTGTGTGTGTGTATGTGTGTGTGAGAGGGGGTGGGGTGCACACAGGCCAGTGGAAGGCATCTAGAGCACTCTATCACTTTCTGTCATTTCTTTGAGACGGGTTCTCTCCCTAAACTTGGAGTTGATTTCTTGGGTAGGCCGGAAGCTTTTGGGCCCCGGCAGTCTTTCTGCCCTCCTTGCAGCTGAGCTTGGGTGTTGGGATCAGAGCCCTGGCTAGGGTGGTGGGACTCGGGCAGGAGGCATGCGATTAGGCAGCTGTGGTAATGCTATCATCAGCTGTCAAAATTCTGGTTCTGCAAGGTGGTTCAAAGAAAGCCTTATTGCTTACGGGGACAGTCTCTGGTTCTCCTGGGACGATTTTTCCCGCTGGAGGTGATGTCATCGCAGGGTGAGCTGTCTGTAAGGCTCTACTGCTTCTAAGTTTAGATGGATGGTTAGAAACTTGCAGGCACCTTTGTGGGGCTCTGGAATAGGACACTCATTGTAAAGGCTGATAGTAAGGCGCCTCAGGACTCTTAGCTTTGTGCTCGATTTCAGCCTCAAAGCAGGATAAGACAGGGTGGATGCCATCAGTTTCCACAGACTCTCATGGTGGCCAATGTGTGTGCAGGACTAAGAGTGTGACCCAGAGAACAGGACAGCAGAGACTGATGGAAAGTGGGTGGGGGCAGGGGAGAAGGGGGCAGGCCTCACCCTGCCTTCAGTTTCCTCACGGGCACAAGTGAGAGTCAGCAGGGTTGGATGCAGCTCACTGAACTCGGAAAATTCTAGATGTACTGGGTTGCTTATTAAGAAGAATGCAGCTAGCAGAACGCCAGGTACTCCAAGAGTTGTTCTCCAAGGGGCTGCATCGGCAGTGTGGGCACGAGGGGTCAGGGCACAGTGTGGCATCTCACTGTGTAATGACCTGATCCTAGATCAGGGTAATGGGCATATCAGTCACCTCAAGTCTTTTATCATTTCTTTGTGTTATGGAACTTTTCAAACCCTTTCTACTAGCTATTTTGTAACCCACAGATAATTGTCATTAGCCATAGTTACCCCACTGTGCTATAGAATATTACCTTTTTTTTTTTTTTTGAGATGGTCTTGCTATGTAGCTCTTGGCTGACTTGGAACTCACTATATAGAATTAGGCTAGCGTCAAACTTGTTACAAGTTTGTACCACAAGCCCTGTTCACGTTAGAAGTTTTTTAACTGCTAACTTTGGGGGAGGGGGGATGCTAGGAATTACCTGGAGCCTTGTACATACTAGACCAAGCACTCTACCGCTGAGCTAGCTGCTTACCACACTCTCTCACAAAGTTGCCCAGGCTGGCTTTGAACTCCTCCTCCCTCAGCCCCCTCTGTCCCTAGATCTATATAGGCAGGGTGCTGCAGACAGACTAGCTGGAGTGCAGCTGGGGTTCCACCGAGACCAGGGTTCAGCAGCTTGGGGCGCCGGGCTAGCTGCTTAGGCTTGGGTGAATGGGTACCGTCTGGGAGCACTGGGAAGCCCTCGGCGAGAGATTAGACGTGGCTCCTTAATCAAGGGCCGGATCCCTCGCTTCCCACGGCGGGTCCAGATGAAGGAAGAGACAGTCCCGTTTATTGTCATCGTGGGAGTGGTGTGGATGAAATTGTACCTCTGCCTTTCTGGGAGAGGCGAGGCAGATATAGTGACTGGGAAGGGGCGTGGCTAAGCCTCTAGGTGTCTCATTAACATGGGGATGGCTTGGGGCTGTGTGGTCACGCCTCTACCTGAGGAGGGTGGTGACTGGAGCCAAAAGCCTCCCAGAGCGTTGGCATAATGTTTTTTCTGGTCCCTTATGGATTGTTCCACTGGGTTGACCAGATTTTATGCCTGTGCTCAACTGGGTGCCAGATTGCCTGTCACAGATCACTGCCCACTGCCCCACACAAAAGCATCACTGGCTAGAAGTACAGCTAACATCACTGCTATGGCCGAGTGCTGTGACCATCCGCGCTGTTGCCACTGTGATGATCTGTTTCAGGTGACACTGGACATCTGAGAGTCATTCTCTGGCTCCGTATTATAACCTGTGACTGGTTCCGTGGTGGGTGGAAACCCCTGAAGTGTTCCCGTGTCTTAACCTACAGGTGGAAGCCTCTTCGGCCTGCTGAGCAAGAACAATCGCTTTGGCAGGAACCCGGTTGTGCTGCTGGGCACCCTGGTACACTTCGTAGCCTTTTACTTGATCTTTCTCAACATGCCTGGGGACGCACCCATCGCCCCCGTGGAAGGGACCAACAGCAGTGCGTACATCAGGCCCAGGTACACTGCCTGCCCTTTGCTGGCTGGGGCCAAGTGGGGCGTTCAAATCCTCAGAGTCTGTCAGCTTTGTGAGGTCACCTGTCAAGAGTTGAGAGAGCAGAGTCCCAAGGTAGTTTTGCAATGGTTGCTTTTAACCTCTCCCCACCTGGGGCCTCCCTTGATCTGTGCAGGAGTACAGAAGTATATGATGGGAATTTTATCCTCGGCTTTTTAGCAGTGAACTATTCCCGTGTTAGAGCAGGACACAGAGGAACAAGGCGTCAGCTGTCAGCTGAGCAGCTGCTCAGTCCTTCATGGTTTGAGGGTGTCAGTTGATTTCACTCGACTCTAATTCATCATGGATGCAGTCTGGGGATAAATCCACAGACCCAAGGGAGCCTCGCCCAAAAGACAGTATTTGCTTTCCAAAGAGAGTAGACCAGAATTGCTAGACTGTGAACGTCTGTGCGTGTAAGCATGACTGTTCACTACACAGATTCTGATAGGGAAGCTGGAGTTGGAACCCTGGGTATAAAAGGTTTGCTTGGAGCCAGGCTTGGTGGTGCACGCCTTTAGTCCCAGCACTCTAGAGGCAGAGGCAGGCCGATCTACAGTAGTTCAAGGCCAGCCTGCTCTACAAAGTGAGTTCTAGGACAGCTAGCCAGAGTTACACAGAGAAACCCTGTCTCAGAAACAGACAAACAAACAAACAAAAAGTTTGCCTCGATTGGGGAGGCCTTGGATTCAATCTCCAATAGCACAGAAAAGGCCTCAGCCTTGTTAGTATGTGTTTATTCTCGTTTGGGGGCAGGGCTGTGTGCATACTTGTGACCTTACCTCTGAGGAGGCTGAGGCTACAGGATTACAAGTTCCAGGGCAGGCTGGGGTCTGTCCTGGGCCTGCGGAGTGGTACGTTGGCAGGGGTGGCCGAGCATTAAGGAGTCCCTGGGCTCAATCCCCAAATAAAACACAAAACAAACTGCTTTTGTTGGGAACATTGTGTTTTTGTTTAGTTTTTTTTAGATTTCTTTTATTTATTTTATGTATATGAGTACACTGTAGCTGTCTTCAGACACACCAGAAGAGGGCATCAGATCCCATTACAGATGGTTGTGAGCCACCATGTGGTTGCTGGGAATTGAACTCGGGACCTCTGGAAGAGCAGTCAGTGCTCTTAACCACTGAGCCATCTCTCCAGCTGGAGAGCATTGTTTTATATTTTGATGATACTAAATATTGGTGCTACACATTTAACTTTTTTTTTTAAAGATTCATTTTTATTTTATTTATTTATATATTTGTATATTTATTTACTTTTATGTATTTATTTATTGAGACAGGTCTTTATACATAGTCCTGGCTGTCCTGGAACTCCCTATGTAGACCAGGATGGCCTTGAGCTCACAGAGGTCCACCTGGCTCTACCTTTGGAATGCTGGGATTAAAAGCATGTACCACCACCCCCAGCAGATTTTTTGTTTAAATTATATATATGGGGGGTATCTTTGAGTTCAGGTGGTGCCTGTGGAGTTCAAAGGAGGAGTGCATTGGGTCCTCTGGTGCTGGAGTCGTGGGTTCTGGGAACCAGACTTGGGTCCTTCACAGAAACAGCGCATGGCCCTGACCATTGAGCCGTCTTTCCAGTCCTATGTGTTTTGTTTTGTTTTTTTTTCTATTTTTTCTTCTTCAGCAAAGAAGTTGCCATTCTCTGCAGTTTTCTGCTGGGTCTGGGAGACAGCTGCTTCAACACTCAGCTGCTTAGCATTCTGGGTTTTCTCTACTCGGAAGACAGCGCGCCGGCCTTCGCGGTCTTTAAGTTTGTTCAGGTAACCCGGATTGTGCTGCAGTCCGTTTCCTTCCCGTTGTCCTCCGTCACTCCTCCCATGGGTTTTTATTTTATTTTATTTTTTTTATTTTATTTTATTTTTGATACTTTATTTACATTTCCAATGTTTCCCCTTTTCTGGGTCTCCTCTTTGGAAGCCCCCTATCCCCTCCCCATCCCTACCTCTATGAGGGAATTCCACCTCCCGCCCACCCATGCCCCTATTCCCACCTTGACATTCCCCTTTACTGGGGCCTCTCTAACACCCTCAGGCCCAAGGGCCTCTCCTCTCTCCCTGATGGCCATCGAGGTCATCCTCTGCCTCATATGTGGTCCGAACCATGGGTCCATAGATGTGTATTCTTTGGTTGGTAGTCCAAACTTCAGGATGACGGG
>CM052710.1:4573627-4619909 GCA_028551405.1 Uromys caudimaculatus | reverse complement strand
TCCAGCGGTTACTGTTAAGTGAAACTTGGGCATTCTGAACTTTTGGGCTAATATCTGCTTATCAGTGAGTACATACCATGTTCCTTCTTTTGTGACTGAGTTACCTCGCTCAGGATGATATTTTCAAGTTCCATCCATTTGCCTGCAAATTTCATAAAGTCATTGTTTTTAATAGCTGAGTAGTACTCCATTGTGTAAAGGGTTTTATTTTTTTTTTTATTTTTTTATTTTATTTTTTTGGTTTTTTTGAGACAGGGTTTCTCTGTGCAGCCCTGGCTGTCCTGGAACTCACTCTGTAGACCAGGCTGGCCTCCAACTCAGAAATTCGCCTGCCTCTACCTCCCAAGTGCTGGGATTAAAGGCGTGCGCCACCACTGCTCGGCTCCCGTGGGTTTTAAATGAACGCTGTGCATTCTGTAAAGTGAACTGTGAGGAGAACCGGGCACAGTGGGCTTGGTTGGATGAGAGATTTTAATTCTGGTCTCTGCCCTCGGGTGAATACTTCCTTAGGTACCGGCCCGTCTCTCCACAGAGTCTCAGACTTCTCATCCTGCGCACTTTCTTATACTATTGTAGTGCCCATAGCTTACTGGATTGTTGCTGTCAGGCAAGTTGGGGTACATTTGTGAGCTGGTGACCAGTGAAGTCTGTCTGCATGGGCACTGCCAGTTGCAGATGTCCTTTGGGTCAGAACTAGCGGGCTGACTACGGAGCAGCTGAGGCCAGGGTCCCCCTAGTGATTTATCTCCTTTCTTCTAGTCGATCTGCGCAGCTGTGGCCTTTTTCTACAGCAACTACCTCCTCCTTCACTGGCAGCTCCTGGTCATGGTGATATTTGGGTTTTTCGGAACCATTTCTTTCTTCGCTGTGGAGTGGGACGCTGCTGCCATCGTGGCCCGAGGCTCCGACTACCAAAGCATTTGATGAGACAGGTGTCTCCAGGAAACACAGCTGGTCACGTGACAGCTGGTTAAAGCGCCCACCTGTCAGTCTCTTAATTGCTGACCGATGCTGAGTATGGAAACTGAGAACCGAGACTGAAATCAGGCGGGGTTGGTGGTAAAGTTTACAGATCCTAGCGGCTCATCCTGGCCAAGAAAGGGAATCCCGCTGTCAATTACACCTGTTCCGAGATGTTTGCCCACCCCCTCCCTCAGTTCCTCACAATCATGTCTCCTTCCTCCTCATTCTCGTGGAAAGATCCTGCCTGGCTCACCATGTGTCACAGGATTCTTGCTGGCTATGGAGTATGTTTCACTCTTGAAATAGGAAGCAGATGTCACTCCGTGTGTGGATCTGGGAATGACTTTCTGATACACAGCAAGGATGCTGAGACAAGAGTTGTTTTGAGACAGGATCTCACCGCTAGCCCAGGCTGGTCTTGGACTTGTAGCCCTCCCCTGCTTCCAGTGTTGGGGTTATCCTAGGTGCCCAACACAGGATTTAAAACGCTCCAGTCTTTTTGAGTTAGGATCTTGATATGCAGCCTTGACTGGCCTGGACTTTGTACACCAGGCAATGCTCCTGCCTTTGTCTCCAGAATGCCGGGGTGGTGAGATTATGCTACCACACACGGCCTGGCCCGAGACCTCAACTTCTCTTTAAATGCTTTGTTGAACAAGTCTTACCTTGTCACTCTCCGCAAGGGGTTGCCAGTTATGTGTCACGAGGTAAAGACTGTGTCATTTGTCAATTAATAAAAGCATATTTAAAGAAGGAAAGAGTATTTCCTGGGGGAGGACTTCCGTTGTGGCTGTCCTGACTGTTACAATAAAGGAAACTCCGTCCTCTAGTGGGTTCTATGCAGCCATCCTCTCTGGGAGAGTGCTTAAGTACTGCAGACTGTCCCATGAGGACTGACACTCTTAAGATTGAGATATTAAGTGTCAAGATCAGGTATCTTATGTCCTGCAGGTTGGCCTCCAACTCGTATTCTTCCAAGCCATGAACAACATTTGGCTCAAATTCACCAACTTAATATGTGTGCATAAGGTTGGATAACCACCACTATATATATCTAATGACAACATCTTATTTTTAAATTCCTTTTTTATTTATGTGCATATGTGTCTGCTTGTCTGTATATGCATTGTGTCTTAGGGTTTCTATTCCTGCACTAACATCAGGACCAAGAAGCAAGTTGGGGAGGAAAGGGTTTACTCAGCTTACACGTCCACACTGCTGTTCATCACCAAAGGAAGTCAGGACTGGAACTCAAAGCAGGTCAAGGAGCAGGAGCTGATGCAGAGGCCATGGAGGGATGTTTCTTACTGGTTTGCTTCTGGCTTGCTCAGCTGGCTTTCTTATAGAACCCAAAACTACCATCCCACAGATGGTACCACCCACAAGGGGCCCTCCCGCCTTGATCACTAATTGAGAAAATGCCTTACACCTGGATCTCATGGAGGTATTTCCTCACCTGAAAACTCTGTGATAACTCCAGCTTGTGTCAAGTTGACACACAAAACTAGCCAGTACACATTGAGTGCCTGCCTGCCTGCAGAGCTCATGGATGTCAGAATGGGGATTAGATCCCTGTGAACTGCAGTTACAGGCAGTTGAAGACTGTCCGAGAAAGGGTGCAGTGTCTTAGTTACTTTTCTCTTGTTGTGAAGAGATCCCAAGGCAACGTTCCTGAGACAGGGTTTCTCTGTGGAGCACTGGCTGTGCTAGAACTCACAAGGCTGGCCTTGAACTCAGAGATCTGATTGTGTGCCGGGATTAAAGGTGTACACTACCAAAGCCCAGCCAAGGGAACTTGCTTAAGGGTTTATTGGGGCTTAAAGTTCCAGAGGGTAAGTCTGTGACCAACATGGTAGCAAGCATGGCAGCGGGGCCAGCCTGGGGCTAGAGCAGTAGCCAAGAGCTTACATTTCATCCACAAGCAGGTGGCAGAGCTAACTGGGAATGGCTTCTGCTTTAGAGACTTTTTATGTAATTTATGTATATAGATGAGTGTCTACATGTGTATACACCAGAAGAGAGTATCAGATCTCATCAGACTGCAGTTACTGATGGTTGTGAGCCTCCGTGTGTTTGCTAGAAATTGAACTCAGGACCTTTGGAAGAGCCCCTGATGCTTTTAAGCACTGAGCCATCTCTCCAGCCCCTGGCTTGGGCTTTTGAAACCTCAAACCACCCCCGGTGACACTTCTCCCAGTCCTTCCCAAGCAGTTCCTCCAACTGGGAAGAGCCAAGCATTCAGCTACATGAGCCTACGGGGCCATTCTCATTCAAACCATGACAAATAGAGCCATCTCTACAGCCCCATAATTACAGAAATCCCATGCCTTTTCTCAGCCCTCAGCCCTTGTCAGGTGTGGCAGCCACTAGCCACCTTCTTATGTCTGGATCTGGTGGATATTCCATGTAACAGGAAGCCCTCCCTTTAAACGTGACATTTACCTGTCCCCAGTGCAGTGAATCCAGCTCAGAGAAACATTGTATCTTGTTTTCCATGACTTTGGGGTGGTTTTTTTTGTTTTGTTATGTTTTGTTTTTTTTTGGGGGGGGGTGTCGTCTCTCTCCCTTTCTCTCCAACTCTTTCTCTCCCTCCCTCCCCTCCTCCCTCCCTCCCTCCCTTTTTCTCTCCCTTTCTCTCCCTCTCTCTCCAGAGTGGCCTAAACCAGACTGGCCTTGGCCTTGAACTCAGAGATCTACCTTCCCTCTTGAGTGCTGGGATTAAAGGCATAGCCATCACACCCAGCCCTGTGACTCTGAAACATGCCATAAATCTAGAAATTGTATAGTTGGTTGGATGATTGGGGAAGGGTGAGACTTATAATTGATTATGTGTGTATGCTTGTGTCAGTGTCAGAGGGCAGAGGCGTGGGATCCCCTGGAGCTAGAGTGGTTATGAGCCACTCAGTGTGGGCGCTGAGAACTGACCACACTCACATCCCCTGGAAGAGCAGTGCACACTCTTAACCCATGAGCCACCTCTCTGGCTCCACACCGTCTCACTATGTAGTGTAGGCTGGCCTCACACTCCTGCTGCTGGTGTTCCACCTCCGGAATGCTGGGGTCACAGACATGCACTGCCATGCCTGGCACTTTTGACTATTTGATGGTAGGGTAGGAGCCCCCAAAGCCCTGCAGTCAGCTGCAGCCCTTACAGAGGTCCCCTGTGTGGAACATCGGGGTCCTCCCTGGTTGTAAGGTTCCGGTTTTGTTTTTGTAAGGCACTGTTTCAGGTAGGCAAAACTAGCTTTAGATTTGTTATGTAGTTGAATTTGGCCTTGAACCCTGGCCTACCTACTTCTGTTTTCCAAATGCTGGGTTACAGGCTTGCCTTCTTGAAGCTGAGATAACCCTGGCAGCTGGTTGACTCTGCTCTTGTCCTTAGTTCTTTGAGTAGCTTTGTTTGTTTGTTTGTTTTTCAAGACAGGGTTTCTCTGTGTAGCCCTGGCTGTCCTGGAACTCACTCTGTAGACCAGGCTGGCCTCAACCTCAGAAATCCACCTGCCTCTGCCTCCCAAGTGCTGGGATTAAAGGCGTGTGCCATCACTGCCCAGCCTTTGAGTAGCTTTTATCTACCCAGGTATCTGTTTTCTAACTCTCTGTATAAGCAGTTATCCTCAGGCAGTGGTTCTCAATGGTCCTGACCCTTTCTCGGGTGTTGTCTAAAAGGCCATCAGAGAACACAGAATGTTTACATTATAATTCATAACAGTAGCAAAACTACAGCTGTAGCAACAAAAATAATTTTAAGGTTGGGTGTCCTCACAACATAAGGAACGGTATTACAGGGTCACAGCATTAGGAAGGTTGAGAGCCACTGCCCAGACAGTGCATATCTGTACTCTGAGGTTCCCAGGGTAAGAAGTCTTGGCCAATCTCTCAAGGCTGCAGTCCAGGCATGGGCTAGCTCTGTGAGGAGCACCTGGTATTCAGCTCGCTCAAACTCTTGTGGCAGAAGTCAGCTGAGGACTGTCCTCTGTCCATTGTCACAAGGGGCTGTCACAACAGGACAGCTGTGTTCACCAAAGCAAGCAAGAAAAGCCACAGACAGAGCAAAGGCAGGGCGGAAGCCCTGGTCCTTCCTAACTCTTGAAAATGGCACCGTCACTTCTGTGATCATGCAGGTCACTGATTTCAGCACACACACACACACCACAAGCACCAGGGTTGATGGCTGACTGTCAGACCAAAGCTTCCGTATAAATACCGTATGGCTCCCCTTATGTGAGGTACCTACCAGCCAAAGCTCATAGAGACAGTAGGATGGTGGGCAGGAGGAGATGGGGATTACACAAAGGGGTGGACACTCTCAATCCTATACCCCTCAAAATTGCTGAGATGCTAAGTTTATGAGTACTCTTAAAGTAATGTCTTGAGGCATGGTGGCTTATAGCTTTAATCCCAGCACTTGGGAGGCAGTGGCAGATAGATCTCTTGAGTTCAAGCCTGTTGCAGTTCCCAATTAATCCTCAAATTGACCCCGGCTGTGGAGGCACTGTGCTACTTGCTACCCACCCCAGTGTTCTGGGTTCGTTCTTTCTTCCTTTCTTTCTTTCTTTCTTTCTTTCTTTCTTTCTTTCTTTCTTTCTTTCTTTCTTTCTTTCTTTCTTTCTTTTTTTTTTTTGGTTTTTCGAGACAGGGTTTCTCTGTGTAGCCTTGGCTGTCCTGGAACTCACTCTGTAGACCAGGCTGGCTTCAAACTCAGAAATCTACCTGCCTCTGCCTCCCAAGTGCTGGGATTAAAGGCGTGCGCCACTACCGCCCGGTGTGTTCTGGGTTCTTGAATGAAACACACGCACACACACACACACACACACACACACAAGTGCTCACGCACATGTGCGCGTGCCTTAAACAGTTCAGTGGCTGGGCCACTTCCAAACCTTCAAGTGGCTAACACTCTTCCCTCTGATATTCCTGAGTTATTACTTACTAAAAATCTATATTTCATCTTGGCTGCCCTGGACTCAGACCTGCAGCGCTCTGGGGCCGAGTTCCCTGGCACCTACATGATAGTTAAGTTCTCTGTCCAGCACCTCTCGGGTGTGGCATCTCCTCCTTTCCTGGCATGGTGGCTATCTCCCTCCCTGCTCCTTCCTCAGTCCCCTGCCCAGGAACCCTAAAGTCCCGAATCTGTCTCCCTGTCCAGCCGTTGGCCACTGGCAACTTTATTTACCAATCAAAACCAACTAGGGACAGGGTCCCTCAGCGTCCCCCAGGGTCCCTCAGTGTGGAGTGCGGACAGGCAATTTTGGAGACCAAATTAACATAATAAAGCAGCTTTAGACCAAACCCATAACAAAGGCCTGATCTACATAGTGAGTTTCAGGACAGCCAGAGCGATGCGTAGTAACACACTGTCTGAAAAGTCATGAAAAATGCAATATTGAGATAGGGCTGGAACGCAGGTTAGTAGCAGCGTATTTGGCCAGTGTGCATGAGATCCTGGATTCTATCCCCAATGCTGGGGTACAAGTTGTGAGGGTACAGTAGGCAGCAATGGGGATCTAACCCCAGTTAGCTATCTAAGGGGCTCAAATGGGAGTCTGAAAAATCCCAAAGGCTGTTGAGGCAACAGAGTTCAAGACTAATTTGAGCAACTCTGTGAGACTCTGCCTCAAAAAAGTAAAACGGGGCATTTGGGAGGAGGAGACAGACAATTGGATTCCTGAGCTCAAGGCTAGCTTGATCTACAAAGTGAGTTCCAAGGCTACACTGTGAGACCCTGTCTCAAAACAACAATAATAACAAAGCTACTAGCTATATGTAGCTACATATGCCCGTAATACCTGTACTCATGGAGCTGAGACAAAAGGATTGATACAGGCCTGCTGAGACTGTATAATGTGTGTGTGTGTGTGTGTGGTGGTGATAGCGATGATGAGGATGATGATGATAGTGATGATGATGATGATGATGGGGCTAGAGAAATGGCTCAGCAGTTAAGAACATTGACTATTCTTCCAAGAGAGCCAGATTCCATTATTAGCACTCACTTACAATCATCTATAACCCCAATTCCAGGAGATCTGACACCCTCTTCTGGCCTGGGAAGGTACCAGGCATGCACATGGTGCATAGACATACGTGTAGGACCATACTCATAAAAAGTGCGTGTTTGCGCGCGCGCGCGCGCGTGTGTGTGTGTGTGTGTGTGTGTACGCGCACACACGTGCGTGAATAGAAACACAGGAGGTGCCGGGCAGTGGTGGCGCACGCCTTTAATCCCAGCACTTGGGAGGCAGAGGCAGGCGGATTTCTGAGTTTGAGGCCAGCCTGGTCTACAGAGTGAGTTCCAGGTCAGCCAGGGCTACACAGAGAAACCCTGTCTCAGAAAAAAAAAAAAAAAAAAAAAAGAAACACAGGAGGCTGGCACAGGACTCAAGCAGGTAAAGGCACTGCCCACTGAGCTTAATGACCTGAGTTTAGCCCCTGGACCTCACATGGTGGAAGGAGAGAACTGACTCCTGAAAGTTGCCCTTTGACCTCTACATGCCTACTCATTCCACTTAGGACACTGACAGCAGACTAGATGAAAGAAATCACCAGAGCTCAGCAAGCAAGATGGCAGAAGCCCCTGCGGCTGTGGCTCTGGCCGCTGCGGGCGGGCTGCGGGAGCCTTTTGGAGCTCCCTCTCCCCGGAAACAGCGACCCCAGAGTCCGGGTCTTCGGCTGCAGTTTCTCCCGGTACGGAGGAACCTCCCGGAGACACCAAGAAAAAAACTGACAACCTGCTGAAGGCTGTAGAAGACACTCCTATAATGAAGACAAAGAAATGGGCTGCGGAGCGAACCCGGACCATCCAAGGACTCGTTGACTTCATCAAAAAGTTCCTTAAACTGGTGGCCTCAGAGCAGTTGTTTATTTATGTGAATCAAGAAGTTGGAACTTTCTGAGTGTTTTGGCAGTGATGGAAAACTGGTCCTACATTACTGCAAATCACAGGCATGGGGGCGAGCCACAAGCAAACAACTTGATACTTTCACAGAAGAAAAAAATTCAGAGACGTTTTCATGCTGTGGGAAGAGACTTAATGACTATCAAATATTCAGCAGGAATCTGTTATGACTTGTGTTTGTGTGTAAGAAAACATCTTAGAGTCAACAGACTAACGAATGAGAAAAGAAAGAGAAAAAGAAAGAAATCACCAGAACCCGACTTGGAAAGCCAGCGAACCTACTGGGTTTAGTCACAGAGCAGGGATGAAGGCTGGTTTACCAGAATGTGGATGGCTCAGAAGGGGCTGCTCCACCCAAACGTCCCCCAGTGAGGACAGATGGAGTCCCCCCCTTCAGTAACCCTGCCACCGCACACACTGGAAGCTGCTCCCAAGACCATGAGGCCCTGTGCAATTAGGGCGGAGGTGCATGTAGCTGTCTGGAAGGAACAGGGGGCAGGACATGGAATCAGCTAGGGTCCAGCGACCCTCCTCGCCCTCTCCTATGAGGGGATGTCAACCGTCAGCAAGCCCAGCTTCTGGGTGTCACAGCTGCTTGGGCAAGGATGATGACCAAAGATAGCAGCTTGTGTCTGAGGAGACCCAACGGGCATCCCTGACAATGGACGTCTGCTAGAAGGATGCAGATGACAGCATGTGGACATACTCGTGCCTAAGGCTTACTTCAGTGTCAGGTATCCACGGCCATTGCAAGGACCAGGACCCAGAGTCTAGGGCTCTGCGAGTGGCTCCATATATGTGGATCTCCACCTCAGGGCCACACGGGGGTCACACTTCCACAGCCACCTCTGCTGTGAGCCTGCAGGGAATGGACACTGGGACAGACCTTATATGGAAGGCTGTCACTGGGGTCTGATGACACACGCAGCCTCAGCCTGCCTCCTGGCCACCTGCCAGACACCCAGAAGGAAGACAGGTGTGTGTTTTGTATAAACTATGTTATTGGCTCTCTGATCCAGGCACAAGATACTACTCTCAGCTGCTGGGGCTGATAGTTTTACAGCTTCATTGAACGGATCTTTAATTAACCAATGAGAATCTTTGTGGAGAGTTGAAATGTTGCAGGTCCAGAGCCTAATTATCAACCATATTAGCAACCATTTTACCCTTCTCTGTATGTCAGCCAATGTCATTGTGACCATGACCATTGAGTAAAACCTCTGGCATGTACAGAAACCTGTCTCCCATTTACCAGAGCTTAGTAGCTCCTGAGGCCTGTAACAGAGAGTTCTTGGATTTGCATTAACCCACACACTTCACGTTTCCACTGGTGTATTTAAAAAGTGCCTCAGTCTTTAATGATGGCGCTCACCTTTAATCCCAGCGCTCAGGAGGCAGAGGCAGGAAGACTTCTGGGTTTGAGGCCAGCCTGGTCTACAGAGCAAGTTCCAGGATAGCCAGGGCTACATAGAGAGACCTGTCTCCAAAACAAACGAAACAAAAAAGAAATATTGAAACATCTCTCTTAGAAATAACGTTTTGGCCGGGCAGTGGTGGCCCACGCCTTTAATCCCAGCACTTGGGAGGCAGAGGCAGGTGGATTTCTGAGTTTGAGGCCAGCCTGGTCTACAGAGTGAGTTCCAGGACAGCCAGGGCTGCACAGAGAAACCCTGTCTCGAAAACCAAAAAAAAAAAAAAAAAAAAAAGAAAGAAATAACGTTTTGTTATTCTTATTATTGTTGTTAACGCTGGGGAATGCTAAGGAATGCTTTAAAAAAAAAAAAAAAAAGATGTACCACTGAACACTATTCCCTAGCCAGTAGTACTAAATAATTTACTTATGTGTGTGGTGGAAGGTGCAAGCCACAATGTATGTCTAGAGGTCAGAGGTCAACCTGTAGGAAGTGGTCTTTCCTACACTATGGGTCCCTAGGTCCTCCAGCTTGGCACCAGACACCATTATCTACAAGCCATCACACAGGTCCCTACAGTTTTGTTTTGTTTTTTATAGTTTGTGTACGTGCATGTATGCATGTGTGATCAAGC
The DNA here is from genome assembly GCA_028551405.1 of Uromys caudimaculatus. NCBI lineage: Eukaryota > Metazoa > Chordata > Mammalia > Rodentia > Muridae > Uromys > Uromys caudimaculatus. The sequence continues at coordinate 4,610,005 of CM052710.1, read as the reverse complement.
ACCTGCTGAGGTCCGGAGGCAGCATCGGATCCTCTGTAACCGGAGTGTGAGCTCGCCACACAGGAGCTGGGCATTGAACCCAGGTACTTTGGAAGAACAGCGAGTGCCCTTAACCACTGAGCCATCCGTCTCTCCAGCCTCCCGCAGCCCTAGCACTTACGCTTTAACAGTAGGAAGTGTGTGTTAAGAAGCTGGAGTCCTGGCGGCTGGCCCACTTGGCTTTCTCTTCAGCTCCCCTGCAGGTGGTGCAAAGAGGCGCACACCTCTCCGTGCACGAGGTGCGGCCGCCTGCCTGGCTTCCTCAGTTTTTCTGAGCTGGAAGGCCTGATGCTCCTATCAGAACTGGTTCTGACCAGTTCTGTGTGAACCGAGCCAGGGAAAGTCAGGCACTGATTGCAAGCTCGAGGAGGCTCACGCTGCGGAGGAGGCTCTTCCGCGCCTCTCCTTTCGTTTCTAGTTCGTCTCTATTCAAAGGTCCTTTTTCCTCCTGAAATTTCCTCCTGAAAATCAGCTCCCCCCCATCCTTCAGTCTTCTTTGTTTACATTCTCAGCCTGATTGCCTTTTTCTCTTTTATTGGATTAGTTCTCCGGGTTTTGCATTTGAACGAGCTCTGCTGGGCCAGTTGTTACACCGGCTGAAAGCCAAGTCTTCCCTGACTCATTTTAGAAGCAGTGGGAGCATGGGAGCATATGGAATTAAATCAGGCCACCCTCGTCCGTCAGTGGTGGCGCACGCCTTTAATCCCAGCACTTGGGAGGCAGAGGCAGGCGGATTTCTGAGTTCGAGTACAGCCTGGTCTACAGAGTGAGTTCCAGGACAGCCAGAGCTACACAGAGAAACCCTGTCTCGAAAAACCAAAAAAAAAAAAAATCAGGCCACCCTCAGTGTGTGTGTGTTTTCTCATTTCTGTGACCAGATAACTCAAGAGCAACTCAAGGGAGCAAGGGTTTATTTTGGCCCATGGTTTTAGGGGACAGCGGTCATCTGGTCGTTGGGAGGTACTCCCAGCGATGCACGAGCCTGCTCCCCCCCCCCCCGTGGTGGATCCGGATCAGGAGGCAGTGAAAAGCGTTCATCCACTCTGGCTTTCCCCCCTTCCCCTTAGGGCCACCCTGCCCACACTCAGTTTGTCTTCTCTGGAAGTGTTTTCACTGGGACACCACAGTGTGTCTCACTAAGTAAATACAGACCTGTGGCATTTACTAATTCAGTCAGGTTGACAAATTAACTGTCAAACTTGGGTGTGGGAGAAGTTCACAGGGTCTCTTTTATCATTATGGGTATTCATACTGTTCGTCCATGCTGTGTATCAGGACTGGGGGCCTGCTCTTGCGGGCTTGTGTGCATACCTGGGGGCAGTTTGTTTGAGGTCGGAGCACATTTTGGCAGAAGGACATCCTTTTGGCTGTGGCTAACTTTTTATTTAGAGGGCATTTGGCTCCTCCCATTATCTTTTAAGATTATGTGTCTTGTGTTTGTGGGAAGTTTAGTTTCTTCGGTTAGTGAGTTGTTTGGCTGGTTGTTGTTGTTTTGTCTTTTCTGAGTGTGTGTGTGTGTATGTGAGAGAGCGAGAGAGAGAGAGAGTCCACACGTGTGCACCAGTGTGTGTGTGTGTGTGTGTGTGTGTGTGTGTGTGTGTGTGTGTGTGTGTGTAGAGGTCAAAGGTTAACCCTGGGTGTCACATAAATGTCATCCACCTTGTGGTTGTTTTTGTTTTGTTTTGTTTTGTTTTTTTCCGAGACAGGGTTTCTCTGTGTAGCCCTGGCTGTCCTGGAACTCACTCTGTAGACCAGGCTGGCCTCGAACTCAGAAATCCACCTGCCTCTGCCTCCCAAGTGCTGGGATTAAAGGCGTGCGCCACCACTGCCCGGCTTGTTTGTGTTTTTCAAGACAGGGTTTCTCTGTGTAGCCCTGGCTATCTGGAACTCACTCTGCAGACCAGGCTGGCCTTGAACTCATGGAGATCCCTCCTGCCTCTGCCTCCCAAGTGCTGGGATTAAAGGTGTGTACCACTACCACCTGGCTTGAAATGTTATTTTTATTAGATACATTTATGTGTATGAGTATGTAGGTACGCCATGTGCATTCATTGTCCACATAGGTCAGAAGAAGGCATTGGATCCCTTGGAACTGGACTTATGGATAGTTGTGAGCCACCGTGTGGGGGCTGGGAACTGAACCCCAGTCCTCTGCAAAGCAACAAGTGTTCTTAACTGCTGAGCCATCGCTCCAGCCCTCTTTGTTTATTTTTTTTAGATAGGGTCTTACTCTGTCTTTATCTAGCCTGGAACTTGCTTTGTGTAGACCAAGCTGGCCTTGAACTCTCCTCTTGAGTGCTTAGATTAAAGATATACACGGGTAAGCCTGGCAGTGGTGGCACACACCTTTAATCCCAGCATTTAGGAGGCAGAGGCAGGCGGATTTCTGAGTTCCAGGCCAGCCTGGTCTATGGAGTAAGTTCCAGGACAGCCAGGGCTACACAGAGAAACCCTGTCTCCAAAAAACCAAAAAACCAAAAAAATAAAAAAAAACCCCAAAAAAAAAAAAAAAAAAAAAGATATACACTGCCATATTTGTTTGTTTGTTTGTTTGTTTGTTTTTGAGACATGGTCTCTGGTAACCCAGGCTGGCCTAGAATTCTTTCTGTAGTCTTGGAGGACACTGAACTTCTGGTCCTCCTGCCTCCACCTCCCTAGTGCTGGAATTGTAGGCGTGTTCCACCATGCAAGGTTTTATGCACTGCTGGAGATAAACCTAGTGCTAGGAAAACCCTCTGCCTACAGAGGCCCAGCCCCAGCCCTCCTAGTGTCTTTATGGAAGGGAGAAAGTGGGTCAGATCAGAGAATATTTGATGTCTGTTGCAAAGATCAGAGAGGGGTAGAGAAGACACAGAAGCGACTGAGGACTGGCAGGGGACCTTCTGGCTTTGAAGATGAAGGCACCATGAAGTCGAAATGCAGGTAGCCTCTAGACGTCAATAAAACAGAGCCTCCCTGAGCCTCTAGATATAGCACAGCCCACTACCTTGGTTTTAGCTCAGAGAGGCCGACCCTGGATGTCTGAACCATACACACGGAAGAAGGTATATAATTTTTTAGATGAGATAATTGCTCAGTAGCCCTGGCTGGCCTGGAGCTCTGTGTAGTTCAGTGTGGCCATGACTCTCAGCAATCCTCCTGCCTCAGTCTCCTAGGTGCTGGGATGAAGACAGGTTACCTCCCCTAACTATTTTATGTTGTTTCAAGCTTTTTTTTTTTTTTTTTTCCAAGACAGGGTTTCTCTGTGTAGACCTGACTGTCCTGAAACTCACTCTGTAGATGTTTCAAGCTTTTAAGAGTTTTGTGGTAGTTTGGTACAGCCATCACAGAGTCACACAGTGCCTCTGTGTGCATATGGGTTCCTTTTAAAGACAGGGTCTCACTATGTAGCTCTCACTGGCCTGAAACTCACATGTCGACCAGGCTGGCCTGGAACTCAGGGAGATCCACCTGCCTCTGCCTCCCAAGTGGGGTATCAAAGACATGCACTACCACTGCCCAGATGAAGGAAGTCTTCTTAAAACCCATGGCAGACATTGTCCAGGAGCCAGATTGCTGGCTCAGAGGATAAAGGTGCTTGCCACACAAGGCTGGCTCCTGGGTTTGATTTCCCGAACTCACATACAGATGGAGAACCAACTCTGTAAACATTTGACCTTACACATATGCCACCATACAGACACCCAATAATATTGAATTTTTTAGATGTATTTATTCATGCATTTTATTTATATGTGTGATCTGTCTTCATGTACCCCAGGAAAAAAACAATCAGATCCCATTATAGATGTGAGCCACCATGTGGGTGCTGGGAATTGAACTCAGGACCTCTGGAAGAGCAGTCAAGTGCCCTTAACCACTGAGCCATCTCTCCAGCCCATATTTAAATTTGTTTAATTTTATTTTATGTGTGTTTTGTTTCTGTGCACCACATGCATATCTGGTGCCTGTAGAGAATGGAAGAGCTCACCAGATAACCCAGAACTGGAATCACAGATGATTCTGAGTGACCTCGTGGTGCTGGGAATCAAACCCTGCTTCTCTGGAAGAGCAGTGAGTCCTCTCAGCTGCTGAGCCATCTCCCCATCCCATAAATAAAAATGTAAAAGAAAGGAAAGAAATGTTCCTGACAGACCAGAACTAGGATGGCCAAGGTACCCCAGTCTTGTATCCTGAAATGTGGTGGCCATGCCTGTCCTGTCAGGTCTCCATACACTTTGAAACCCTTTTTTTCTGGACTGACTCTGCAAGCCGATAGGTCTATATACCCAAGATAGTCTCGAACCTAGGCTGAGGGTGTTTGCCTAGTAGGCTCAGATCCACGGGTTCCATTCCCCAGTGCTATAAAAAAGGGGGGGGGGACATTGTGGCACATGATTGTAGTCCTGCAGTTAGGCGTCAGAGGCAGGACGATCAGGAGTCCAAGGTCAATCTTGGCTATGTAGCCAATTTGAGGCCAGCCTGGGCTATAGACTCCAAATTAAATCAAATTTATTCCAAATGTCGGGGTGGGTGGGGTAGTCTCACTGTCCAGCTCTTGAAACCTCTCACAGAGTGCAGAAACCAGTTCTTGGTACGGAGGCTGGGTGCATATCCTTCCATGGCCAGCAGAGGGCAGCCGACTCTAGCGATCTGTTTTTTGCAGGTTTGGACCCGGACTGAGACTGAGCTCAGGATCTGGGATGCAAGAGGTGTGGAGCTGGCATAGTAAATACAGATATAATAAACCTCGGTTTAAGGGAAGCCGCTGCTGTATTTCAGTCTCTCACGCTTAGGTCTCCGAGGTGCCACTGTCCTATGTGTTCTGTTGTCCCGACGTGAATCTCTGAGTTTTTAGGTTGATTTTCGGAAAGAAGAGCCAGCCCTTTGTGTGTGTGTGTGTGTGTGTGTGTGTGTGTGTGTGTGTGTGTGTGTTGTGCGGAGGGGGGGGTGCTGGGGTGCTGGGGGGGGGGGTCCCTGGCATCCTCTAGCTCTGCTCAGATCTAGCTCTGCTCAGACCCAGTTGAAAAGAGACTTAGGCTCCTTCACCCTGAACTCCTTCTGCGTGTACAGGGATCCTACTGCTCTCAGTGCCTCTCGGGGGTGGCGAGAGGGGGCAGAGGGGACCGGGTGAGGAGGGGCGGAGAGGAAGGTGACTGATCCTCTGAAAGGGAATCCGGAAGACCTTGGCTGGCCTCAGCAGGTTGCTAAGGAACAGGAGGCCTCAGGGGTGTTCTGCAGGTGAGTTGGATCCCTTGTCTGCCTTTGCAGTTTCTGGTCCAGGGCAGTTTCTGGTCCCCTGGGCGGGCAGGGTGGGAGGTGCATCTGAGGGGTGGTTACCCAGATCTGCCTCCTTCTGTAACAAACTGAGCACCTGCCTCAGGCTGGCAAGGGCCCAGGTGGGACACTGGTTTACTGCAGCTTAATTCTTCCATACGCCGAAGTTTTTTCTCCCTATGATAGGCTGTGTCTCCCGTCTCTGTGTGGGCTGGACTTTGGTTTTATGTAGGTAGTGGTTGAACCAGGACCTTATGCATGCTAAACAAGCACTCTGCCACTGAGCCACACCCACAGTCTAAAGGCAGGTAGATGTTGTTGTTGTTGTTGGCACACAACTTTATTCCAGTACTTGGGAGACGGAGAATGACAGATCTGTGAGTTCAAGGTTGGCTTGGTCTGCATAGCAAATTTCAAGCCTGCCAGGAATGCATAGTGAGACCCTTCCTCAAAACAAACATTATTCTTTGACAGTTTCATGCATGTACATAGTGTACTTTGGTTAACCCTCTCATCTGTCTCCTACTCACTGAACTGCTTACTCCCCAAATATCCTGTTAGTTTCATGTGGGTGTACGTGCAAGAGAGCGAGAGAGAAAGAGAGAGAGAGAGAGAGAGAGAGAGAGAGAGAGAGAGAGAGAGAAAGAGGGAGCACGCCAGGGTTTTGGCCCTTGTCCAGAAGCAAAGTAGGTACCCACTCACAACTGCAGACATGATGATACTCTCCCTGTCACTGTGGTTGGGGACAGATAAACTCCAGTTAAAGTTACAACCTGTTGCTCCTCAGGTGTCATTGTGAATGAGAGTGCTTAACTGTCCCAGGGCTCACTTTCATCAAGTTAGAACCTGGGAGAAATGGCTGGGTCACAGAGTCCTTGTGTCCCACACTGCAGGGAGCTCAGACCATCATGGGCACGAAAGAGATGGGCACAGGGGAAACTGCTCAGTGAGTGGACACTTCATCTCATCTCCTGGGCGGAGGGTCCCACTGACCAGTGCCCACCCAGATGGAAGTGGGTCCCAGGAGAGGGCTAGGGAGAACTGGAGTCAAGGCAGGAGCAGTGGGAGGGGAGGGGGTGTCAGCTGGTCCAAACCCATCTGCACCCCCCACCCCATCCTTAGACCTGCAGTGCCCAACCATGCGACAAGATGGAGTTTTCTGGTTCATCCCCTCTTCTGCAGGTGCAAGCTCTTGCAGGGGATACAGATGGAGCGCTGAGGTGGGGAAAGGGGGTGGGGCCTAGGTGTCAGAATGAGGCAAAAGGAGGAAGAAATTGGGGGGGGCGCTCAGGACACTCACTTCAAGGCCTTCCTGGGTTGGTGCATCTCTGGTTTCATGACCTCAACTCCCCCATTCCCCCAGTGGCATCCAGAGTCAAGAATATAGTGGATTCTTACTGTTTGTAGGCATTAGTTTTATAGATGTGAAGAAAACACTCAATCTCCAGAATTTCTCTGCAACTAGACACTGTGGATGTGCTAAGTGCCGCTGGACTGCAGGCGTCACAGACACAGAGAGGGTGTGGAGCAACTCACGCTTTTCTCCTTCTTGCCGACTCAGCCTCTCCTCCTCCTGCCTCCACCGGAGTTACTGTCCCCTCCCCATGCTCCCTGCACCCTGAGCAGCCAGTACATGTGGCCCTGCCTTGCAGTCCTGGGTTTACCAGCCTCTGACTTGGCACAGCCTCAAATCTTCTGCATGTGTGCTCCTTGATGCAGGGAGGGCCAGAGGACTCTCTTCCTGCCATTTGTCATCAGCCACGAGTGGAAGAGTCAGGCCGGCTTGATCAGGCTTTTTTTTTTTTTTTTTTTTTAAGATTTTATTTTATTTATATGAGCACACTGTGGCTGTCTTCAGACACACCAGTAGAGGGCATCGGATCCCAGTACAGATGGTTGTGAGCCACCATGTGGTTGCTGGGAATTGAACTCAGGACCTCTGGAAGAGCACTCAGTGCTCTTAACCTCTGAGCCATCTCTCCAGTCCCTTGATCAGACTTTTTGCTTGTTTGTTTGTTTGTTTGTTTTTTGTTGTTTTGGGTTTTTTTTCGATTTGTTTTTTTTGTTTTTGTTTTTCGAGACGGTTTCTCTGTATAGCTCTGGCTGTCCCGGAACTCACTCTGTAGACCAGGCTGGCCTCGAACTCAGAAATCCGCCTGCCTCTGCCTCCCAAGTGCTGGGATTAAAGGCGTGCTCCACCTGCCCGGCCCTTGATCAGACTTTTATGTGTGCAAAATAGCCTTTTTTTCCCCCCAAGTTCTGCAGTGTGGACATAGATTTGGGGGTGGGGGGACGGCTGTTCTTGTTGATATAGTACAGGGGCAGCAGGTATACACTGGAGTGCAGCTTGTCTTTCTTAGCTCTATCCACTTCTGGGCTCCTTTGTCCTGTGTGTGTGTGTGTGTGTGTGTGTGTCTGTGTGTGTGTCTGTGTGTGTCTGTGTCTCTCTGTAGGTATGTAAGTGTCTGTAGGTATGTCTCTCTGTAGGTATGTGTCTGTCTGTCTCTCTGTGTCTCTTTGTAGGTGTGTGTGTGTGTGTGTGTGTGTGTGTGTGTGTGTGTTTTACTAGAGATGAGACACAAGACTTCACATATATTAGGCAAGCAATCTATTGCTAGTGCATGTGTGACCGGGGTCTTGTGCCATGGTGCACATCTGGGAGCAAAGAGGACAACTTCAGGACAAACTCAGATCATCAGACTTGACAAGCACCTGCTGAGCCGTCTACTGGACCCTTTGTCTGGTTTTAAATTTTGAGATGAAGTTGCCTAGGCTGACATTGGACTCTCAATCCTCCTGTCTCAGCCTCCTGTCTCAGCCTCCTGTCTCAGCCTCCTGTCTCAGGTGATTTTCTAGGCCTCTGCCACCTGGGACAGATATCTCTAAAACACGTACTGATTGTCTTCTCTTGGTCACCCCCCCCCACACACACACACATCTATACTCTCCCCCTCCAGCACCTGCTCACTTTTTTTTTTTTTTGATTTTTCGAGACAGGGTTTCTCTGTGTAGCCCTCGCTGTCCTGGAACTCACTCTGTAGACCAGGCTGGCCTCGAACTCAGAAATCTGCCTGCCTCTGCCTCCCGAGTGCTGGGATTAAAGGCGTGCGCCACCACGGCCTGGCTACCTGCTCACTTTCTAAGCCCCTAAAGCAGACTGAAGGCTCTTCCCAGAACTCCATCCTCCCGGCTTCCTTGGCTCTGGTATTACCCAGTAGAGCAAGATCGTCCTTTGATTCTCTACCCTGAGGTTCCCCTGTACTGTGGGCCACTGGTGACTGAACAAGCCTTCGAAAGGATGGCCTGGCCGTTTGGGTGCTCTAGAGCACTACACCTCACCGAGTTCTTTGTGATGGGCAGTCTTTCCTAGCTGGAGCACACAGGTATCTCATCTGAGCAGTGTGGTGACTGAGCCAGGTTCCCCTTCTCTGAGTTCCTTGCTGCACTTTGAGGGGACCAAAGGAAGGTTGTGAGGAAGATTATAAGGACAGAACATCCACTGGGGCTTAGGTGCAGGGTTGGGGTAACCATTTCTTCCTCTCTACCCAGGATCCAGGCCTCAGGTACCTGCTTATGTGGCTGATTTTTTTTTTTTTTTTAATTTTACTCTGAATGTGGGCCTGCATGTCTGTCTGTCTGTGCACCGTGTGCATGCTTGGTGCCCACAGAAGCCAGAAGAGGCATCCATCTGATGTTTCAGACAGTAGTGAGCCTCCATGTGGTTGCTGGGAATTGAACCTGGGTCCTCTGGAAGCAGCAAGTGTAGCTTTTTCTGGTATATGGTGAGCTGTACCGTCTTTCACCTTGCAGGCAGGCAGACAGGCAGGACTTTCTCTTCTGTTCTGAGGAGGGGAGGTGGAGCAGGGCCTGAGGTCTGAGCCTTTCTCAGCCCTGGTCTGCTTGCTCAGTCCAGGCCTTGTCTTTTTTTAGATACTAGCTTCTTCCTCTGAAATCTCTATTAGCAGGCAGTTCGCTCCTAGCTTGAGACCCTGGTTAATGAGGCGCTCATACCTGCTGAGGCCAGGCTGGAGAGAGTGTACTTCTCTGCCTCCGAAATTCTATGTGGATTAATTAAAACTGTGGAGAGCATTTCTCCTGAATTATTTACAACTTCAAGGGGACCAAACAACTACCATGGCGTCTAGTTACAAATGCATGTACCTCTCCTTGGTGAGGGCGCCAGGCAGGCTCCAAGGCTAGGGTGGGGGAAGGGAGGGGAGCCTGCCTTCCAGGGCTTTGAATGGCTTCATTTCAGGAAGCCACAGGAGTGACGATGTCCATCCTGCGGGAAGCCAGCTGCAGAACGGTTAAGAACGTTCTACCCACAGAGCCACACCACATTACCTTTCATTTTCTTTCCCTTTTATCCGAGGAATAAGGCTCCCTCTCTTCAGGGAGGTCCCAGGAGACTTGTTTTCCATCCCGGCCTTGCTCCAGGCTGGCCTGTCTGGGCCCTGCTGTGGCAGATCTGGGGCATGTGTTGTTCTCTGTGTGCATCCCTCGGGGTGTTGGTTGTGCTTTTCTGCTACAGATGAGGGAGCTGCCATTAGGCCAGTGTTGGACCAACCCATCATATATTGGATATGGTACCCATCATAAATGCAGTGGGCAAGGATGCTGGTCTGAATTGTCAGGGTAGCCTGCAGCCTCTTTGCTGGCTTCCCTCGCCCGTAGGTGGTCCTGGATCCATACTCTCTTGTGTCTTCTTGATTTGGACAATGACCCCAAGTTTTCCCTCCCAGAGCTCCCTGTCTCCTATCTCTGAGCATAAAGTCCAAACTACACCATGTCAGATTTTCCTTTTCAATGGTGGGCATCACTGTAGCCCAGGCTGCCCTTGAACTTGATAGGAAGCCAAGGATGACCTTGAGCTTCTGATCCCACTGCCTCCTCTTCTAAGGACTGGAGTTACATTCTGTGCATGCAGTGTTGGGATGACACCCAGGGCTCTGTGTGCTTCGTAAGCATTCTCCCACTTCAGCTACATTCCTGGTGCGTGCCTATTATTAACTATTATTTAAAGATTTATTTTATTGTATGTGTGTGGGTATTTTTGCCTGCATACACATACCTGGTGCCAGGGATCCCCTGGAGCCGGAGTTACAGACAGTTGTAAGCTGCCATGTGAGCTGGGAATTGAACCTGGGTCCTGGGACACCCAGCGCTCCTAATGGCTGAGCCGGTTCTCCAGCCCTGCTCCTTTTATTCTTACTATCTTGGGTAAAGCCAACTTTAAAGCTGTCCCCAAGCTTCAAAATAAAGTGATGGTGTCACTGGCAACCTCTCCCTAGGGAGCTGCTGCTCTTCCTGAAGTGGACTGTGGCCTTGTTACACCTGCCCCTCCCCCATTCTTAAACCATACATCAATCCCTTCTTTGTAGATGAGGGACCTGACAGATGGCAGTGCTGAGCTGGGTAAGGTGGTACACACCTTTAATCCCAGCACTCAGAAAGCAGAGGCAGGCAGATTTCTGAGTTCAAGGCCAGCCTGGTCTACAAAGTGAGTTCCAGGACACCCAGAGCTACACAGAGAAACCCTGTCTCAAAAAAACAAACAAACAAACAAACAAAAAGAAAGAAAGCAGAGGCAGGAGGATCTCTGCATGTCCCAGGCCAACCTAGTCTCCACAGCAAGCCTCTGTCGTTGTCTGGTGGCTGTCCTGTCTGTGGTAAGGGAGTAGAGTTCCAAGCCCAGGTTCCACTCAACACTGTTTTTATGAAGGAACCAAACGAGATACCAGCTGTCCACTCCTCCATCAGTCTTGCCAAAGAAAGAGTAACTGTGTTTGGTATCATGGCTGACCCCAGTTTTCTTCATTTCTAGAGAAAGGCACCATAGTGGGTCCCAAATTTACTGGCATTGCGACCTTCTTGGTGCATTTAGTCATGTTGCTGGGACTCGGGCCATGTCAGAGGTCACTCCTCCCTTTTAAAAAGCACTTTCAGGGCTGGAGAGATGGCTCAGCAGTTAAGAGCACTGACTGCTCTTCCGAAGGTCATGAGTTCAAATCCCAGCAACCACATGGTGGCTCACAACCATCCATAATGAGATTGGATGCCCTCTTCTGGTGTGTCTGAAAACAGCTACAGTAATAATAAATAAATAAATAAATAAATAAATAAATAAATCTTTAAAAAATAAAAATAAAAAAATCTGGTGTGTCTGAAAACAGCTACAGTAATAATAAATAAATAAATAAATAAATAAATAAATAAATAAATAAATAAATCTTTAAAAAATAAAAATAAAAAAATAAAAAGCACTTTCAGGGTAATAAATATTCATCTTTAACCTGCAGAGAGAGGAGCAGCCAGCAGGTCTCACCCTAGGGAGGGGTTGGTTCTTAGGGCCTACAGTAATCGTTCCTATCTGGGGAAGAACAAATGTGGCCAGGTGGTGCCCCTGTTGACACTTGTGCCCCGAGACCAAGAGAAATCAGGCTGCATACTGGGTAATGTGGCTGGGAGCTGAGTTTAATGAGACAGTGTCTTGTGGAGTCTCTTGTGGATAGATTCTTTGCATGCATTTAAGATATTCAAATTAAATGATTAGTGATATATTTTGTCTTATTTTTGACAGGGCCTCACTATAGCCCTGGCTGGCCTGGAACTCAGAGATATCTACTTGCCTCTGCCGGGATTAAAGGCACACCCCCCCAAGATCTGCTAAAATGATTCTTAAGGGGGTTTGGGTGTAGCTCAGTCAGTAGCTCTTGCCTAGCATACAGGAACCCTAGCAAGTTGTCCTCTGACCTCCACACTAGGTGCGTGCGCACATTAAATAAATGTAAAAAGTAAATAAAAAAAATAGATGATAGGCTGGGCCGTGGTGGCGCACACCTTTAATCCCAGCACTTGGGAGGCAGAGGCAGGTGGATTTCTGAGTTCGAGGCCAGCCTGGTCTACAGAGTGAGTTCCAGGACAGCCAGGGCTATACAGAGAAACCCTGTCTCGAAAAACAAAAACAAACAAACAAAAAAAAGATAGATGATAGATAGATAGATAGATAGATAGATAGATAGATAGATAGATAGATAGGATAGCCCCAACTGGGCTACACACTACAGAACTCAACAAAACCAACACCTTAGATGAAGGAATTGTACCACACAATCAGCAAGATGGTAGTCTCCCCAGTTGTCACCCAATGCTTTCCAGACATGATAGTTTCATGGAGGAGAGAGTATATCAGAGGCAGAGACTCATTTTCCCCTTCCTGGTGTTCAGAGGCTGCACCCAGTCTCCTTTCTGTGAGCATCAGGCTGGTCCGGAGCTCATGATATATACCAGGCTGGCCCCAGCCTCGCAGTCCCTGGGATTATAGGTCTGAGCCACCAAACCCAGCTTCCCCACAATTTTTAAGAAGCTTAATTGTGCAGGTGGTAGCTCTCCACTCCTGTAGTTTACTGTCAGAAGCAAATCTCTTAAGTCCAGCCCACGCCAAGGGGGCGGGCACTCGGGTCCTCTCAGAGGTTGCCTGCTGCCTCTGTCTATGCAGGCTTGTGTGTGTACTTTGTTTTTTGTTGGAGCAATGAACTCATAGATTTATACATCAGGCGCATTCTCCTTTTGGCTATCTGGAAGGGAGAGCCCCCTTTAATGGCCCATTCATTTTCTTGACTTGTACATTTTGCAAACACTTGCTTTTGCCTCTGATGGAGCCTCCTGTTGAAATCCACAAATTACAGGCTCCTGTAGCAGCAGGCGGTGGCCTACATATGAAGATGCCAGCTATAAAAGGTGTTTTGCCAAACGGCTATGAGTTTGCAGATGGGGACGCTGCCTTCAAGGTGGGTGCACCTCTATCATCCTGGCAGCTGAGCCAGATCTGTAGTAAGGAATGTGCACCTTCCTGCTCACCCTGCAGACAGCCACGTCCTTAAGTGGAGGGTGAGAGTGACAAGACACGCTGGCTAGAGTGACAGCCCCTGAGCAGAGCACAAGTGGAGGGTGAGGGAGACCAGGCCACTGTCCAGTTCTGCACAAGAGCATACTTTGTGTCAGGTAGGGTGACCTACCTCAGTCATCCCATCCCCCAGGGATGGAGAGGGAGGAGCCGAAGAAAGAAGGTTGCTGTGAGGTCAGGGCCAGACTGGACTACAGAGTAAGATTCAAAACAAGGGGCTGGAGAGATGGCTCAGCGGTTAAGAGCACTGGCTGTTCTTCCAGAAGACCCAGGTTCAATTCCCAGCACCCACATGGCAGCTCCCAGCTGTCTGGAACTCCAGTTTCAGGGGATCTGACACCCTTACACAGACATACATGCAGTCAAAATACTAATGTACATAAAATAAAAATAAATAGATCAAAACCAAAATTGGGTAGAGGGTTGAAGGTGGGAGCCCATAACGCTCTGGGTTCTAACACTACAGAAACTGTGATTGGTGCACACCTGTGAGCCAGCACTTGGGAGGTTGGGAAGAAGAGACCAGAAGTTCAAGGCTATCTTCCACTACGTAGTGAGTTTGCTGCTAGGCTGAACTACAGGAGACCCAGGAGACCCTTTTTCAAATAAACAAGCAAGGAAACACAGGAATAAAAAACGATACTTTGAAGCTGGACAGTCGTGGTGCCTGCCTTTCATCCCCCCATCCCCCAAGACAGAGGCAGGCAGATCTCTATGAGTTCGAGGCCAGCCTGGTCTACAGAGTGAGTTCCAGGACAGCCAGGGCTACACAGAGAAACCCTGTCTCGAAAAAGCAAAGCAAAGCAAACCAAACAAAAACAAAACAAGCAAAGATCCTTTGAGCTTGGAGTCCTGAGCCCCAGCACACGCCTTGGCATGGTTTCCACTGTCTGTGGACATCTTCAGAGTGGCCGCTTTTGGTCAGGTGTCTGTCATCAGCCTGCTATTACACGTGTACTACTTGTCTGTAAGTTTCTGCCCCTTGGGGAAACCCCTCTCAGCCTGGAAGACCCCCAGCACCTCTGAGCATGTAATTTGGTCAAAGACAAAGGCTGTGGGACAGGTTGGCAGGCTAGGGAAAGCTTCCCAGCCCTGAGCCCTCAGTTTCCCCTTCTGTCAACTGGAGATTGTGCTATCTACTCAGTGGGATTGTATGAGGTGTATAACTCACACAGAGCCTAGCATTATAGCAGACAGTACATGGGGTTGCCCCGCCTTCCCTCCCTCCTCAGATCCAAACCCAGCTATCCTCTCTTGTGAAAACAGTCTTTCCATATGGGTGTTCTTTTGGAGCGTGTGCAAAGGGATGAGCATAGCAGTCAAGGGGTTGAGGCTCAGGCTCAGGGCAGAGCAGAAGGGCCTGGGGACCTGGTTCAACTGACCCTTCATCCTGGGAAGAGCAATAATGTTGCTATCGACTGGCAGGGCGCACTATTGCAGGAGAAGCAGCTCCATTGATCCAGCCCCGCCCCAGTGACAGCTCCAATCCATTCCTCTGTGGGGGGGCTTCTTGGCCCAGCAGCTTCCTTTGTGTGTGCTTGCGTGTGTGTGTGTGTGTGTGTGTGTGTGTGTGTGTGTCTGTCTGTGTGTCTGTGTGTCTGTGTGTCTGTGTGTCTGTGTATGCGCACGCGCGCACCTTGGATATCACCATAGACTATGTGTCTTTCAAATTCATATGCAGAAGTCCAACTCCAGCGACTGGGAAGAGGGCTCCGTCAGTACTGGATTGGGCAGGCGTGCAGACCTGACTTTACATCCCAGCACTCACATACAAAGAAGGCTTGGTGGTGCACACCTGTAATCCCAACACAGAGAGGCAGAGACAGTGAGATATACTGACCAGCTGGTCTTGCCAATTGGTGAGCTGCAGTTTCAGTGAGAGATTGTATCTCAAAACAGTAAGGTTGGGGGACTCATGAGGTGGCTCAGTGTGTAAAGGCTCAGGTGGGGGGGGACATGAGATGGCTCAGTGTGTAAAGGCTCAGGTGGGCGGCATGAGCTGGCTGTGGCATTTTATGACAGCAGCTGGATAGCTTTCTGGGCTGAGGCTTCTTCTGTCTTCTCCGAAGCTCCTGCTGCCCGTTGTCTGTTGGGAGGACAGCCGGCCTCTCTGATGGAAGAAGAGATGCCACTGTCCCTGTCCCTGTCCCTGGTCTCTGCAGCTCTGGCAAGGCCCCCTGGAGAGCTGGGTTTCTGATTCCAGTGGACTGCCTCCAGTCTTCTGTATCACAAGCTGGGTTCTGTGACGTCTCTACCTTGCCATCTGGGAGCGCTGTGGGTCCAGGGGCCGAGCACACCGGCAGACGGCGCCCTGGGGTGTGCTTGTCCTCCTTGTCGAATTTATTTTTCTCTTGTCTGTGCGCTGAACTAGGCTTATTTATCTCTATTGCCTGTTCTAAATCAGGATGTGGAGGGCTAGTATCCGCTCATTGTAGCTACAAAGTGCACATTTTCTTTGTGTGGCTGGAAAACGTCTGAGCTTTGAAAGTGAGCCTGAAATGACCTAATTGTCTGGTCTCAGTCCTGGCTTGGTGTCTCACGTCTGGCTCTTCAGGGATTTGAATGGGGGGCACTGCTAGAACACCCCTAACTTGGGGATATTTTTGGCAAACCATAGTTTGCTTCTTGGGGTCAAGCCAGTTTTCTATAGCAGCTGCTACCTGCTGCCTCAGACTTCGAGGCCTTTGTCTCTGGCTCTGGGTAGGAGCCCTGCCCTGAGCTGCTGAGTGACCACCAGGACCACCACAGCCTCTGTCATGCCCAGGCCAGGGCATCCCACCCAGCCCTGTTCACAGGGCAAAGAAGTGCTGCTTGGACCCCGGATCCATAGAGCCCCAAGATGATGAGGGTTGGGGGTAGTAGCCACATCAGTCTGTGGTATTTACCCCACTGGTTCCATCACTGCAGAAGCGGTTTAGACACACGGAGGGGCTGGGGGTGTCTGGCTTGCCCAGCATCCAGGAAGCCCTGGGTTTGATCCCCAACACCACATAAAGCAGACATGGTGATGCATGCTTATAATCTCTGAATTTGGGAGGAGGCAGGAGCTCCCAGACAATCGTTTCACGCTTGCTAAGTAGACCAGGCTAGACCTGAACTCAGAGATCTCTTGCCTCTGTCTCCCAAGTACTGGGATTGAAGGCATGCACCAGCATACGTGTGTCCTCAAACTGCCTTCTTGACACTGGCATGGCTGTGCTGCCAGGAGGAGCCCGAGGCTCTCATTCCCTGCAACTCCACCTGCGGCTGGAGCAGACCTCATCTCCACGCAGTAGCAATGGGTTCCAGCCTGCTCTCTACTCCTTTTTGTTAAAGATTTATTCTGGTCAGGCATGGTGATCCACTCCTTTAATTCCAGCACTCAGGGAGCAGAGGCAAGTGGATCTCTGTGAGTTCAAGGCCAGCCTGGTCTATATAGTGAGTTCCAGGACAGCCAGGGCTACACAGTAAGCCCTTGTCTCAAACAAACAAAACTCCCCAAGATCTTTGTTTAATTCTCTGTGCGTGGGACTGTGTGGGAGTGTGAGTATGTGTGTGTGTGTGTGTGTGCGTGTGCGTGTGCGTGCGTGCGTGCGTGTGTGTGCCCACAGGGCCCAGAGACATCGGATCCCCCTGAAACCGGAGTTGCATGTGATTCTGAGCTCCTGGATGTGGGTGCCATCTCTCCAAGCCCCTGTTTCCATTTCTTGTTCACTGAGCTCCCAGCTGCTCTGACCCTCTAGCCACACTTCCAAGTTACCATGACTGCCCCATGGGGTCCCTCCCATCTTTACATGGAATCTTCTCCTTCCTCCCTGATAGTGATTTTCTCCCACCAATTCCCAAAACAGCCCACAGTAATTGTCTTCCCTCAACACAATACATGGTCTCATGTAGCCCAGGCTAGCCTCCAACTCTCTTATATAGCTGATGCTAATCTAAAACTCCTGATCCTCTTGCCTCTGTTTCCTAAGTGCTAGGATTTTAAGTGTGAAGCACCACACCTAGCTCTGAAGTCTTCTTGGGGGGGGGGGGATGTAGTCCCTGAGACATGGATCCCCCTTCCCATGTCCAGTCCAGGACCTTGTCTTTTTTTTTTTTTTTTTTTGAGGCAGGCTCTTATTCTGTTGCCCAGGCTGAGCTAGACCTCACCATGTAGCCCAGGATGGCCTTGAACTCATGGCAATCCTACCTCAGCCTCCAGAATGTTGATCACAGGTGTGAGCCCTGACACCTGGATCTGGGCCATGTTTTGTATTGTGTTCCCTGAAAATACTTGCTGGCCCTGAGTCAAAGGCCCCCTTTCCTCCCTCCGTTCCTCTGTCTTTGCCTCCTCTCTCCCTGCTCCCTTTTTTCTCTTCTGATTTTTCTTTTTGGTGGGGGGAGGGCAGAGGAAGATAAGGCAGAATTCCTGAACACAGGAGGTTGGCATCGTGTGGCTCCGTCCCCCAGCTGTCTGGCTGCTCCTGCTGTAGTGTGGCAGGGGACTTCTGCCTGGCTCCCTTCTACCCACCTGACCCACCCCCACCAGGAGTGCCCACAGGCCCCAGCCTGGGTCTATTCTTAGCCAACCACTGAGCACCTGGGCCAGAGTCCCCCACTTCTGCTGCTCTGCCCCTCAATACACATGCTGGCAATGTGAACCCAGTCCTCCCTGCCTAGAGTCAGCAGGGTCCCGCTCAAATTAGGAGGCAGGGGAGCTGCTGCACTTCTCAGCCTGACTGTAATTCCGCTAATTATAGCTGAGGCTTGGAGCACTTTCCCATAATCTGCTTAACTCAGATACTCCCCCAGTGCAGCCCAGTCCAGCCCAGCCTACCTGGGCTACTGGCTTTAATCCTCCTGCTGGGGGGGGGGCTTTCTGTGTGGGTACCTACCTGCCTTGGATTGGATATGCACCTCCCACAGCATACAGTGAAGCATAAACTTTTAGAACCAGAATGTGACCATATTGGAGACAAAGTCTTTAAAGGGGTGATTAAGTTAACCCCAGGTCTTTAGGGTAGGATCCAGAGACAGTGAGATGGTTGCAGGTGGCTGTTTCAAGCCCAATGCCTGGGTTCTATTCCTGGAACCCCCATAGCTCTCTGACCTCCATATGTGTGCCCCATGGCATGGGTACACTCTCCCCTCCCCACAAATTACAAAATAAAAAGAAGCGTCAGTTCTGGTTGGGCATGGTGGCTCACGCCTTTAACCCCAGCACTCTGCAGGGTACGAAAGGAGGATTCTAAGTTGGACTTACGGAGTGAGACCTTGTCTTAAATAAAAAGGGGGGGGGGAGCAAAAAGGACCCAAGAGAAGATCCTCAAAACACTTACAAGTCAATGTGGGGATCCTCAGAAAAAATGCTTCTGCCCACAGATTGATACCAAACTCCCAGCCTTGGGAATTGTGGGAAAATTTTCATTTCTGTCGTTCAAGACACCTGGTACGAAGTACTGTGACATGCCAATCCCATGAGTTGTGATGGCAACACGTTTGGGAGAAAACCC
Source organism: Uromys caudimaculatus (assembly GCA_028551405.1). NCBI lineage: Eukaryota > Metazoa > Chordata > Mammalia > Rodentia > Muridae > Uromys > Uromys caudimaculatus. The sequence goes on along the minus strand of CM052710.1, from coordinate 4,591,330 downwards.
CGAAGTACAGTAGGGAGCCTGCATGCACACCTGCCCCAGGAAGAAGCCACGGGGGGGGGGGGGCTGCTCCAGCACTAGCTAAAGATTGTCAGTCCTGCCGCATGTGTGTCAATTCTGTGCTGGCCTGGTCCTGGAGTGAATGTGGGAACATTCTGGATTCCCCATACATGTCTTGGCAGGTGCTCATGCGTGTGTCTGTGTGTACTTGTGTGTTCAAACAAGGCACCAGTGACATAAGCACAGACTCCCACCTCCATCCCACGGAGCACACACTACACCCACTCTGCAAGTGTGTCCGGAGATCGATTGGTATCAGTTTGTATTTCCTGAGTGTGTCTGACCCACGGTATCTGTTCTGTGGCCAGAGGAAGAGAAGCAGAGTTCATGCAGGCTCACGGTGACACTCAGCCCCAGCACGCCAGGTCTGAAGGACTCTGAATGACATGATAGCCACCCTCCTGTGCCACTCTCTGTGGGAGACCGGCTGAAGGGCACTGTTGGAGAATGTGATCCAAGCAAAACAGAGGCCATCTTCATCAAATCAGCTTGCCGGCAGGTGACTGGTTGGACTGGGCCTGTTGACTGTTGCCTCAGAGAAGGAGAGGATAGAGAGAACATTAGACCCTCTCCTGAGATGCCAGCCATTCCTTGGAGACATGTCTGTCCAATTCTGCCCTAATTACAGGTGGCCTTGGTCTTAGGGCATGATATAGGTTGGGGATAGTTACCGAGGGGAACACCACTAGGCGTGATGACGAGCAAGCCGTCATCAAGTTGAGTGAGACTTGCCCATTGCAACAACTACTCTGGAGTCCCCCAAGTCCTGTAAGCCGTCCCTTCTCATGCACTGGAAGTGAGCCCAGCAGACTTGTTTGTTGAGGTTTGGTCTGTTGCTATGTATTGTAATGCTAAATTCTGTACCAGAAGGCCGAGGCCTACGAGTGTCTTCTCTCATTTACAAGCTTCCATTGTGCAAACTTTGTTCCTTAATGTAAACTATCAGTTAAATAAAATTGACTACGGCCAGTTACTGGGGGGATCAGAGGTAGCTGGGTTTTGAGTTGGGAGTGGAGAAGCGAGAAGAGAGACCAGGAGGACGAAGGGGGGGGGGGAGAGGAGGAAGAAGAAGAGGAGGAAGAGGAGGAGGAGGAAGAGGAGGAGGAAGAAGAGGATGAAGAAGAAGAGGAGGAATAGGAGGAAGAAGAGGAGGAGGAGGGAGAAGGAAGAGGAGGAGGAGGGGAAGAGGAGGAGGAAGAAGAAGAGGAGGAAGAGGAGGAAGAAGAAGAGGAGGAGGAGGAAGAAAAGGAGGAAGAAGAAGAGGAGGAAGAAGAAGAGGAGGAGAAAGAGGGGGAGGAGGAAGAAGAGGAGGAGGAAGAAGTTGCCTTGACGGGGGATGGACCAGGAGAAACAGCAAGTATCTGAGGTACACTGCTGGGGAGGTAGCCAGGCTAGCAGTTAGAAAAGTAGATTAGCGGTGACCCCCAGTAATTGTCAAAGCCAAATAAAATAACCATAGTCTGAGTCTCGTTTATTTGTAAGCTACCTGGGATAAGTTTAAAATGGTTGACTACACTCACTCGTTCCCAGGTTACACTTGGGTGAAATTCTACTTTGGCTTGTTCTTAGCTCCTTAGGAGGGGGGGAGATGTTGTTTACATGTTCCCAAGGAAGGGATTCTCCCAGCAGTCACTGTCAAATGTCTCATCCCAAATGCTCTTGGGCCAAGGCAGGAGGCATCTCACGGATCGTGCACGGCAAAGGACTGGCCCCTCCGAAGGAAGAGCATCAAATGTACTTTGTAGAGCAGATGAAGTTGACACCTCACCGGGAAGGCCTACTGGACAGGATGGAGTCTATGGCTTGGAAATGGGTCAGGCCACCTGTCCTTCTGGTCTCTTAATGGTGTGATTGCTGGCAACCACAACTGTCGATCCAGAGACAGGCAGAGAGGCATGAACAACCCAGGATCTCACTGGAGATGGTCGGTCACGTTAGCTATCCCCCCCCCCCCCCCCGGCAGCAGTCCAATAGAACGCCCCCCTCCCGAAGAAAAGCATTTTGGACCCGGGATGCCCCAGGGTTGGTTGAGTCCTTACTTTAACCTTGCACAAAGTTCTGGGTTTGGTTCCCCAGTACTGATTTGCAAACAGAGGGGGTAGATGCATGACCAAGTTCGGGTAAAAGTCGCTGTGCAAAAAAGTCGGGTAATGAAGAGCTGTGCACTTCATTAACGCTGTTGATTTTACTTCAATAAAAGAAAGAAATGAGAAGAATTTCTCCCTGAGTTCCAGCTCAGCACGAGGTACACGGGTACCACTTGACTCTAGAGAGACGGGAGTGTTGGCTGTACAGGCGCCTGCATTCAGCCATTTGCTTCCATTCTATGCAGTCAGCACCTAGCTTTCCTAGATTCCAGAGACTGTGGGGGGCTGTCAACAGTGTACACTGCCACTGTGCAAATTAAATGTGACGGCACACACCTAACCGGCAATCAACCAAAATAGCACTCAGGGCAAACTCTAGACAATGCCTGACAAATAACTGTGTTTTCAGAGTGTGCAGCCAACAGCGAGGTTGCTATTAACCTCTGTTATTCAGTGTCTCAAGGATGAGAGGCTTCAAGTGGATTGTGCAGAGGGAGGTGTCAGGTCTCCCGGGGAGCTAGAGGCAGGCCCCCCTTTTAGTTGCTTGTTTAGCGGGTGCAGGTACTCTATTGCCAGTGACTCTGCCCACAACTGAGGGAAAGGTCTACAATATGGTGTTGGTCAAGACTCGCCCAGGCCACAGCTGTGTTCTGATCCATATGCCTGTATTTGCCAAGGCTGGACCTTGATCCCAGGCCTCATTCAAAGTCTGTGCTTTTGTACTGAGTTCCGTGCTGGGCAGGCCCAGGATGATGGCCTGATGGCTCACATACTGCACCTGTGTATTAGTGCACATTGTCATTTTTTGTGAGGGATGGTTCGTAGAGGCTGCAGATGAGCCGCCATCTTGATTTTTGGTTTCAACCTCCACAGTGGTGAAAGGTGTATTCCTATTGTTGAACCTTCCTCCAAGTCTCTGTGGTCTGTCAGAGCAGCTGCGGCTGGCCTATATTCCAGACTCTTCTCTCAGCCTCTTCAGGCAAGCATTGAGTGTGGTTCCCAGTCTCATGTGGAGTTGTCAGCGAGGCCCAGAAGGGCCTGGTAGACAAGAGGCGCTCTAAGCCATTTGGAGCCTCTAGACAGAAGCAGCTTGGAGACAGAAGCTTAGACAAGGTCTGCTTGGCTCCTACTTGCACGGATTTAACTATCCCTTCAGGATAACAGCTGCCAAAACATTACAGCACCTAAAGCCACTAAGGGCCACCTGTGGTGAAGCCACCACACCTTGAGTCAGGTGCTACCTGGGGGGCCCAAACGAAGGACTCCCATTGTGTTATTGGCAAGTTAAGCAAAATCCCTCCTGCTTTGTGAATGGGCATTGGGGCAGGTCCAGGAGTTCCCTTAGGAGGTAGGAGAGGTGAGCTGGCCAGAGCAGGAGGAAGCAGGAGGGAGTGGGCTGTTTAGAGGTGGGGACTGCGAAGAAGGAAGTCGGGGGGAGGGGCACCTTGGAGTCCTGTAAGCTAGGTCTGGGAGGTGTGTCCCACTGATGTCCTTTTTTTTTTTTTTTTAGGTCCCCAAAAGCCCTGTTTCAGTGTCATCTCACAAGGCTGTCACTTTCCCCGCTACTCCTCCACAAGACCCAATTCATTATCAGCCTAAAAATTGATTCAGAAAAAAAAAAAAAAAAAAAAAAACTGAAATAGAGTGTCAGTTGAAAGAAGCACAGAGATGGCAGATGATGGATGGATGCATTAGCATGCTTCAGCATCCTGCTTATCAAATTAAACCTGCAGCCGAGGGACACTTACTTAATTAAGAGACTTTTTCATCAGCCAGAGATGAGAAGATGGGGAGAAAGAGCTCCTGCCTCACCTCCGGGGACAAAGTGCTGAGTGCTGAGTACCCCACGGGGCTCAGGAGGGTGACGTCATAGCAGGAATGAGGGGCCCTGGGGTGGGGCAGGTCTTGGTTACTTAGCAGTTGCTCTCCTGTTAACGGGGGTCAGTCGGAGATGCAGATTTTATTCAGTTTTAGTGCCCCAAGGATACCTCTTCATACACCTGCAAATACAAATCCTAGAGAAGCTGCAGAGTCGTGGGGTGGAGGCGGTGTGTGTGGGGGAGGGGGCGTCTGGGAGCCTGGGCTTGGGGAGGTAATGTGACTTTCTTTCTCATTGTGGACAAGTTACTGCATTTAAGGGGGTAGAGGCGAGAAGAGCTCAAACCGAGGCCCTGGCTTCCACCCCCAGAGCCACATAAACTAGGCATGGAGGTGCACACCTCTAATCCCAGCCCCTGAAGATGGAGGCAGGAGGATCCAGGGTTGAAGATCAACCTCGGCTTACTTACTGAGTTGGAGGACGGCTGAGCTACGGGCTACATGAGACTCAGTTTCTCAAAAACAAAACAGAGAGGGCGCTCACCTTCTCAGCCTATTGTTTTTAGTATATTTGTGTTTTTAATGCGCATCTGACTATGCACACATCCATCCCTGACTAGTTTTACAGTGCTTCCAACATACTTAAAGACTCCATGCTCTTCAGTTGTCACCCTCAGTCCCTTCCTCAGCCCCTGGCAGTCACCACCAGACTTTCTAGCTCTGAGCATGTGCCTGCTCTGGACAGATCCTCTCCACTACCACACACACACACACACACTCCCCACCCTTGCACACACACTCACTACCCTGCATGCACACTCACACACACCTACCTTCACACACACCCAATACTCGCCACCTTTGCACACACAGAGACACACAGGCCACCACCACTGTACACACTCACTACTTACCATCCTTGCACACACACAAACACACACACACCACCACTACCCTTGTTGTGCTTGGGATGGAACTCAGGTCCTTGCCTGAGTTCTGGATTATAGGTGTGTAAGACATGCCCAGCAGAAATCACTTCCTTTCTAAGGCATGTTCCCCATTAGAGCCTAGTCACATCTTGGGAATCCATTCACTTGCTGGCTCTGTCCTGCTGGCCTGAGGTATTAACTTCTCCAGAAGCTATGGGAGAGAAAGAGTCTTTATTCTAGGGCGTGAGCACCCTGGGCAGACAGGCATGCAGGTCTATGCTTGCCTGTGTTTGGCCGTAGGACCCCTGATCAAAGTCTAAGCTCAGTGATTGAGCAGATGGGACCTGAGTTTGGAGTCCTGGCATGCATGAGCCTTTCTGTGTAATACGGGGAACCTCAGTTTCCTCATCTGTGAGATGGGTATATGAGCTAACACTTGGAGAATGGTGCCCAGCAATGCTTACTCTCCGAGTACATCATGTTGGTTTCCTGTGTCTTCTGTAATGAAAACAAAGAAGATTGAAGCATGGACAGTCTCCAGGTCTCCAGGGGCTGCAGCAAGGAATCCCTCAAAGACCATTTGTCCCTTCTGCCCTGTCCCATTTTCCAGAGTTCAAAGGCCACCTGTACTTCCGGGCATTGTATGTCTCCCTCCATCTGTAAAGCCCACAATGGCTGATCAAGGCTTCCTCTGCTGCCTCCCTTCCTCACATTCTTCTGCTTCCTCCTTTTATATGAGAACGCTTGAGAGTCCATCAGACGCCTCTATAGAGATTAGAATCTCTTGTAAACATCACCTGTCAATAAAAAAGTCTGAGGCAGGAAATAGGAGGCGGGACACTGGCAGGAAGAGAGAGGATTCTGGGAAATAGTAAGAGATAAGAGTTGGGGAGAGCCATGAGAGAGGAGATGGATCGGAAGGACAGACATAAACCAGCAGGTAGCTGAACTCAGGAAGATGCTGAGGAAGACAGGAAGATTCGGGTGGAGACTGAAGGAGAGGTGACTAACCACATGGTAGACAGAATAGTTTAAATGGGTTAAGTAAGTTATGAGCTAGTCAGGGAATGAGTCAAAGCTTATGACCTAGCATTTAATAATAGCTAATTAGTCTCAGTCATTCCAGGAGCTGGGGCTGGAAAGGAAAAACGGCTTTAAAAATTATTTTAACAGATGGTGCCCAATGTGGGGCATAGAATTCAGGTTTAGTAAAGTTCTGGGTGAGAGGCAGTGGGGTTGGTTATGTTGGCATTGAATGTCAGAAATCAAAACTTGAACGGATCAAACAAGCACTTTTAAGTTTCAGAGTAGCTCCTAGTTCTGTTCCTTTAATCGGGCTGCTTAGCAGTTGAGGCCAGGTACCAGGTACTGGAGTGGCTGCAGAGGTCAAACGGGGAAAACCCTAAAGCAACTGGGTACTCATGAGGCCAGGAGCAGCTGCTGCAGAGGTAGAGGAAACAAAACAAAACAAAAAGCAAAAAACAAAAAACCCAGCACTTTAAAAAGGAGCCTACAGGATAGAAAAATAGATACCTTTAAGAAGTTCTGGTTAGTAGAAAGAGAACCTACTCGAACCCTTAGACAAGCACTTCCCAAAGCAGTTTCTTAGTCGGGTGGGAGGCTAAGAGATCAAGAGAAGCCTGAGCTGAGGGAGCTCATGCTGGCTAAACTCAATAAACTTGATAAACTTGCTGGCAACCTGAGGTTCAGCCTGGTGGATTCAAGACAACTTCCCAGAGGCCAGAGGAGTCAGAAGCAGAGAGAGAGAGAACTCCCGGTGATACATGGAAGGCAGAAAGGTCTCTCCTGGTGAACAAAGAGAGACAGGAGCAGGCAAGTAACAGCTCAAGGTCTAAGCTAACCAGAGAAGAGGACAAGAAAAAAAAAAAACCCAATGTAGTGAAGCCTCTGATCAGATAAGAAATGTTTAAAGTTAATTTAAATGTTCCAGAAGGAGGGAGACTGGATATCAAAAAATTAGAGACAGGTGAAAAGAATTTAAAATTAATAAAATTAAAGGTAATGAGAGAAGTGAGATGATTATTATGTTGATATTTATTACCTTCATGTTAATAACCATAATAGTTTTTTATACCTTCTGAAAGAATGTTATAGAGATACAAGGAAAGGAAAAATAGACAAAACGGATACAGGTCATAGAAGAAAAATTAGAAAACATTATAAATAAAAAATGAGAAAACCACTAAGATAGAGAGACAGAAGAAATAAGGTTAAAGCCTATGGCACTACCATATAATGAAAATCAGAAAAGAAGGCCAATGGTTGTTAGAAAACCAACCTTAGCTTATCCTGTTAGTATACGACAAGTGCTAACAGACAATAGCCACCTCAGGAAAAACATGATGGCATCCAATAGAAAAGCTAGATTTAAAATGTTGTTAAGTATGCAGCTTTAATAGGAAAAATAGTCCCTGAAGGCTTTTTAAAAAGCCAAACTGTCAAATGTTTTGATTGTGGCAAATATGGTCATTTAAAAGGGGATTGTAGGTAAGGCATTCCTAGAAACAATGTTTCCTCTATAGATGATACAAAAAGACATCCCGCAGAAGGGTGGTAAAGGCTGGCACTGGACTAATGAATGTTGATCAACAAGGAACAAACAAAGTAACTTCCTTGACAATAAATGCCCTAAGAGGCTCCAGTATCAAAACCATGTCAGTCATCTCAGGTCAACGTGGAAAAACTCATCTGCACAACAGTTAAACAACACTGCTCTAGGTCTAAACATTAAGAACCCAGATATCAAAACCAGAGCAGCTTTAATCAAACAGAAAAGAGAGACCAAAGGCTTAATCAATACAGGAACAGATATCAGAATGAGATGTATGGGGCTGGAGAGATGGCTCAGTGGTTAAGAGCACTGGCATTACAAATTGTAATGGTCTTGGATCAGGGAGAAAACAAAATAAGAGAGGTTAGACTCAGGGATTTCTCTCTTTGTCTTTCCTCTGTCCTTCTTTCTCTCCTATCTAATGTTACAGAGAAAGAGGAAAGAAGAAATGAAAAGAAAAGGGGGATACAGAAATAATATAAGAATAATGCAGAATAATGTAGAAAAGAGGTAGATTATTGAATCTACTCTTAGACCAAAGAATATCAACAAGCCAAAAATCTTACATTGCTATAGATCTTTGTATATTGATACAAAATTAAGGTTACATTCTATATATCAACTCTAAGGTATCTATGCAATTCTTAAAAAAATGCAGTGTTAAATTCTAGTCCATTTGAAGTCTATTACAAACTGTTTAGGATAAGTAAGAAATTCAAGTTAGTGTCAATCAATCAAACTTGGTCATGCTAGATACTAATCTAGTTTATTACAGATATAGTTTATTCAGGCTGGAGAGATGGCTGAGTGGTTAAGAGCACTGTCTGTTCTTCCAGAGGTCCAGAGTTCAATTCCCAGCAACCACATGGTGGCTCACAACCATTTATAATGGGATCTGATGCCCTCTTCTGGCATGAAGGTGAGCATGCAGATAGAGCACACATATATAAAATAATAAATCTTTAAAAAAATAGTTTATTCAAAATCGAACAGATAATAGGTAAAACCAAACCATTCAGATATATTATAGATGATAGATAGATAGATAGATAGATAGATAGACAGATAGATAGTCTTTAAAATCCTTAAATATCTGCAGAATATGGCACTCAAAATATTATTATTAATAGGAGATCTTTTTTGACAAGGAGATAGGTCTGCTCCTGGCAGCATCCTCATTCCATTTCAATGAAGATGATGAACCCCAAAAACCTCCATATGAAGTTTGCTTCTTATGTGGCAAGCTAGCCACTGGTCAAAAAAAGCCCTTGCCGCAACTGCAGACAGAATAACGTCCAAACTGGACAAACAAACCGCAGGGAAGTTGACCCTCAAGTTTTACAACAACAAGATAGGCAAGTCTTTCACAATTCCCGCTTCACAAAAGAGTCTATCATATTCTGGGCCTGAAGGCTGAAGATGGATGCTCCAATGTTACAGAGACAATTTGTGGGTGACTTTCCAGGCCGCCAGAAACCTCTATCATTTCTATAGCTTTGGAAGCTGTTGCTTTTCACTTCCTGCGTACTCAGGTAATGTTCCTTCTCAGGTCTCTGATGGGGTTGAAGACTAGATAGTCTCACAATTAAGCTTACACGGTTAGGGTTTAGAAAAATGTTTTAAGGTCTATATACGTTATGATAGAAAATGATTTAAATACAGAAGCCAGCGGGCAGTGGTGGCGCACACCTTTAATCCCAGCACTTGGGAGGCAGAGGCAAGCAGATTTCTGAGTTCGAGGCCAGCCTGGTCTACAGAGTGAGTTCCAGGACAGCCAGGGCTACACAGAGAAACCCTGTCTCGAAAAATAAATAAACAAACAAATAAATAAAAAAATAAAAAATAAATAAAAAAACACAGAAGCCTAACTCACCAAGATAGGTTAGATAGTAGAGTACTTTCTCCAAAATTGCCAAATACAAAAGGACTAGACATTGTGAATGTAATTCTTACTGGATGGTTTTTGTAACCGTTAATATTACATATAATTTATTGGTGTAAGGAAAAGAGTTTTTTCTTATACACATCACCTGTCAATAAAAAAGCTGATGGCCAATAAGCTGAGGCAGAAAACAGGAGGTGGGACACTGGCAGGAAGAGAGAGGACTCTGGGAAATAGTGAGAGATAAAAGAGAGATGCAGGGAGAGCCACAAAAGACAAGAGAAGAGACAGACTGGAAGGACAGATTTAAACCAGCAGGTAGATGAACTCAGGAAAATGCTAAGGGAGATGATGAGGGAGACAGGAAGGAAGAAGTGGGCATAGACTGAAGGAGAGGTAACTAGCTGATGGTGGATATAGAATAGTTTAAATGGGTTAAGTAAGTTAGGAGCTAGTCAGGGAATGAGCCGGAGCTTATAGCCTAAGAATTTAATAATAAATAATTAGTCTCAAGAATCGTCATTCTGGGAGCAGGGACTCAAAAGGAAATTATTTTAATACCCTTCCAATAGTCCATGACACTCTCTCTTTCTCTCTCTCTCTCTCTCTCTCTCTCTCTCTCTCTCTATATATATATATATATATATATATATATATATATATATATATGTGTGTGTGTGTGTATGTGTGTGTATATATATATATATATATGATGGGTTTTTTTACTTATTTATTTTTATTCTTGGAGATAGGGTAAGGCTGGCATTGAATCCCTGATCCTCTTGCCTTCACCTCTGTATCTTACATTTATTTATGTGTGTGTGACGCACACACACACATGCACTGAGTGTATCTGTGTGTCACAGTGCTTGTGTGGAGGTCTGGAGACAGCTTTCTGGAGTCAGGTTTCTGCTTCCACCGTGTGGGGTTTGAGAATCAGACGCAGGTTGTCAGACTTGGTGGCAAGCACCTTCATCCACTGAGCTATCTCGCCAGCACACCCTGTATTAATATTAAAAAAAATGATGTGTATGAATGTTTTGCTTGCATGTGTGTCTGTGTACCACTTGTGTGCCTGGTGCCTACAGAGGACAGAAGAGGGTGTCGGATCCCCTAGAACTGGGGTTACAGATGATTGTGAGCTGCCATGTAGGATGCTGGCTGGGAAGTGAACCTGGATTCTGTGGGAGAACAGACAATGCTCTTAACTACTGAGTCATCTCTCCAGCCTCCACGCCTCTGTGTTTTAAGCACCGTTGATTAGCAACTGAAATCCCACAGGCAACCTTGGTCTGATCTTGTCATGTGTGATAGCATGCTTACAGGCACCTGGTCTCCCATGACTGCCTTGCACTGGCATGTACTGGCCTCTGAGGCCCCTGGGGGACCGACGACTCAGAAGCAAAAGAACTATTTTAAAAGTTGCCGTGCTGATGAATGTATGACTACCACACCCAACGTATAAGGCTGGAAACACATTTAGAGTCCCGGTCATTTCCTGGCATGCTGCAGATAGGAAATAAATGAACCTCAGACCATAGTAAGTGGAATGCTTGCTTATGTTTGCAGTGTTCAGTTGGGGTTCATCTGGGAAGGGCTGGTTGGCCCCCTGGCACTCCCTCTCCCTGTCCCTCTCTCCCTCATATTCTCTCTCTCTCTCTCTCTCTCTCTCTCTCTCTCTCTCTCTCTCTCTCTCTCTCGGATGAATTCATGTCAGTTCACACACACAGCTGCTACTTTCCCAGCAGAACTGCCAAGGTACAGCAGCTCTGTTCTCAGCTCCCACAAGCTGTGCAGCAGACTGGCTCTCTGGCATAAATAAAAATAAACCCCCCCAGACGCTGCTTTTCAATCGGAGGATTAGCCTAAATGTTGTGAAACAGAAAGCATGAAATATGCATTGGAGAAGCGGCCCTCCCTGATTGGTGGCCTCCTGACTGGCTCTAGGCGCAGGGTGTGGGGCTGGTTTTCCCGCCCGCGCCGTTGATGATTTGTGTGCGGTGTCGGTAAATGCTGTTATGACATTATTAATGCTCTGTGCTCCAGCAAAGGACAATGGCCTATTGCCTCATAATGTGCTGTCTGCTGCTGCATCGTGAGCACATGAAATTGGGATTTCGAACTCCGTCAACTGCTTGCTTTCTCCTGCCCAGGTCTGTGAGTTGCAGAAGCTTCTTGAAGCCCTGGGAAGTCAGGAGAGGAGTCAAGGCTCTGATGGCCAGATAGGCCCTGAAGGAACTCTGGTTGGGGTGTGCATGGGGGGGTGGAGAGAATGGGGGATGCTCAGACAGGAAGCTCCAGGGAACAGTTTACCCTTCGGCTTCCAAATTAAATCCAGTACTTACCTTCCTTCCTTAGGCAAGATATGGGGCGTGTGTGTGTGTGTGTGTGTGTGTGTGTGTGTGTGTGTGTGTGTGTTTGTGTGTCTCTCTGTGTGTGTCTATGTGTCTCTGTATGTGTCTGTCTGTGTCTGTGTCTCTGGGCTTGAGAAGATTAAGAGGACCCCAGGCCTTGCTAAATGAGTGGGGCCACAGATCCTATTCTGCCTCTGGATGGTGACATCACAGAGATGCTGTAAGGCAGGCCATCAAGTGGATTCTACTGGCCTTACACAATGTTCTAAAAATATTGAGCCTACATTTTTTTAAATTATGCAACTTCACAGATTTTTGGCTTCGTTTGAAGTAAGTAGCTGGGCCCAAGGCTACACAAAGCAGTGATTGTCTGTACAGTCCTCAGGGGATACAGGTCCTCAGCCATCTCTAACCACCCTGTCCTGTTCCATGAGGTCCCTGTGAAGGGCTGGACAGTGTCTCCTCGAGTGCTATGTGCTCAGGGACATTTCAAATAACAGCCTGATTTAGAAATCGGGTCTCTGCAGAGGCCCTTACATAGGACGATATTATCCTGGATCAGGGTGCATCCTATATCTCAGGACATCTGTGCTTCCCCAAAGGGAACTTTGGACATAGAAAGACACATAGGCTGCATGAAGACACCCAGAAACAGCATGTAACTGCAGCTGCCATTAGCGGCTAGGTAAGGGCTGGGACAGCATCTCCACCAGAGCTTCCAGAAGGATTCAGCCCCTCTGATACCGTGAGTTCAGAGTTCCGGCTTCCCGAATCCAGAGAGTACATGGCTGCAGATTTAAGCTATTCTTCTCATGCTGACGTGCAATGGTAACCTAGGCAACAACATCAGTGGCTTTACTGGCAGGTTTTACCCACTGGTCCAAGACCCTGAATAGGGGTTCCTCCTTTACTCCTTAATCTTTTCCAGGGAGGCCTCTTTCACTTTCTTCAGCAGAGGAACTACCAGTCGGGCCTGCTGCTGAGTCTGGGTTTCTCCTGGTGCCTTCAGCCCAGGATACCAGGGAGAGGGGCTGCAGCAAGATAGTTCTCCCGCAAAGAAGGAAGTAACTGAGAGGAAGATGACTCAGGTCAGAAATCCTCTCGAGCTAATACACCCTTAGATGTGCCCTCCAGCAGGCCTGCCTCAGTTTCTTCTGCCTGCTTCAAGATGGCTTACATAGGGACCCTTCCCATTAACATTTAAAAATGAAAAGAAGAAAGCATGGTGTATGCGCCTTTAATTCTAGCACTTGGGAGGCAGAGGCAAGCAATCCTCTGTGTGTTGGAGGGTAGCCTGGCCTACCTGATGAGTTTCAGGCTAACCAGGGCTATATAGAGAGACCCTGTCTCAAAAAACAATTATGATGAATGTGGTAGTTTAGGTCTGTGATCCCAGGACTTGGGGAAGTAGAGGCAGAAGGATCAGGAATTTAGAGTCAGCCTCAATATATAGAAAGTTTCAGGCCCACCTGGGGGAGGGCATGGCCTGAATGAGAATCATCTCCACAGGCTCATGTGTTTGCATGCTTAGTCCTCAGGTGGTGAACTGTTTGGGAAGGATTAGGAGGTGTGGCCTTGTTGGAGGTGTGTCACTCACTGGCTTGGAAGTTTCAAAAGTCCTGGCAGGTCTAGTGTCCCCCTCTTCCTGACTGCTGTTTGGTGATCAGGATGTAAAGCTCTCAGCTCCTTCTCCAGCACCATGGCTACCTGGGTGTCAACCTGCTTCCCACCATGTCGGTGATGGACTAACCCTCTAAACGCGTGAGCAAGCCCCCAGTTAAATTTTACAAGCTGCCTTGCTAACAGTGTCTTTTCAACAACAGAACTGTAACTAAGACACAGGGCTATACAAAACCTTGCCTCAAGACAAAGCCCAGATGTGCCCCCAGGGTGACATCAGGGACCTAATTAGAATAAAGCTTTGGTCTTGTTAAGTTCCACAGCTGAATCTGTGGTAGCCCAATGGTGAAGACACTGGGTCTATTTGGCAAGGCTCTGGTTTCGGGGTTTTGAGACAGTGCAATAGTTTGTCTGGGAGCTGACCCCAAGAATATTTTCTGAAGAATGACAGATGTCACAGGGCAGAGAAGGTGGCTATTCCCAGACATGTGGCACCACAGAGCAGTGGCCAACTCATCAGCCAGGGGTGTGTGGGGCACATGGCTCAGAGTATCACATCTAAGTGGGACACAGACAGTGTATCTATCAACTGCTGCAGGGTGTTTCTGGGGGCACCCCAGTCTTCTCCCTGAATGTGGTGATATCCCCACAGCCTCTCCCTACAGGCAGATCTGAAGGGATATCTCAGGAACAGTAGTTTTAGTGTATGGGGGCGAATGTAGAGGAGATGCAGGTACCAGCGGTGTCAGCCACAGCAGACAGTAACAATGGCAGTCATCCACATAGCAGCCTTCTGAAGCCAGTGCTATAAATAGTCTGAATCACAGTGGGGGAACTGAGGCACAGAGCTCTTGTGTTCAAGGTTGTATAATACGAAATTCATAATTTCTCTCCTAATGTGCCCAGCAAGGGGGCCATGAGCACTGAACTGTACTGCAGAGACAAGGCTGGCAAAAGCGAGCACATGGCTAGACAACCTGTCATACCAAGGTACCCTTCTCTTCCTCTGCATCTCCACTGACTGTGAGTCTGCTGCTCAGTGCAGAGGGGGCAAGCCCTCTGCTGCCCATGTGGACAGATCCAATGGAGCAAGACTCAGAGGAAGAGGGCAGTGGGGAGCTACCTCCTTCTGAAACAGAGTCTCGTGTAGCCCAGGCTGGACTCAAATTCACTGTGTAGCCAAGGCTAGACTTGAGTTCCTGATCCATCTTCCTCTACCTCCCAAGCGCCAGGACGCCAGATGGACATCATCACACCTAACAGGCACACTAGCAGGAAGTGTCCTCCCCCCCTTCCTCCTCCTCTTCCTTCTTTTTGTTTTGTTTTGTTTTTTCGAGGTAGGGTTTCTCTGTGTAGCCCTGGCTGTCCTGGAACTCACTCTGTAGACCAGGCTGGCCTCGAACTCAGAAATCCACCTGCCTCTGCCTCCCAAGTGCTGGGATTAAAGGCGTGCACCACCACTGCCCAGCCCTTTCCCATCTTCTAAGTCCAAGTTTCTGGTGAAGGAAGGCCACCTCCCCAGACGGTACACGGCAGTCATACCTACTAGGGTAAACAACACTCAGGGATGTCAAGTAGGCATAAACAAAACCCCTTGAGCATGGGGAGCTGGGAGATGCCTGGTCAGAAGAGACTTTTGTTTGGTCATGTGTGCATGCGAGTGTGAAAGTCAGGATGTGAGGAGTGGGTTCTTTTCTTCTACCTTGTAGGTCCTGAGGTCATCAGTCTGTGGCAGATGCCTCTCCATGCTGAGCCATCTCCCTGGATCACATTCAAAGTTCTTGACTTTGAAGAGCTACCAGAGTCTTTGTGGCCTCAAGGCTGGATTAGCATTACCCAAGACCTGACAGACATGACTCTCACAAGGAAGTGCCCCAAAGCCTTGGGTGCTGAGTAGAAAGTTGGTCTGTGAAAGGGGAGAGGCTCCACAGCTCAGGAGAAAGCCCTTTGCTCGGGTTAGTTTTTCGTTGTTATTGTTGTTGACACAAGCAAGAGTTACCAGTTTAGAAAATGCTTCTATCAGATCCACCTATAGGCAAGCCTGTGAGCATTTTCTTGATTAATAATACAGGAGGTCCCAACCCACTGTGGTGGTGCTGCGCCCTGGGCAGGTGGTTCTGGGTGGTGTAGAAAGCAGACCCAGTGAGCCTTGGAGAGCAAGTCAGTCAGCAGCACTCCCCCATGGCCTCGGTGTCAGCTCCTGCCTCCAGGTTCCTGCCTTGAGTTCCTGCCCTGACTTCCCGTCAGGATTGACTGCAGTGTGAAGTTAGCCAAGCAAAGCCTTTCCTCCCAAGTTGCTTTTCCTCGGGGTGTTTATCTCGGCAATAGAAACCTAATTAGGACACCCGTATTCTCTTCCATCTAAACCTGGTTCCATCCAACCACCCTGGCATCCCCAGACCCTCTACGTTCACCTGTCCTGAGTTCCGTTATCTATTTACCTTACTCCCCGACAAGGAGAAATTGGTGTTGGCGAATTGATGCGTTCCCTCCGCTAGGCAGTACATTTGCATTGAGCAAGGGCAGGCTGATCGTGCCTCAGTGAAAGAGTGATGGATGGCAGAGGGAAATTTGAGCACTCCAGCCGGCTGGCTAAGGAAATGTTTGAGGGCTACGGGGTCTCTGCTGGGTCTCTAAATCATGCCTCTTGTCTGGGTGCCTCCAGCTGCCACAAGCCTGAGTGATAATTTCATTCCTAGCTGTCAAGACCAAACGCACATCAACTCTAAGTGAGAAAGTGACAGGACAGTAAGATGGTTAGCCCCAGAACCCAGCACACATAAACAAACCCACATATATATGCATGCAGGGAGGGTGTGCGCAGGGCTCAACAAGGCTAAAATTCAAGCCTGTGAGTTTGGGAATTGAATTTAAAGAGCCTTGGTGAGCTGTTTGGTCACTAGTTGTATACTAGAAAGCCCGTTAACTCAGTGATGAAGAGGATCCGAGGCTAGACCTCAGGCATACAGTTGATGGCTCCTGACATGAATGCCACAGCCCCAGTTTATTATAGACAAGTGAGAAGTGGGAGGACTCGGGGAGTTTCTCAGGGTGGGTGGGTGTTGCTGAGAGAATCAGCGGGTGAGAAGCCGTAGGTACAGAAGCTCTTGGGAGGTGGATCGTGGCTCGCAGGAGAGACAAGGGTCCCCTCTCCGCACCCATCTCCCCCGCGCTTTGCAATTACCGGAGTAGCCTTGGCTCTCCGGGCTACTGGGTGCCGTGGGAAGTTGCATGGTCCAGGAAGGGGCGCAGGGCCACGGCTCCCGCGCTCGGGTCCCCCTCCTCCTCGCACAGCCCGGGGAGGGAGCGCGGTGAGTCTGCGGCCACCAGATGGCGCCCAGGCGCCAAGGAAGCGCGAGGCCGCTCCCGGGCCGCCTCCTCAGAGGGAACAATGCGGCGCCTCGGGTTGTAGCACCGCGCGGGACCTCGGAGCCCGGAGCGCGGAGCCCGGAGCACGGAGCGCAGGCGGCCAAGCGATCGAGCGGGCGAGCGGGCGAGCGGCCGGGCGAGGGCGAGGGCAGACGAGCGCGCAGCCGTCCCTCCCAAAAGCCATGGGCGCGGCGCGGCGCGCGGCTGCAGAACGGCGCGGCCGGAAGGTGCGGGGGGCCGGGGTGCGGGCCTGGGGCCGCCTCTAGCCGGCTCCGAGGGCGCGGGCCCCGGGAATGAGGGCGCCCGCCGCGGAAAGCCCGTCTGCGCGCCGCGGCGCCGTCCCGCCCAGCCAGCAAGCCTAGCAGGCAGACGCGCGGCCGGCGATCTGGGGGCGCGCCGCCTCGCCTTCCCCAAAATGTGAAGCAGGGAGGGCGGAGACGCAGAGACCGCCCGGCCCGGAGCTCAAACCGAAGCCCTGCCCTGCGCGCCCAGGCCGTGCCGTCCCCCGCGCGGGGCTGCAGAGCGGCGAAGCCACCGTGCCCCGCGCACCCTCGGCGCTGCGACCCCCCGGCTTCGGCCCCCAGCCGCTTCGCGGTTCCCGAGGCGGCCAGAGCCGGGCCCAGGACGGTGCGTCCGGCCTCGCCCCCGGCTTCTCGCCCAGACAAGTTTGAACAATGATCACAGTCAACCCCGATGGGAAGATAATGGTCAGAAGATGCCTGGTCACCCTGAGACCCTTTCGGTAAAGTTCTCTACTGGTTGGCGCAGGGAGGTCAAGACCTCCCCAACGGGGCTTGTAGTGGAGCTGGGCGAGGTCGGTCCCCTCAGGGGGTTCAAGTTCGGGTGGCAAAGGAGGTTCGCGAGTCTATTCTCGTTAAGGGCCATGGGGATAGGGAAACGGAATTAGATGGAGTTGTGTGTGTGTGTGTGTGTGTGTGTGTGTGTGTGTGTGTGTGTGTGTGTGTGTGTGTGGGTCTGGATCTTTCTTGAGTTGACCAAGATTGGAACGTTATCA
>CM052710.1:4545702-4573527 GCA_028551405.1 Uromys caudimaculatus | reverse complement strand
CCCCCCCCCCCCCCCCCCGCATCTCACTCATCTTCCTGGCGGGTGATAAACCTGGGTCTTACAGGAACGTCCCCAAGACTGGGGCAAGGACCCCTTTCTGCTGGGGATTCACTCTCAACCGCGGATCTCCAAAAGGCTAGACAGGCATAGCAGGTACATGAAAATGTCTCTCTCCCTTCCTTCCCGTGGACAGTCCTGGCCAGGCAGGGGTGCAGTTTGTGAGGGACTCACTAAGACCTGTTGGTCCTAGGAAGGGACCCCACTTCCTTCTCCCAGACTCCAGCAGAGCTAGGCCCTGAGGCCAGGTTGGGGAGACGGTGGTAGGTGGCTAGGGGGGCCTGGAGTATTGCCTTGTTTGGCAACTGGGCTCCAGAAGACAGAGAGGGAGAGGTGGATACCATAATGGGGGTGGGACTCAGGACTAGGCCACAGGTGGAGTCCGGTCGGTCATAAACCTTAAGGCAGGTGCTGGCTTTCCTACCAGGCTCTGGGTTCATCTCTGGTGCCTCCAGACAGCCTTCTGTATGTATCCAGCTGGGTTGGGGGTGGAGAGATGTGACCCACCTGGCTCTTGCCATCAGCATGCTGGACCGGTTCTGTGGGGCTGAGATGGCAGCCTCTGGGGACAGGAGCAGTCAGGTTGTCTATGTGAATGTAGAGCCGGAGGACTGAGGGCAGGGTTTTGGAGTGTCTCAGAAATCCCTGACCTAAGGTGCCCAGGACAAGACTCTGGCTCTTCCAGAGATATACTGGATTCCTGACCTGCCGGGAAATTTGAGAGGGTTCTGGCTGGCCCCAAATCTCAAGTCAGCTTTGTAGCCCGCTGGAAACCGGACCTTGTGCGATGATTGCAGGCAGCGGTCTCCAGCACCACAGACAGCGCCCTCAGCTCTGAGCCAGGTTTCCCTCCTGGGTACCGGAAGACAGGATTCCCAGAGCATTTGCAATGCCCTTCCAACCCTTTAACTTCACCTCCTGGTTATCTAGGCGGGTGGGGACCCACAGCTACCCATCTTCTTCAGGTCCCCTCAGAACTTTAGACTGGAGGCCAGGGTCAGCTCTCTGATTACATCACCCTAACTTCATTTATCCCCAAGGGAGGTCTGGGGATGCTGTCTCTAGCAGAGCTCCTGGCAGGGCCTTTATTTTGTAGGTGCCCCTGAGATGTTGCCTGTGTGGATGAGACCGTCATATCCACTATAAATGACCAACTACTGATTTGGGGGGAACCCTGGACCCCAGGTGTGGTAACTAGTAGAAAGAGATGCTAAGGTGGTGTATTGGGGCCTCAAAGTCCAGGCTAAGGGTACAGACCTTCCTCATGTCAAACCAACCCAAAACACAATCCTATGACTAACACAGGGTGGTGTTGAGAGACTGGAACTCAGAAAGATCCTCCCCCTTTTTGACCTTAGGCTGAGAGGATAATACTGAGTCTCTCACAAGATCTCCCTGAGTGTGCTCTGAACTCCACTCTGGGCTTAGAAGGATTCAGTGAAGTCCCTCTGAAGTAAGAGACGTGTCCCTTGTACCATCTTTCCTACTGCAGCTCACCACAATCCCTCCACAAATCAGGGGCATGACTGTCCCTGAAGCAGCTCTTGGGACCTTGGAGTCTAGGCGCTCTCTCCCTTGCTGACTCAGGTTCTAACATATTCCCTTAAATATGGGCTTGGAATTTGTTTGTTTCTTCTTTTCTTTGGCAATTATGTGTTTTCCTTAATGGGCCAAATTTTAATTAAACACTACTCTGCTGGTTTAAAATAATGGAGATTAAGGCATGTAACACAAATCTTGCAGAAAGACAACAAACAGGCACCAGGGTTGGGGACAGAGCGGAGGTGGGGCAAGTGGAAGCACCTGGCATGGCTTTTGGGGTCCCCTTGGTTATCCTGGTTCCTCACCCTGACCTAGGGGTAAGGGAGGGTTGGTCCCCTTTCACTTCTGCCAATTCATCAAGTCCTCTGGTGAATTAGAGGGGTCTCAAAACTCCTCTGCCCTTGCCCTCTCTCTGGTCTGTGCAGTTGGCTCAGTCTTGTTTGGAGCCCAGCATGGAGCACTGGGTCTGGCAGAGCATAGGGCAGGGACTCTGAGCCTCGGTTCCAGCTGTCACTTCAGGTTACTTGAGTGTCTGGCACCTCTTAGATAATGACTGTGTATTGAAAGAATGCATGATGTCATGTTTTGGCCCGCTCCCCCTTCCTGCATGACTGCAGGCACACTTGTGTGACACTCCATGCCTGGGTGGGAAGATGTCCTTACTCCTCGGTGGTGCAGGTCGACAAGCCAGGGTGTGCGTGACTGACAAGAAGTCTGTGGGGAGAGTGGGCACAGTGGGGAGTGGAGGGGATGTGACCCTGCCTTGAGACTGTATCACCTAAGAGTGTTGGGGGCATGTGGCGTTCTATGAAGACAAGTGTGAGCTCATGGCAGATGGCAGAGGCTGTGTGTGCAGTGCCAAGGGTGGCCCAGGTGCTTGATGGGAGCCAGGTGGGTCTCACTGTTCAGTCTGAACCAGTGTTGTTCACACGTTAGTGTGGACCGGAGTCATTGGGGAGGTAGTTAAAGCAGATGGCCTACCCTGTCCCAACATCTCATCTAGAAAGGAGGACCTATAATGTCTTCCCATCTCTTGTATTACTGCCTATGCTGGAGATTGGACCTAGGCTCTACTGTACGCTAGGCATACTGTTAAGCTATGTCCCTAGCCCCAGAACATCCATTTCTAATCGTTCTTGGGAGCCAGCGCTGATCCATGCACCGAAGTTTGAGGACTTGCCACTCCAGATGAACTGGCCCCTATCTTGAGGCTGGTCCTTGCTCAGATTTCTACCTACATGTGAATTCTTACTTTTTTTTAAAAATGTGGTCAGTTTCTTTGTCCCATTGAGCTGGAAGCTCCTGGGCCGGGAGCTCACCCCATCCCCCGCCCCTGGTTCTTCTGTGCACCCCCAAGCTTCCTTCTCTCACTTGCTGATTCTTTGTTGGCTTGAGATCTCACCTAGCCCAAGCTGGGCTAGAACTTGCTATGTAGCTGAGGATGACCTTGAACTTCTGAGCCTCCTGCAGCCCCCTCACCTGGCTTGTTGGCTCAAGCTTAGAACATTGTTGTGCCTTTCCTAGCTGGAAACAGGACACTGGATTGCTGTGTGTTCTGCTGACCCACCTTGTTCCTCTCTCCCTGCAGACTGTTTGTCCTGGGCATCGGCTTCTTCACTCTCTGCTTCCTGATGACATCTTTGGGAGGCCAGTTCTCTGCCCGGCGCCTGGGGGACTCACCCTTCACCATCCGCACAGAAGGTATCTTGAGAGCAAGGAGAGCCAACAAGAAATATGAATGTTCTCAAGTCAAAGGGGGTTGCCTCTGAGCTCAGCTCTTTCTGTGGGTTTTCTGGGACCTTGGCCTCTGAACTTGCAAATGCGTGGGGGGGTGGTGGTGTCCTGAGTTTGCACTGTGATGTACTGCTGCTTGGGCTCTGGTCCCACGCATGCCACCAGGATTCTCAGGCCAAGAAGGATCTCCAAGGGTCAGAAGGGCTCCTGTGTCGTTTTCCTTAGAGTGTCTGGGTTGGTGTCTTTGAATACAGCTCCTGTCTCTTTGAGACCCATGTTATGTGTTTTTCACTGGGCAAGGCTTGCAAAGTGCTCACATGGTTCCTGTCTGGGATGCTGGTCTCACCTGGTCCTTCTCTGTCCCTGGCCTGGATGACGCTTGCTAGGTGTGGAATGGAGATGCAGAGTGTGGACTTTTGGGACCAGACAGGCTGGAACCTGCATCTCTAGTTTCTAGCTGTGGACTGTTGCCAAATTCTTAAGTTACAGAGAAAAGGAGAGAGGCAGGGGAGAGAATGAAGACCCTCTTTGATGCTGGTGTGCAGAAGAAAGCCCTAGCCCTGTGCTGGCTGGCACATAGCTTGAAGGTGTGCAGACAAATACCCGGGGTTCTGCATAGTGTGCCACAGGGCCCCTTTGAGTCAGTAGTCTGAGAAACAGCATGGCATTGAGGGGAGACTGAGGCAAGCGAAGCTTCTGGAGCTGTTTGGTGTTGTGAGATTTCTGCCTGTCTAGAAAGTCTCTCTTGGAATTGCCTCCTCGAGCCTGCCTGGCTCTTGGTTCCTGGTGACGAGCACCATAGACGTCCCAAGTGGCGCAGATTGCCCACTCAAGTGGGCTCCAAGTGGCACTTACTGTACCATCTGGTAGCCATCCTGCAGTGCATTCCTTGGCTTCGAATACGAGTCTTTAAACTTGCAAAAGCTCTCAGAAGCCAGCGCATACTTACCATCAGCGGCCATTCCAGCCAAGCAGACCTGTCCGACTTCCAGAGACCTCCCTCAGTATCTGAACCTTGGGTCTCCATTTGGTAAATGGGATAGGGCACTGCCTCTCCAGGGTGGCCATGAGCCTGTGTTAAGATACTTGGAGAGGGGATACTGTGCTGTACCACAGAGCGAAACTTCCATGCATATTTAGTGCATGCGCTGTGTATGGGGGAGGGGGCTAGGGGAGCAGGAGGACCCAGGAGGTCTGTGGGTCTCTACGAAGGAAATGCTCAGGGGTCGAGGTGAGAGAAGGGGTGGGAAGTTGTAAAGACACCCTGTGAAGGAAACGTCAGGGTTAGATGGTTGGGGGCTCAGGACGCAAGGATGTGAGGCTCGCTGGGACTGCCCTTAGACGCCCTTAGACGTTGGTTATATCTGTCTGGGCTTTGAGAATCTAGACCTGCAGAACTCTGGTGGGTGAGAATAAAGACATTTCGGGAAGGGAGACTGTGCCTGGGCTCTGGGTCTTCTGCCCATCCCTCCGAAGGGTTATGGGCCAAGACAACACTCCCACCTCAGGGCCCCTGTCCTGTCTTGACTTTGGGAAGGGTCTAGCTCAAGACCTTGATCTTGTACCATAAAAGGGAGAGAACCCCCTAGGTTACACATGTAGTTACACTAGAGTTGTGTGTGTGTGTGTGTGTGTGTGTGTGTGTGTGTGTGTGTGTGTATGTGTGTGTGTGTACATGTGCAGGTGCTTAACTTTATTTATTTATTTATTTATTTATTTATTTATTTATTTATTCATTCATTCATTCATTAAATGTATACGAGTCCACGGTAGCTGTCTTCAGACACACCAGAAGAGGGCATCGGATCCCATTACAGATGGTTGTGAGCCACCATGTGGTTGCTGGGAGTTGAACTCAGGACCTCTGGAAGAGCAGTCAGTGTTCTTAACCACTGAGCCATCTCTCCAGCCCTGGTGCTTAACATTTTAAAACTCAAGTTTAAGATACAGGGCACATCCCCAGTCCATGCAGCTAGACCAGGAGCAACATGCCCAGTTTCCAGAACTCTTATCATGTGTCCTTCCGGTCTCTAACATCTCTGGTGTGGCTGTGGGCCAGTTTATTCTTCAGGAGAAAGTGTTCTAGTTTGGGACACAGCGACAAACCTCCTGAGATTGAGACAAAAGTCACAGAATGGGAATCACCTGGTGAAGGTGGGGCTCTGGCTTGGGAGCCTTTGGCAGTCCCACTCAGCATGGCTCAGCCTAGTTCCTCCTAAGAGGTCCTCGCTTGCTCCTCATGGAGTCAGACCTGAGCAGGTTGGAGGGAGCAGGTTGCCTTACAGATAGATGTAGGCAGATGCTGGTCTAACTGCTTGCATCTGCCCTGAGATGGTCATTGTGTCCTAGCTCTGCTGGACCACTCAGGCCCCAGGCCAGAGACTGAGTGGAGGATGCCCCAGGTCTGTGAACGTCTCTTGGAGACTGGCTGTTTGGGGAAAAGGGTAGAGGAAAAACCCCATTTGGCCTGCTAGGGCCTGCGTGGTCTCTGCAGCCCAGACCCACAGTTCTTCTGCCTCAGCTGGGTCTGCGGCGTCTACCCTGTACGGGAACTGAAGTGTGCTCATTTTTCCAGCTGCCCAGACACCTGGTCCCAGCCTCCTCTGCAAGATCCAGGGAGAGCTGTCTTTTCTGGCAGGTGGGGCTTGGTCAAAGTTAAGGGTAGGATGGGAACATGAGAAACAGGCACCAGAGGGTGTCTGGGAGGAGACGGACTGGCTGGCCTCAGGGGGTAATAAAAACACCCATCTCTAAATGTGAGGTCCATTCATATCTGCAGGACCCCAGGCTACCTCACTGATATGGAAATCAGTGGGGAGTGTGTGTTAGCTCCCAGACTTACTGCTGGGACCTCATAGTAAGTACATTTCAATTCAGTCGGATGCCAAAAAACGGGGAAGTGACTGGGGGTGGGGGAGATGTGTCAGCTTGCTTTGTTGATAGTCCTGGGGCCAGTGGTGGCATCTGGGCATGAGTCACTTGGGGAGGGCCTACCTCCTGGCCCTCTCCTCTCTTTGGTACCTATGTCTGGCTTTATCCTTAGGTATCTCCTGAGCAAGAAATGAGCTTCTCAAGCAGGGTGGAGCGACATTTTAGGGCTTTTGCAGAAGGAGGGAGGCACTTCTGAGCCCCGGAGACAGGGGAGGAATCTTTCTTGGTTTGGGAACAGGAGGGTGCCTCAAGAGCCATCTGAACTGGGTCTGCCCCCTCAATCAAAGCCATAATGAAACCTGGCCAGTGGCCACTTGCATGTCCCTAAGTCCTCCGGTTTGGGGGTCACACCTCCTGCTGACAAAAAATTCCACAAGAAAACCTTATTAATTCCTGCTGTGAAGAGCGGCCTCCACCCCCAGTGTCTTCAGAGACTCTTGTGTGGGGGGTGACCTATATTTCCCTGGCCATCTCTTCCTCTGATTTCTCCCATCAGCAAAGGAACCAGCGTATGTCTCCTCTCCTGACTCCTCTATCTCTCTGGCCCTGACTTGGGGGGAAAGAGCACCCCATTCTTATAAAGTCCCTTGTCCAAAAAGCCTGTGTGTGTGTCCAGCCACACTGGGACAAAGAACGTGGGAACCATGGGACAGGGGCTTCAGACCACTGCTAGGCACAGCAGACAGATTCAATCTCCTCTGTCGGTGGCAGGAAGAAACACACACACACACACACACACACACACACACACACACACACACACACACACAACACATACACAGAGTTGTTCCTGCCATCGGGTTCTCCCTGTGACCTTCTTAGGCCTTCTACCCTGTCTCTAGACTTTCTTTCTCCAGTCTTCCAGGCTGTGCCAGGAAATTGCCTTTCTGAGTGAATATGCAGAGTCATTTACCTCTCTCTGCTTAGAGGACCTGCTGTGCCCAGGCCCACCCAGGGGACACGGGAACAAGGTGACCTTGACAGGTTCCGATGCCAGCCTGGGGCTCACCCCACTGCCCCCTTTTCGAGTTTTAGGGGACCCATCTGTTTTTTCTCCCTTTCTATTTCCTTCTTCTCTCCTAGCCCCTCCCCTTCATTTCCTGTGACCCCAATTTTTACGAGAAGTGGGGGGAGACAAGAGGATGAAATCACAAAACTCAACAACTCCAGACCCTGCTCCCCATTTTACAGAGGGGAAACTGAGACCAAGAGAAGGAAGCGAACTGCTCCCATTGGTTCAGTGGCAGAACAGGGCTGGAGTCAAAGCTTTGATTTTTTTACTGCAGCCTGGACCAGACCCCTGTGTTACTCCTCAGACTCTATTAAGCTGTTGGTTTGGTCTCCCAGTGGACCCTGGGATATGATGAGGCCTGTGATGGGTGGTGAAGGCGGTGAAGTGGGGCAAGGAAGCCTGAGCCGGGCAGGAGGAGCTGGTGACTTTCTCCAGGAAGCACCACCGGGAAGTCAAGGCATGGACTTGCTCCTGCTGAACTGCAAACCAGGCACTGGGGGGCTTTCAGGTCTGAGTGCTCTGGCCTGCGCACAGCTAAGCAGGTCCCAGTTCTGGGGTGATTTTTTTTCACCCTGATCCTTTGAGGAAGGGACTCCCACAGATGAAGCTATGAGCTGTGGCTTGCTTACCAGGGTGGCCCAGGAAGGCTAAGTAGGCTGTGCATTGCACAAGACAGTACCCATCAGCTATCTACAATACAGATGTTACCCTGAGGTTTTGCAGGGCAGTAGCCAGGTCAAAACTTGCTTTGTCCGCTCTCTCATGAGTTGGAGTGATGGCCCCTGCCTCTTCTTTCTCTCTGGTGTGCCAGGCACTACTGGGTTTAGAGGGTAGGCACAGTCAAGGCAGAGACATGTGTGAGTGACAGCTGCCCTGGGCTCTGTGAGCCTGGGAGAGGGGCTGCTGTCTCTGTCTTGTTGGAACTAATATCTGACAGACTCACAGACTGCATGTGAGTGGCACCGGCTCAGCACAGCTGCAGGGGCGACAAGGGTTGATGTACCTGAGGCTGTTGTGAGACCTCTCCAGGCCTCAGGGACTCAGGGTGTAGCTCAGTAGTGTACGTCACTTGCTCACCATGCTTAAAGCTCTGGTCTCAGTCTCTTAACACTGCAAGAAAAACCAGAACAAGGTCGCCTTCTTGGGATGGAGAGGGCTTTTGCTGTTTCTCTTACTGAGGGGTGGGAGAAACCACATCTTCTCTCCCTCTTCCTCCCTCCTTCTCAGCCTCCCTTCCTTCCTTCCCTTGCCCCCCACCCCCATCTCTACCATCCCATGTGACTCCTGGGACCTCTCCATTTCCTTCCTCGGCTTCCTCGGCTCCCTCCCTCTGTTCCTTCTCTTTCCATTGGTTTTCCTTCAGAGCTAGGGATACATCTCCGAAGGACGCAGGCCCTCTGGCTCTGATGCTGTGCTGAGCCACTGTCTTCGGAGCCACGCAGTCGTCATCACTGCATCACCTTGTAAAAGGATCATCCTGTCTGGGCTTGTTGGCAGTTTTCATCCCTGTTGAAGGGTGAGGAAGGTCATGAGACCCTTGCCTGAGTACCCAGGCTCTTCCTAGCGCCTTGGGAAGGACCTAGAGTAGATAGGGGGAGAAACAAGGAGAGGCTGTATCTGTGCAGTTCCTGGGAAGTCCTCATCCCTGCTGGGTAAAGGATTTTCAGGAGTGTCCTATGTGGGAGGACACCTACACTCCTGTTAGTAACCCCTCACCTGGGCTCTATGAGGAAGCCTAACAAACTGATTGGTTCCCTCCACTCCCAGAGTGAAATTGGTTGGAATTGTGCCTCACTCTGTGATTGGGACCTTAATAGAAAGGGCAGATATGGTTTTAGTCTCCCTCTTGGGGGGGATCTTTAGCAACCGATGCCTGGCTGCTCACTCGTTCCCAGAGGAGGGTGTGAGAGGTCCCTCTTGGCTCCTGTGGCCTCCCTTTGAGTTCAGGCAGGCTCTGCTGCTGGTAGAGACAAGCCAAGCCAGAGGGGACTTGTGTTTTGTGGGGAAGCAGTCAGTGTCTGAGTCCGGCAGAATAGTGATGGAGAAGGGGTGAATCCTGAGTAGCTTTTGTGACACCGGCCACACTGCTTCCCTCCCTCTGCTGGCTTGTCTCCATCGACCTGTCTCTCTTCAGTCTCCCTCCTCTGCCTCTCTCCCCTCAGGGACTCTTGCTGCCTTTGCAGGATGCTGGGCTACAGACAGGACATGATACTCCTCTCTTGAGTTAGGGATGTTGAGGCCAAGAGCGGAAGGTTGACTTTCCCTCTGCCCATACAGGGTTTGGTAGCAGAAACAGGTGAGCCTCCACGCGTCTCCTCCACAGGGCTTCTCCCCTGGAGGCTGCAGGAGGCATTCTGGCACCTTCTTTCTGAGAAGCAGTTGCTCTTGACTTCCCTATGATTCTCTGCATTTTCATACACATGGGCCAGACTTTCAGCTGCCAGCACCTGGGACAGACGGAACGTGCCAGAATACAGCCAGCACCCAGTAACTGATGGACCATAATTGCCGCAGCTCCTGGCTTCCAAGGTGGGATGACCCAGGATTGCCCCACACCCCTCTGGCTCCCAGGTAGGGCAAGGCTATGATAATGCAGGATGGCAGTGGGCTCTCTCTTTCCCACCTCTTCCTCATTTCCATAATGGACTCTCCTGAGCCCAAGAGTTGATACCCCTTGGCTGGGTAGTCTGGAAGCATGTGGTTAGCGTCTTGCTGGACTTCACTCATTCATTGAGAACTTAACTCTGGATGTTTGGAGGGAGTGAAACGGGTCACTTTAACTCCTGGGGAGGAGCAGCTTGGGGCCTTGTGGCTGTCTAGAACGTTCAGTGGCACAGAATGGAAAGGCAAGTGTTGATCCCAGAGACGGGAGGAGAAAGACCACTGACCCAAATCACGATGGCTAAATGAATTAAAGCAAGCGATTAACTCTAACAAGTTCTCTCTCTCTCTCTCTCTCTCTCTCTCTCTCTCTCTCTCTCTCTCTCTGTTTGTGTGTACATGGACTGCCTCCCTCTAGGGTGGGACTCTAGAAGTCAGCAATGGATGTGAGGAAGACAAGATATTTATAGCTCAGGGGTAGGGGGGATTTCCAAATGAGAGACTTGGAGGGCAAAACAGACATGATACAGGAGCAGAACACAAGCGTAACAAGTTAGTCCCAACAGCCTTCTGAAACAGACCCTTGATGCTCAGGACACCCCAGAAGTTATACCTAGAGTTTCATTGCACAGTCTGCAAATTAGAAGCCAGAGAGATAGCAAAAGCCCCAGCAAGGAGGGAGGGAGCAGGTTAGCCTACAGGTGATGGAAAGGGGTCCTGTCCTGCAGGATGAATGGGCAGGAGAGACACTCTACCTACCCCTCCTATGAGGTGGCCTGGGAAGATGGAGGTGGGGCTGGGAGCTGGACTACCCCTGACAATGCTCACCCTCTGCCTGCAGTGCCGGGCGGCCCCGAGTCCCGAGGTGCCCTTCGCAAGATGAGCGACCTGCTGGAGCTGATGATGAAGCGCATGGACATGCTGGCCAGGCTGGAGAACAGCAGCGAGCTGCACCGGACTGCCAGTGTCGCACACTTAGCCGCGGACAGGTGAGGGGAGGTGGGGGAGGACACAGAGCTACGGGTGCGGGAGGGGGGGGGGCGCTGGGGTCCAGCATAGCCTCAGATGCACCTTTAGAGCTCAGCCAAAGTCTCCTTTCTGGTAAACTAGAAAAACATTAAGACTGCAAAAATCAGAGCTGGGGAGATGGCTCAGTGTGTAAAAATACTTGCGGTTCAAGCAAGAGGGCATGAGTTCAAGTCCCAGTACCCACCTAAACCCCAGGTACAGTGTGCTGCTTCTGTGAGAGGCAGAAACAGGAAGATCACAGGGGCTCCAGCCTCGCTCTGGATTCCCTGAGAGACCGTGTCTCCAGGGATCAAGACAGAGAGGGAGAGAGACAGAGCAGGTCTTCTGGCTCTGCGTAGCATAGGGCATCTGTGCTCTCTCATTCCCCCCACCATCACCTCTGCCCCCCACTTCCACCCCATCCCCCCACATCCCCCCACCCCCACCCACATAAAATGGTGTAAAAATACATCCAGAATTCGGGCTCCTCCCTCCAAGGCTCAACAGCCATTAACATTTTGTTTCCTCACAGACTGTCTTTTGTCCTCGTTAAATTAAGCACCTCAGGTGGAAACTGAAGGGCTCTCTAACTGCTTCTCCCTGGAGGCAAGCAGTTCTCACCTAGTGCTAAGTTTTCCCCAGTCTAGGTTCTTTTACACACACTTATACTCATTACAAAGACAGTGTGCATACCTGCCCCCACCCTTCTCTCTGTGTGTGAGTGCGTGTGTGCGCGTGTGTTGTTGTTGTTGTGCTGTCTGGCCCAGATGACCCGGATGGCCTTGAACTTACACTCTTCCTGCTTCTGCCTACTAAGTGCTGGGGTGGGGGGTTGTTAGTGAGATCCCCTGTGAGTGAATTGGGACACAGTGCGCTTCTTTGGATTGGTATGGGGCTCCCTGCCATTTGGCTTGCCCAGTCTGGATTGTTGGTCATGGGTCACCCCCAAACTGGCCTGACCAATTGAGCAAATGCTCTGGGACCCCAGATGGGGATCACCAGCCACATGTCAAGGGGATTAACTATACAACACTGAATATCTCATGTCCTTCTCATGGAGTCACCTCTAGGACAGTCACACACCAACCTACAGCCACTATACAGGGTGCGTTCGTCTCTGCAGAGGGGGAAACTGAGGCATAGTTGTTCCGAAGCAGCCAAAGTTGTACCACTGGGAGGCAGTAGGCCTGGCCCGCAGCTCGTCTTCAGCACCATGATGTTCCTGTCAGCAGCCATGCGAGGCTTAGGTTTGTTTGTTCAATCACCGGGGACTGAACATTTTACGTATTTTCTTGTGCGTGTGCACAAGTGCGTGCCATGGCACGCATGTGGAGGTCAGAGGGCAACTTGTAGGAGTCAGTTCTTTCCTTTCCACCGTGTGGGTCTTGGGGATCCAGCTCCAGCCATTAGGCCTGAAAGCAAGCACTCTTAACCACAGAGTCACCTACACCCTGTGTAGGACTTTACATATTTGGGAATTTACAAACCAGGAAAGAAAACCCTTTGTTAGATTGTACTCTGCTTTCAGAGGTTTCTCCTTTTCCTTTCTCTTTTCTTTCTTTCTTTCCTTCCTTCTTTTAAAGACATGGTCTTATGTAGCCCAGGCTAGCCTCAAACTCACTCCATGGTCGAGGATGACCCTGAACTTCTAAGATCCTTCTCCCGCTACTCCCTGAGTGATGGGATTATAGACATGCACCACTACACCTGGTTGCTATGGTGATGGGCACGGAGCCCAGCGCTTTGTGCATGCGGGGCAAGCACTGTATCACCTGAGTCGCTCCCTGACCCCTGGGCTCCGGTTCAGAGAATGTCCATACTAACGAACGTTAGTTACAGTGCTGGGACTAGGACTTTCGGCGGGCATCCAGTGCAGTGCCTGCCACAGTTATCTCACAGCGGGAGCCCTTCCCTCGCCCCCACTACGGCGAGCTCTGCCTCCTTGGTACTGGTTCCCTACTTAGAGCTGATGCCACTTAGGTTTTAGCATCAAACAGAATAAAGGAGAGAACTGGGTGTTGGGGTTACCAAGAGCGGAAGTAATGCGCTACGTAAAGCCCTGTGTGGGGCAGCCAGCAATATCCCATAAGAGGGAGCACATGAGATCATCTCGGACACTGGCTCAGGCTCCAAGGATTGGCTGGTGGGTGAGTAGGGGAGGAGCTCTTCACACAATCGACGAGGGAGCCAGCCACATAAAGCTAGGAGTAGAGAACAGAGGTATGAAGAGCTGTAAGTGCAAAGGCCCTGGGGTTGGTGTGTTGAAGGCAATATGGAGACTGATGGGGTGGAGAATGGTGACCTAGGGAAAGGGCCACAGGAGCAGGTCACGTGGGCTGTGCCGGCTACAGACTGTTCTCAGCACCTCGAATAGCTGCTCAGGAGCAGGTCACGTGCCCGTGCGGGCTACAGACACTTCTCAGCTCCGTGAGTAGCTGCTCAGTTTACTTGTTTACTTATTTACATATTTATACGTGTTATTTTGAGGTTTGCTTGTGTGTGCACTGTGTATGCACATTGTGTGTTTGCATGTGTGTGGGTGCACACGTGTGTAAGGCTGCAGGCGTGTATGCAAGCGTTTGGAGGACCCGGAGTGCCTCTCTTGGTTGCTTTCTGCTTTCTCTATTGAGGTGGGGTCTCTCGCTGAACCGCCAGCTTACCAATTCCATGAGTCTATCTAGCCAGCCTGCCTCGGGGTCCTGTTTCTGCTTCTGCTGTGCTGGCATTACAGGTGGTCGCCATATCTGCAGGGCTCTACGTAGGTTCTGGGGACCCACTCTGCGCCCCATGGTTGTGACATAAATGCTTTCTCCACGGAGCCACCTCACCAGCCCATAGTTTGGATGTTTTGAGACAGGGTCTCATGTAGTCCAGGATAGCCTTAAATTAGATGTGTACTGGAGGAACTTCTGAGCCTTCTGTCTCTATCTCTGAGGATGGGGATTATGGTTATGCACCACCAGGCCTCACGGGATTTACTTACTTTTTTCTTTTTTAAAATTTATTTTTAATTTATTCCTGTGTGTGTGTACAGGTGCCATGGCATGCGTGAAGGTCAGAGGACAGCTTGTGGAGATCAGATCTCTCCTTCCAGGAGGTCCAGGGATCTAACTCAGGCTGTTAGGGCTGCGGGCAGGCATCTTTGCCTGCTGAGCCATCTCGCCAGCCTGGATTTTCAAATTTAAATGTAATTTTGTGTGTGTGTGCTGAGATGCAGGGTTGAGTGGATTTATTTAAAAATATATCTCTGACTGCTGTGTAATACGTGGATTATTCATTGGCAAGAGAAGAAGCAGAGAGACTGCTGACAAGGAGAAGGCGAGGGCGCTCAGGTGCCCGGTTTCCTTGGGCCCCAAAACATGAGGCAGCTTTCTCTTCTGGGTGGACTCCATCACCTTTTGTGCTCCCTCAGACCCCTGTCCCTGCCTTGTGGCTCAGCTCCATCTTCTGTCTAGGCCCAGGAACAACCACAGGCCACAGGTGTGTTTTTCAGGGGACAGATGCCACCCCTATGGCTCAGTGAGCTGCACAGTCAGCGGTCCAGGGACCCAGTTTGGCGGCAGACTGCACGCTCACTGACTGGCTTCTTCCAGAGCTGGCCCACCCCTCTCTCCACTCCTTGCCCTTCATCTGCTCCCGGGGAAGGAGGGAGCCCTGCGGGTGGGGGAGCACGAGCCACCTCCAGGCTCTATCTCAGGGAAATAGCAGCCATCCATCATGACCAGCAGAGCCCATCACACTCCACAGGCAGAGCTATAAATTGCAGGGACACTGTGGCTTCAGGACCCAGGGAGAGAGAGGGGGGTGCACCAGGGCTCTTGCTAGTCTGTGTTCACATCCACCAGCCCCTTCCCACCCCAGCCACCTGGGGTTAACCATGATTAACCAGGCAGAGCTATGGGCTGGGGGAGCACCCTGCAGAAGCCCTCCCACCCCTGCTAACTAACTTTGCCACCTGCCCTTGGATCCTCGTTTCAGAATTACGTGGGGCTGCCCTCCTCCTGCCCTTCTGGAAGCTTCTTAGTGTCTTGCTTTCCGAGGTGGCTGGTGTGTCCTTGGGGAAAGCGAATTTGCTATTTTAGCCTAGGAAAACATAATTAGGAAGGCAGCTTTGAGGCAAACGCCACTGTATTATGCATCCTGCAGCCAAATAGCTATGATCTTTGAGTTTCCCATCAGGTTTCAGCAGTGGAGACAGCTCTGAAGTTGGCGACTGGCCGCGTTCAAGTACATCTGTCTCTTGACTGTTCCCTGGGTCTTCGGAGTCCGGGGCTGGGGACTCCAGAGCAGGGGGGGGGGGGACCTAAGAAGCAGTGAGGGACTGGATGGGGAATATAATTACAACTCCACGCCCTGTGCCTGGCCTGGCGTGTGGCACCTGAAGCCTGAGCCAGCTGTGCACCTGAGGTGACCCTATGGGAAGGGGCTGCCTGCCTGCTTGGCACGTGGAAAAGACGGTTTTAAAGGTTACAGGTGTGTGCGTCTGTGCCCAGCCCTCAATGCTAAGATGTGAGTGTTAACATGGGGAACTGTGGTTATAAATAGAACCATAGCATAAGTGTGGAGAATTCTGCTTAAAGTGCAGGAAGAAGATACAGCCACATCGAGTTTGGGAGAAATAACGCTTTTTTTTTTCCAACTTCGTTGGTGGCTATGTGGGGACTGGGGTTCAGGAACTGCAGCCACAGAGAGGTCAGCCTCCTGAGGTCTCTGTCTGAGTGCAGGGTGGGGGTGTTTCGATCTTAACTTTACAAGATGGGTCCCATTCTTCTCAAGTCCCGTGCTGGACACGGCTCTGGGTTTGACACCAGGCTCACTGACAGGAAGACATTTTGTAAACCACCCAAAGCTGGTCTTCTTTAGGGCTGGAGAGGGGCCAGGCTGGCCAGGAGGGACTACAAGATAATGATGATGTCATCAATCAGCTAGACCACCTGAGGAACTACCTCAGTGGGTCAGAATGAGGACAGGCCAAGTGCGAGGTAACCTGCAAGGAGTCAAAGCCAGGGAAGGGCCAGGTGACCAAGGCCCTAGGGCCAGTGGGTAGCAGACGGGGATTGGGCCAGGAGGCCTAGGTGGCTCTGGGTCCTCCCTGTTGTGTCTTCTAGTCTGTGCTGAGGCAGGCAGTCTGCAGAGCAGAACCTAACAGTGGCCAACACTCACCCGATGTATTAGTTATGTTTCTCACTGCTGCGGCAACGTTCCCAACAAAAGCAATTTAAGGAAGGGCTTATTGTGGCTCGCAGTTTGAGGGTACTGTCCATCATGGAGGGAGAAGACGTGGCCTCAGGAGAGTAAGGCTGCTGGTCATGTTGAGTCCACAGTCAGGAAGCGGAGAGGATTGCTGGTGCTCAGCGTGCTTTCTCATTTTTATTCAGTGAGGACCCCTTATCCAGGGGCCGTTCGATGGGCTGGGTGGGTCTTCCCCCTCAGTTGACCCAGTTTTAAAACTCCCTCTATGTAGGAGACATGCCTACAAGCTTGTCTCCTAGGTGACTCTATGCCTGTCAAGTTGATGAGCTTATTTTAGGCTTTGGGGTGAATTGTCCTTTCTCTTACCACTGAGGAAGGGATGGGTCAGTCTCATACTTTCTGTTTGCAGCCTCCAGACTCACCTCAACAGGGCTGAGGCTGAGGTGTGTGGAGACAAGAGGAAGAAAGGACACACTACGTGGGACGTGTCATGTCCCATACCGTGTGTGAGATGCAGGGGGGCACAGAGTATCTGTTTCCCACGGTGTGTGTTTGTATGTGTGTGTGTGGGGCTGTATGATTCTGCAGGCACCTAGATCTGTAGGTTTCTGTGTTTTGAAAGCACTTTGTGTCGTAATACAATCATTCCCAGTGAGCTTGCTGGCCAGCTGCAGGGAAATCAATGCTCCTGTTAATTGAATGTAACCCTCGTAAATCACAGAGCAACTCGGAATTAAACCTCCCTCTCCAGGCGGCCTAGTGTGCCACCTCTGGGGTAAGGGGACTGGACTGGGATTGATGATGACCTTGTAGAGCTGTGCCTTTGGGGGCCTTGTTGGGGACAGGCCTAGAAGGAGTTGAGGGTGGTCTGGTGACTGCCAACGTCAGAATTCCCTGCTTGGTTCTGGAAACTGTAGAAAACAGTGCACACCCTAGACTGGGGTTCCTCAGAGCACCTGGGGTGACAGGCCTGTGATGTTACCTGTCTGCTGGGGTACCCTAGAGCAGGTCTCAGTATGAGCTCTGGCAATTAGGGAGGCTGGTGCCAGCCTGTGTTAGCTTTCTCTACTTCCGGAATGAGGCCTGGTTGTTTGGTGTAGGGGCTGGCATGTAGAAATGGAGGAAAGTGTAGCCGTCCTTAGCCTCGGTGCATCTGGTAGATGCAGAGGGAAACAGTCAGGGCTGGCTCAGGGCGCCATCCTCCTGACCTCCCCAGTCCCTAGCCTGATTGATGTGTGAACCCAGGAAAGTCCCTTTATCAGCTGTGGGACATTTCCCAATCAGTCCAAGCTATAAAATAAAGGGTCAGATGGCAGATTTGGGGGAGCCTGCCTAGGACTTTGGACCCTGAGCAGCCTCTTGAGGTCACAGTGCCCACAGGGGGAACTCTGTAACAAGTTTGAGTGTACTGATCAGTCTTGGTGTATCTGGAGCCCTTTCCATCCGGGACCACGAGTATGGTCCTGAGTCGCCATAGCATGTTGTGGACTTGTGGACTGGTAAAGTTAAGGAGTCATGATGGCTGGCTATGGGCAAGGTCACCCTCCAGGAACACTGGCAGACCTCCCTCTTCACCAACAGCCTGACAGTGTCCAGGCTACAGAGGAGGGACAGGAGCTCAAATTAGAGCTAGGGCCGCTCCTGGTCACAGAGCTGAAGGGGTTGAGCCAGCCTGCTTTGCCTGTACCGGAGAGTCAGGGCAATGGAGTAACTGCCACATTTGTTGAGAGTGGGTTTGGAAAGGGACCTGTGACTCTAGGCCAGGCTGAGCAGGTCTCCCACCCTTCCCTCTCAAACACCTGTACTGCTCAGCTGGAGCTGCCCCTGCCTCCCTGACCCCCAAGCCCCAGTCCAGGCTGGTCCTGGTTCACAACTGGCTCTCTTTCCATGCAAACACCTCGAAGGGGAAGAGAAGGAAAGGAACTATGCTCCTGTCAGGATCAAAAGGGCTCAGGGCCACTGCTCCAGCTGGGGGAAGTCCTGCTGATGGCCTTGTGGGGACAAAGGGGCTGTTTCCAAGGAAACTCTTTAGAACAGTTTTGGCTTTTGTCGCCTGCACTGGGGTGATTGTACCTCAAGTTTTTCAATCCTGTACCAGCTGGCCTTTTCTTCAGTCCTGACTCTACTGAGTGTGGCCTCTGCTGAGTGACATGGTACACTCCTGCCTGTCTCAAATCTACTTTGTGACACCTCCTGCTTGCAGGGATGAGAAGTTCTGTCTGTCTGTCTGTCTGTCTCTGCCCCATTGATTCCACTCTTCAACTATCTGTATAGCTGAGGATGACTTTGAACTTCTGATCCTCCTGCCTCCACCTCCTAAGTGTTAGGGTTACAGCATGGCCCTGTGCCCAGTTTATGTGGGGATCAAACCCAGGGGTTTGTGCACAGAGGTGGGCCCTCTACTGACTGCACTCCGGCCCCCTCTTTTCTTTTTAACCCAGGTTTTTCCCAAGTCACAAATCTGGGCTCGGAGGCCTCAGACCCTCCTTTGCTGCCATTTGTGGAAAAGCGGCTCCGCGCGAGGAGTCTAATAGTCTATTATTTGAAAATAGAAAGTGCTGTGTGAATGTTAAGTCCAGTTTAATAATAGTGACGCCAAGTGATTTTGTTTGGAATGACTGGAGCTTGTTAAGTCCAACAGACGCCACGGCACTATTTAAAGCCCGTGCTGGCGATATGTTTTATGAAAAAAAAAAGTTTATTGTAGGAGAGTTGCTGAATCTTCCAAAAAAGTTCAGTGTTTTCCTCAGTGGCTGAGCCTTCACTACTTCCTCTGAGGGGTAGGGTGTCTGCTTAAGTAGGGAGGAAAAGCATGTTGAGAGGGCTGGGGAGGTTGGTACAGTGGTAGAGCGCTTGCCTAGCATGTGTGAGGCCACAGGTTCAATCCTTAGTAAGTTCCCACTCTATACTGGAGTGTTATCATTCTGCCTCAGCTTGAATTCCCAAAGGAACTTTGCCTTTGATTCCTGAGTTTACAGGGGTTGTGTAACCCAACCCTGAGGGTCACCCTGCTGCAATCCGACCCAGCACTTGGGAGGCAGAGGCAGGCAGATTTCTGAGTTCAAGGCCAGCCTGGTCTACAGAGTGAGTTCCAGGACAGCCAGGGCTACACAGAGAAACCTTGTCTCGAAAACCCAAAAAAAACATAAAACAAAAAACAATCCGCACTATTGCTGGCAAGGCACCGGCAGGCCTTGTTCTCATCTCAGCAGACTCTCTGACCCAGAGCTCCGAAATCTCTTCACCTGGCCCGCTGAGTTCCTATGGCGCCAGCCCCATGCTTCCAAATTCCCGTGGCTGGCTGGGGTGCCCTACCACCATACCTTTCTCTCTGGAACCCAGTTGAGTCGCCGGGTGAAGGAAAACACCACACAAACTTAGTTCAGAATAAACAGGTAACACAATCGCTGGGCGCAACAACTAGCATCCTAATCTTATACGCCATTCTAAGTCAAATCCTCCGGTAGTGGATCCCAATGGGTCAGGGGTCTCTGCCACCTACATATCCAAAAAAAGAAAACTTTTTCTCCTGTCTCCCCTCTTCCTCTCTCCGACCTGGAAGTTCCGCCTACTCCTTCCCCAGTGATTGGTCCCCTAAAATCTTTATTCATTAGGGGACCAATCTCTGCCACAGAGAGCCACCGAGGCTGTAGGAGGATGCTTGAGTTTAGTCAGAGGAATCAGCTGGAAAGAGAACACTTCCTAACTGCTGGAGCCTGACGCGCTGGAGGAGCAGAAGCAGCTTTCTTTGTTCAGCAGATGGTCGTTGGCTTATGTTGTAGGGTAGCTACAAGTCACGTGGCAGAAAATAACTGACATCTCAGATTTATTCCCTCCCAGTTCTGGGGCTGATGTCTGAAGCCAGGGTGTCCTCCAGGTCTCTGGATGGATCCTAGCACAGCAGGTCAGAGCTGAGCTTGGCACTTCCTGGCCTGTATCCCTTTCACCCTTAAGGCCATGCCCGACTGGGAGGGTCAGGAGCAAGTGAAAGGCTAGGGTCTCGGATGAAGCCTCTCTTAGGAGGAAAAGTTAGAAGGATGGTTGTGTAAGTCTTGTGCTGTAGGTTTTAGTGGTTCCGGATGACACCATGCCACAGCTGGAGGACAACATTCCTGTACCTTGTCCATGTGGCCTCTTGACGAGGACCGGGTTATTGGATTTAGTGTTACCCCTAATCCAGAAAGACCTCATCTTCGCTAATCTCAAAGACCCTCAGATAGAATGCATTCCAAGGTTACGTGAGTTGGGGAGATAGACCAGCCTACAGTGATGGGTCTCTGGGCACACGGCCATACTGGCAGGGTTGGTCTCTGTATGAAAACCATTCTGCACTTCAGGATTCCAGCCTCTGCTGGGGAGCTCAGGCAGGCCCTGTAGCATGGGGAACAATGGGCTTCTGGGAGGGCAGATGGAGAGATGCCTACAGGAATCTTTGTGGTGGTGAGCTGGGCTCAGTTTCACAGCTGCCAGAATGCCTGACTGGTCCCTGTGTGAGATGCTTGGCCCTTTGCAACCCTGTGAACCGCCAATCCTGTGAGGCAGACCTCAGCATGGACTTGGCAGCTCTATGTGTCAGCAGATTGACCCGGTAGACATGGAGGCACTACAGCCTTGTGTGGTAGGGCTCCCCACGTCTCAGCCTGTGTCCTGGGCCACCTCTTCCAGTCACTCCAGCCCTGGGTCAGTCCCCAGCATAACATAAACCAGGCATGGTGGGGCATGCCTGTAATCCCAGAAGTTGGGAGGGGAAAGCAGCATTCATCCAACAGAGATGCTGTCCTGACCCTGGCTGGTGTGGAAGACGGGAGCGATCTACCTTCGGAACTTTTGAGTTCTCTGCCGCTCTCTGTGGTCCTCATTAGGAGAAGGGAAGAGAGGACGGTGGTCCTGACATGGCAGTTTGCTACCCAGGGCCACTACTTTTCTGGTGAGCAGCTCACCCAGCCTGTGAGAGGTAAGGTTTGCATGCCAGGTGGGGCATAGGTTGGAAAGACGCTTCATACATTTTCTATGTCAGGCATCCCTGCAGACAGGTACTTGAACAGGAATAAGCAGAGCTTAAGCAGCAGAAGCAGCAGCGTGTGTGTGTATGTGTGTGTGTGCTTGTGTCAATATGTGTGCCTGTGTGTGTATGTGTATGCGTGTGTGTCTGTGTATATCTGTTGCATTTGTTTCTGTGGATGTGTTTGTATGTGTCTATCTGTCTGTGTATGTGTGTATGTGTCTGTGATTTTGTGTCTGTCTCTGTGTGTCTGTATCTGTTTGTCTGTGTTTATGTGTCTCTGTGCGTATATATCTGTGTATGTGTGTGTGTCTGTATTTGTATGTGTGTATGTCTCTCTCTCTCTCTCTCTCTCTCTCTCTCTCTCTCTCTCTCTCTCTCTCTCTGTGTGTGTGTGTGTGTGTGTGTGTGTATGCAAAACTGTGAAGCCAGAAGGTGAGATGAGAATCAAAGCAAGTGGAGTTTAAGTATTGAAAGCAAGTGGCTTCCTGGAGAAGGCCCCAGGGCTGTGCTTGACAGGAAGATAAGGCCAGCAGAGTAGGAGCTGTCTCAATAGCAGCTTGTGCCATGAGATAAATACTTCATCTAACAACTAATATGATTCCCAGAGCACTGACCGGTAATCAACAAGGAAATAAATTCTCCAAAAATCAAAGCGGCCCCCATACTGATGGAGAAAAAGAGAGGGTTTAATGTCCGTGTCCAGAGCTCTTTCAAGATCCAGGGAAGTGGGCTGGGGATGTGGCTTAGTTGGTAGAATGCCTGCTGAGCCCTGGGTTCCATCCCCAGCACCACGTGGACCAGACACAGTGGTGCTCACTGTAATGCTAGCATTTGGGAGGGGAAATCAGGTCATCTTCCACTACATAGTAAGTTCAAGACCAGTATGGGCTACATGAGATTGTAGTGGAATAATGGGAGGGAGTTGAAAAGATGGCACAGTGCTTAAGAGCACTGGCTGCTCAGTCATGAGGACCAGAGTTCAGATCCCTGCTCCCAATCTAGGTGGCTTACAAATAGCCATAACTCCTGTTCCAGGGAATCTGTAGGCAGCTGCATGAGCGCGCATACACACACACACACACTTATATAGATACATGCGTACATAAAATAAATCGTAGTGTCTTATCAATTTATTTGAAACATGGCCTCACTCTGTAGCTCTGGCTGTCTTTGGAACTCACTGTGTAGAGTAGGCTGGTCTTGAACTCACAGTGATCTTCCTGCCTCTGC
This sequence comes from Uromys caudimaculatus, assembly GCA_028551405.1. Taxonomy (NCBI): domain Eukaryota; kingdom Metazoa; phylum Chordata; class Mammalia; order Rodentia; family Muridae; genus Uromys; species Uromys caudimaculatus. The sequence goes on along the minus strand of CM052710.1, from coordinate 4,551,214 downwards.
CTTCTGCCTTCTGGGTGCTGGGATTAAAGGTATGCACCACTACAACCAGCAAATAAAATAAATATTTTTAAAAGAATTATTTGTTTTATGTATATGAGTACACTGTAGCTGTCTTTAGACACACCAGAAGAGGGCATCAGATCCCATTACAGATGGTTGTGAGCCACCATGGGGTTGCTGGGAGTTGAACTCAGGACCTCTGGAAGAGTGGTCAGTGCTCTTAACCGCTGAGCCATCTCTCCAGTCCCGAAAATAAATCTTTAGTGAAGGGGGGCTAGAGATGGCTCAGCGGTTGAGAGCACTTGCTGTTCTTGCTCTTATGTAAAAAGCTTAATGCATTTGTCCCCTGCCTATTATTCGAGCCCTGGAGAGTCTGAGACAAGAGGGTCCTTGCTGATCAACCCATCTAGCCAATCAGGAAGCAGCAGGTTCAGTAAGCAACACTTCCTCTACAAGATGGAAAGCAACAGAGGAAGATACCAGTCAACTCTGCCCTGCCTCCTTCCCCAACACACACACACACACACATAGACACACAGACACAGAGACATGCACACACACTCATACACACACATACAGAGAGATATACGCAGTCACACATACACACATAAACACACACAGACACAGAGATACAGAAACATACACGGTCACACATACACTCACATACACAGTCATACACACAGACACACACACTCATACATACAGATTCACACTCACACAAACACACAGATACACATACAGTCGCAGACACACAGAGAGACACACCACACACACATACACACTCACACACACAGACACATACCACACACTCACTCATACACACATAGAGATACACAGTCACACCAACACACACAAACACACACACAGAGACATACACACACACAGTCACAGAAACACACACTCACACACACACACAAACATACCACACAGATAGACACACACAGATATGCCACACACACACTCACACACAGACATATACCCAGACACACCACACACACACATACACACAGAGACACATAGACACACACACAGACACACACATACAGACACACACACAAAGATGGGTTCTCAGGAAACCAGTGCTAGTTCTCTGGTGGATCTCCAGATTGGTGGTGTGAACTTGTCTAGGTGTGAACAGACTCATGATCTGGCTGTGCCTAGCAAAAGGCGAGGTTCCTGGGCTCTCCATTCAGGGTCTTGGCAGGAAGACAGGAGTTTCTTTGTCTGCTTCAGTCCTAGGTGCCATGTCTGACATACTCAGAGCAAAATAAACACAGTAGACCCCCGCAGAAGTGTGCTTTCCGGCTGTGTCCAAGGTGTGAGTCAAGCTCTGGTTTCCTCTGTGGCCTCTGCTGACCGTCCATGGGAAGGCCATGGCAAGTGGGCCGTGGGAAGTCCCATGGGCTGTTCATGGGTTTATCTCTGGCTCTCCCCTCCCCTCTAGGCTCACCCCTGGGGCCAGCCTCATTGAAAGGATCCAGGCCATTGCCCAGAATGTGTCTGACATCGCTGTGAAGGTGGACCAGATCCTGCGCCACAGCCTGATTCTGCATAGCAAGGGTACGTCACAGCCAGGACACTGCACTGTGTCCCCAGAGGCCAGTGCCCTGCTGGATAGGGCAGAGCCTCCAGGAAGCCCCATTTCTCTGGTAATGCTTGCCTAGTTCTTGAGGGCCCCACTTGAGGCTCTCAGTAGGGGGACCTGGTCTGCCCCACCCTGGCCTGCTTGAGGGTGTGGAGAACAGTGGGCCCATGTGGTCCTTTTGGTCAGGGAAAAGCTGGAGGCTTCTGCCCATCTGCTGTTCTCAGGAAAAGCAAGGCTATATTTTGTGGGGAGCTTGGGGTGTGTCCAGCTGGGAGGCCACTCTGTTTGTAAGAGCTTGCTGCTCTGAGTCTGGAGGAGGCTGAGCACACGGAGTAGGGTAGCTCAGACTCTAGGACTGTGGGGTGGGAGAAACCTCAGGTGAGGGGGCAGGAGCGGTGACCACTGCTCTGTTCTACCACAGACCTTTTCACCTTGCCCTCTCTCTTTGGCTACCTCCAGGCTCCAGTGTCTCAGTAAGCCATCTTCTGTTTTTGCAGTGTCTGAAGGTCGGAGGGACCAGTGTGAAGCACCCAGTGACCCCAAGTTCCCTGACTGTTCGGGGAAAGTGGAGGTGAGGCCTAGTGGGACCTCCCTATGGGAAGAGGCAGGGTGGGGATCAGACAGGTGGGAGGCGTCTCCTCAGGGCTCAGCCCAGGCCAGCTCAGCTCTGGCTTTCTGTCCCAGCTGGACTCTGTTGACGAGGTACCTAACCCAGTACAAGCTAGTGGCGAGCAACTTCAGAGAAATGGGCCTCCACTGGGCCTACCATGATAATCAGCCTAAAGCCCTTTGGGGTCAGTCACCTTCAGGAGCTGTGGCTACCTAGAGACCCATTCTGACATCTTGGCAAGGAATGGGCTTGAGTCTGGTCTTGGTCCTCCCTGCCCAGCTCATGACTTGTTGGACCGAGGGCCCCTCCTGCCCACCTCCAGGGGCACTTTTGACTGCACAGTGTCCGTGCGTGCAGAGAACCAATCCACAACCTTAAAGACAGCTCCTCTCTAGCTCTGAACCTGTAAGGGGCAGGCTGTGGGGCTACAGATCCCTTCCTTAGAGGCCACATGGAGCCCCTGTGGAAAGAACGTCCCTGGCCCTGGCCCTCATAGAGGGTGCCTTATGACCCTGCCTCTAATAAGATGAGGGGACAAGAAGAACGAGTCTGTGGCTACTGAACATCCTGGGCCTTTGTGTTGGTGCTTGGACCCGTTTATGTCCACCAAGTCTCAGGTCCGAGGCCTTCCTCTGTGAGGGAAGGTGACTTACCTCCTTTTCTGGTCCTCAGTGGTAGAGGGCTGGTTGATCTTAGACCAGCCTCCCTGGCCCAGTTGTATGTCTCTTCTGCTGCATCATCAGGTTGAGGCATGCCTCACAGCTCCTGCCCAACTGGGGAGATCTTGGGGACCCTGTGGCTGGGGGAGTCTATGAGGCGGTGTGTGGGTTGCTGGCTGCCTACCCAGGCCTGACCTTTTCATAGTGGATGCGTGCCCGCTGGACCTCTGACCCCTGCTACGCCTTCTTTGGAGTAGACGGCACCGAGTGCTCCTTCCTCATCTACCTCAGTGAGGTTGAGTGGTTCTGTCCCCCGCTGCCCTGGAGGAACCAGACAGCTGCCCGGACAGCCCCCAAGTCCCTTCCCAGAGTCCAGGTAGGCCTAGACTGGATATCCTCAGGGACAGTGGGAGGGAACCTCACTCCTGTCCCTCACCTGACCCCATGGAATGGGGCTCTCAGATCTGCTAGCTGAGAATCTCCAGATTACCTTCTGTGGAATCCAGTACAGGGAACTTGCTTGAGAGGCAGGCTGAAGTCCTGGAGAAGTCCCTTAATGGGTTAGAATAACAGCAATAATAGGTGTCATGTACCAAGGGCTTTCTGAGTACATGGCACTGTATGTGTCCCTCTCTGGGTAGATTTAATGGGTGAAGATTCACGGGCTTAGAGAGTTAACAGGTTCAAGGCACCGCTGACCTTGGCACCACTCAAAGGCAGCACATCCCTGGTGATTCAGAGCTGATTGGATCCCCAGAGGGCTCGGGGGTGGGTGCTTAACTGGGGAGGAGGGCTGAGGTGAGTACTGGAAGGCGCGAGCAGAGCCCCCCTCCCTGGTGCTGGAGCAGACACCCACCTTACAGTAGGTGGCGGCTTCTGTCCTAGGTAGCCGGGGATGCGATGGGGACGGGATGGATGGTCAGGGACTGAGAGAGCTGGCCTGTGGCCCCAACTTAGGCTGTGTTCCGGAGCAACCTGTCCCACCTCCTGGAGCTGATGGGCAGTGGGAAGGAGTCCCTCATCTTCATGAAGAAGCGAACCAGGCGGTTCACCGCACAGTGGACCAAGGCTGCCAAGTACCTGGCACAGAAACTGGGGGACATCCGGAGGGACCAGAAGCAAGTATGTTATCCTTTTAGGGAGTACTTGGACAATGTGCTTACTGCACTGGGACCATGTCTTGGAACCAGTGACATTAGATTCTTTTAACTTGATTCAGTCTCAGGATTTGAGGGTGACAGGATCAGGATGAATGGTTGAACCCCTGGCCCCTTCTCAGCCCCGGGGAGGTCCTGCATCCTTGGGACATTTTCATCGTGTCAGGCAGAAACGTTACAGGAGTCTGGGAATAACAGATTGAGGAAGGATTGTTGGCCCGTCTGTCCATCCATCTGTCCATCCATTTGTCCATCTGTCTACCCATCCTTTTATTCACGTAATAGAGAACTGCATGCTTGTCACCTCTCTCTGTTTCTGCCGGAGTCCTTGTCATTTCGTAAAACTCTGTCTTGTCTGCGTGTACTGTTGTCCACTCTTTAATCTGCAAAGTAAGCTCCATGAGGCAATCACACAACTGCCTCATCCACCTACAGCCCCAACGTTCTGTGTCTAAAAGCAGCCAACCAGGTCTGGCCTGGAGACCCTGTGTGCCGTGGATAGTCTTCTGGGGTGATCGAGGGGGTGAGGTGTACAGACCTAAGAGCTGCTGCTGTCGCTCCCCTCCGACCCCTCCCTCTATCTTCTGTTCACCCAGATCCTTGTCCACATCGGTTTCCTAACAGAGGAGTCTGGGGACGTGTTCAGTCCAAGGGTGCTGAAGGGCGGGCCTCTGGGAGAGATGGTTCAGTGGGCAGACATTCTGGCTACTCTCTACGTGCTAGGCCACAGCCTGCGGATCACAGTCTCCCTGAAGGAGCTGCAGAGGTGAGTGCCAGAGAGCCATTCACATCCTGGTGGGGTGGGGAGGGGATGAAGGACAGCCTAGCCACCTGGCTGATGCTCTGACTGGGGGGCCCACAGCCTGGAGGTGGCCTCTGTCAGATGCTGGTCCTCCCTGGTTCCCTCATCTCCTGCTTATCTGCTTCCCGCTCGCTCTCCCATGCAGACGCCTGTTTGTATTTAGAATCCAGAGAGGAAGTGTGTTTGCACAGCAGCAGTCTGCAAGCTCTTGACCTTTGCCAAGAGACTAGGGTCTGGGTTTCTGCTCACAGCCTAATGCATAATGTCTTGAGAGAGGAGTTACCATGTGTGCATGCGCTCCCCCCACCCCCTGCACCTGTCTTCCTGGTGGACTGGGCATAGTCTTCAGGGTGGATTTTCGGAGCTGGACTCCTTGGGCATCCTTTGAGGGCACTAGGGTTGACAGGTGATGCTGACTGACAGTGCTGGGCTTGTCGAGGTCCTTCTGGCACTGTGCAGCATAGATACACCCCCACTCCGTGCTTGGTGGTGAAGAGAGTCTAAAGATTGTGTGTGGGTGAGAATGGGGGGGTACAGAGAGTAAGCGTGTGGAATATAAAGAGACTGAAGTGTGTCTGTGTGTGTGTCTGTGTGTGTGTGTGTGAGAGAGAGACAGACAGACAGACAGACAGACAGAGACAGATAGACAAGCAGAGATGGGCAGACAGACAGAGTCAGATAGGCAGTCAGACAAACAGA
>CM052710.1:4403183-4545602 GCA_028551405.1 Uromys caudimaculatus | reverse complement strand
TGTGTGTGTGCTGTGTGTGTATGTGTATGTTGTTTGTGTGTGTGTGTGTGTGTGTGTGTTTGTGTGTATGTTGCGTGTGTGTGTGTGTGTGAATGTGTGTTTTTGTGTGTATGTTGTTTGTGTGTGTGTGTGCTGTGTGTGTGTGTGTTTTTGTGTGTATGTTGTGTGTGTGTGTGTGTGCTGTGTGTGTGCTGTGTGTGTGTGTGTTGTTTGTGTGTGCATGTGTTGTTTGTGTGCATGGGTGTTTATGTTGCGTGTGTGTGCTGTGTGTGTGTATGTGTGTTGTTTGTGTGTGCGTGTGTTGTTTGTGTGCACGGGTGTTTATGTTGCGTGTGTGTGCTGTGTGTGTGTGTGTGTGTTGTTTGTGTGTGTGTGTGTTGTTTGTGTGCACGGGTGTTTATGTTGCGTGTGTGTGCCTTGTCTGGTGTCGAGGTGGGGCAATATTTTTTATCAGTCCTCTGTTGGATGCAGACATACTTAAGCCTTACTTATTTTTATATTTCTCATGTGGCACTGGACACACACCAGGGTACACCTTTTACACGTGTACTAAAGCAGTTATGAGGCACAGGAATAAAACGACCCGCCGTGCTGCGGCCATCCACCTTAGGACAGAGAATAAGACCAAGGACATGTGTCCAGCTCTACCTGCCCTCAGCTGTCCAGGAAACCTGTAACTTGAATTCTGTCTCATGGGCCAGTCTCATTGAATTGGGGGAATAGAAAGTGGGGGCTGGGCTGTGTTGTTGAGAGGGGCACTAAGATGAGCCAGTGTTTTGGAGTGTCATCCCCGTAGCCTGAGTCATTCTTTATGGTCATGCTCTTCTTGTAGGCACAGTAAAGGTTAAAAGGTATCTCTAGAGCAAGTGACAGGGACAAGAGTGGACCTGCTTTGAAGGGGAGAGAGATGATGGGGGCCAGGTGGTGCTGCATACCTACAGTCCCGACAGGAAGCACCCGAAGTGGGCTGCTGCCAGCTGAGAAGTAACCCCAATGCTTCAAACATCAAAGAATCGAGGAACCCAGTGGGGAGTTGTCCCGGAGCACTCCACCTGCATGCAGGAAGGCAGACCGCAGTCCCTTACTCAGGCGTCTTGTGGGCAGTGCTGTGTGCTCAGTTGCATGGGCCACCTCAGCGCTGGGATCTGCCTGTCCTGCACTGTGCCCTCCAGTACCCTCTGCCTGCCCTGCACTGTGCCTACCTTGCTCCCTGAAGCAGAGCGCTCAGGAGGTGTGTTGGTGAGGGTGCTTCCACTCTAACCAACTTTTGCAGATAACCAAGTGACTTTTCCCTGACCAGGAGGCTTCCTATAGAAAAGTCACGTGGTTCATGGAGAAAGGAGGGGTACCACGGACCCAGGGCCAGAGTCTCAGGTCAAGTGGTGCTAGCAGTCTGGTGCAAATTCAGACACCAGAGGTTACAATGGGACAAATCCCAAGGGTGCCAAAAGGCTCTTATTCTAGGCTATGGTCTCCATGGGAGCAGGGGACATCCTATCGGGTTTACCCACGCCTCCTCCATCTCAGGTGGCCTCCCACTTACTAGACAGGACACTCAGCCTGATTCTTCTTTCCTGACCCACCAAGATCTGTGCCAGAGAGGTAAGATGTCCTTCTAACTTTACTCCCTGAAAAAATGGGAGCGTTTCTTCCATACACCCAGCACAGAACCGTTAGTAGACCATCCTGCTGGAGAGGAGCGGAGAGACTGAAGATATTGGGGGGGGGGTGCTTCTGTTGCTCTGTTCTAGCCCATGCCAGGGCTCTGCTCTCCCAGCTCACCCTGAATCCTTCCCTGCCCAGCTCCTCTGACCACTTCAGGAATGGGATGCTGAGCCTAAGGCCAATGTCCACCACCATTGCCCGCCCATGCCGGAGCAGTGACTGTGGAAACTGCTGGTATGGAAAGGACTGGTAACAACTGACCCAACTGAAAAACGCCCACCTGTAGATATTACCTAGCTACGTACCACATGATATGTAACACATGCGTGCATATCATAAACATATGCATGTAACCCCCACATGCACACACACACATTTATGCATGTAACACACTCATACATGTGAACTTATATACACCCACATGCATACACATACACGAACTTACACATGGAACACACGTGAACACGTGTGCATCATCCACATTCATGCGCATGTGTGAACTTGTGCATGTGACACCCACATTTACACACATGAACTTATTGTGAACTTATTATGTATGTAACACTCGCATGCATAAACATGAATGTCCTTGCACACACAGTGCACACTACTCTCACGCATGCACATATGAACCGCTGCATGAAGACGCATACATACCCACTTATATGGGTGTGAATGCGCTCATACCTGCTCACACACTTGTGCACATGTCCACATAGCCTCTGCGCTCACGTGCGTGCACACATATGTTACATACTAATGCATGCTCACTCGTATGCTTATGTGTGTTCAACATACACACATGTACTCTCCCAGCATCTCACCAGAGACTCAGTCCTTTCCTTCCCCCAGGTTTCAATTCCAGACAGACTTCTGTGACTCTCAATCCCAGGGGGGCCTCACTAAGAGGTCACCCCTTCTCAGAATTAAAGCTCAACAAGTTTGGCAGGCCTGGCTGGGCCTGAAAGCCCTGGCCTTGGTTCTTCCCCCCTGCCGCCCCCCCCTCCCTCCAGGGATTAAGTGTGAACCGTCTTGCTTTGACTGGACAGACTGGGTGTAAACAGCCCAAACCCTCCTGGGGTCTCCTCCAGGAGATGCTTTCAAAACCTCTTGCCAGATACAATTGAAAACAATTAGCAGTCAAAACAAAAACAAACCCTCCTTCCCAGGGGGCGGTCCCACTCCAAGATTAACCGCTCCAGCCATGGTGGGTTTGTGCTCAGGCTAGCCCAGGCTTCAGCAGACACCTGCTTGCCTAGCACTCACCAGCGCAAGAACCCCACTCATGGCACCTGGCTGAGACCAACCACGGTCATGAATGTTCAAGTCAAGACGCCACGAAGCTCAGAGCTGTGGCCTTTCTCAGCAGCCTCCCTAAGTGAAGCCTTGGGGTTGTAAGGCTGGGAAACCATAGAATGGGGGTGGCTTTGCCTGGCTTGTGCCAAAGGGCTGTCCTCAGTGTACCTAGAACAGGGCCAGAGGATGGGTTAGGACCTGGAATGGAGCTTAGCCTTGGCAGATTTGTACAGGTGTGAGGGTTCCTCCTGAGGTCCACTTATGGCTGGAAGCGCCCAGGATCCCCTTGGCTTCAGGGCCTGAAAGATGGGTGAGGCTCAGAGTAGGAGATTTGGACAAGGAGGAGCCCACTGAGCTAGTTAATTTTGTCAACTTAATACAACCTGTAGTAACCCGAGAAGAAGGAACCTCCTTGGAGGAATTACCAAGAATAGATCTGACTGTGATTTTGGCTGTGGGAAATTGTCTTGATTGGTAATTAGTGTGGGAGGGGCCAAGCCCACTGTGAGCAGTGCCATCCCTAGGGTCGTGGATCTGGAGTGTGTGTGTGTGTGTGTGTGTGTGTGTGTGTGTGTGTGTGTGTGTGTGTTGTGGTCTCACACTTTGTTGGATATAAAGACCCCCCCCCACACTGCAATTGTAAGATTGACAGGTATAAAACCTGGTGGACACTGAGCTGTGGTCTTCAATACATACCCTGTCCCTCTGGCACTATAGAAACACAACTTTTCATGACGAAGGACAGTTGGGGTGTGGGATGTGCTGGGTCTCTCTCGGGTTGTGGCAACACAGGCATGATGGCTAGGTGTCTTAAACAAGAGGCTCTTCCTCATGGCTCTGGAGGTCGGAAGTCTGAGATCTGCTATTACAGGCTGAATCTTCCTGAGCCATCAAGGAAAGGTCCACTATGGGGTGTTCCTTAGCACGTGTATACCTCAGCCTTATCCCTGCCCCCCTCTGCTTGGCCTCTTCCCTGCACATGTGTCAGTATCCAAACATTACAAGAACTCGGTCCTAGATGGATACTGTGGTTCACATCTGTAACCCCAGCACTCAGGAGCCTGAATTGAAACAGAAGAGTTGCCCTGAGTTTGAAGCCAGCTTTGGCTACAGAATAAGAGACCATGTGATGGTTGGTTGTAATTGTCAACATGATACAACCTAGAATCTCCATGAGGACTTGTCTATGAAAGCTTGGCACTCCTGTGGGAGGAGGTTGTCTTAATTACTTCAATCGATGTGAGGAGACCCAGCCCACTGTGGGCAGCACTATTCCCTAGGCCAGGAGTCCTGGACTGTTTAGGAATAGAGAGAGCTGGGAGAGAATGAAGCCTTTGTGTACTCATTCTTGTGCTCTTGATTTATGTGCACAGCTGCTGAAAGCTTCTGCCTCAACTTCCCCACAGTGATAAACTATAACTGGAATGGCAGGCAAATCCACCTTTCTCCATAAGCTGCCTTTTGTCGGGATATTTTATCATAACAAACAGAAACGAGACTAGGACTGACCCTGGCCCATAAAATAAAATTGAGAAACATGTCACAGTCACATGAGGGAGGGCCCAGGTGATTGCCCCAAGTTTCTTTTTAAAAAGAACTTTTTTATGTATATGGGTATTTTGCCTGCACATATGTCTGTGCACCACCTGTGTGCCTGGTGTCTTCGGAGGCCAGAGATCCCTCTGGAACTGGTGTTACAGATGGTTGTGAACTTCCATATAGGTGCTAGGAATTGAACATGGGTTCTCTGTAATAATGGCCAGTGCTCTTAATCACTGGGCTATCTCTACAGCCTCTTTGTAAAGTCACTGTTTCCAAATGAAAATACATGCTAAGAAACTGGGGGGGGGGGAGTCAGTATGCAACATGTGAACCTTGTGGGGGTAGGGAACAAGGCAACCTGTAACAGTATAGTCAGCTTGGACAGACACCATGACAGGATGGGACAGGAGGCATAGTCACCTGTTAGCCCTGCAGCAGCATCGGGGATGAGAGATGAGGGCCGTTGCATTCTGAAAGTGCCCTCGGCTGCATCCAGACCCTGTGTGGGCAGGCACTGGAACAAAGACACGGCTTGTACAGTGGTTGTAGCTCATTCACAGATGTTTCTGCCAGGTACCTCGTCCGTCCGCCGACTAACAAGAAGTCTGGATGGATGAGCCAGGTTTTCTCTGTTCCTCGTGTTTTGGCGTTTTAATTAACCGGCTCACTGGAGGGATGTCTGGGGTAGTGTGCAGAATCCACATTTGGCTCTGGTGCATCAAGACACTTCTAGATGAGGGAGGTGGTGTGAGAGAACAATGCCCTGTGAGAAGTGCGCAGTGAGGGAGTGTCAGACACCCACGCCTCGCTCCCTCAGTGTGTGCACAGGGAAGGAGATGTATAAGCCAGGGCCCCTGTCCCCTGGAGCATCCTGAGCCGTCCTCTTGAAGGTCTGTCTCCACAGTGGGTATTTGAGAGGGAAGCCTTACCCTTTCTGCCTGTGGAGAATTGGCAGTGCTTGCCAATTTTATTTGCATAATTTCAAGCATTAATAGTACATGGCATGAGAAAAAACGACGGGCTCTTCCTCCATCCATGAGTGAAATTGGGTTTAGTAGAAAATTAGTTGACTTAACTGGTAAATGATGGAAGCCCGTGAGGGGGCACGTTTCAACAAGGAAGCTGAGGAGGGAGAACTCCGAGGCTGTCAGTGTGCAGTCAGGCAGGGAATCAGACTTCAACCCGGGGACGTTGGCTCAAGGGTCCCCCACCCTGAGAATGTCAGAAGCAGGAACCACATTTGTTGGCCTTGTGCGCTTGGCTTGACCAGCTGTGGCAGGCAGTCACACTTCTCTTTCCCGGTGACAAATACTCCAGAGTAACACTTTAAAAGGAAGGATGATACAAATACTCCAGAGTAACACTTTAAAAGGAGGGATGGTTTATTTTTAGCTCCCACTGTATAAGGATCCAGCCCAAGCTCTGCTGGATCCACTGATCTGAGGGTGGGGTCAGGCAGAGAGAACACTGGCAGTACATAGCCAAGGCTGGGGCATGAGGTGAGGCAGAACATTGTGGTGGTGGAAGCATACGGCAGAGGCTGCTCACAGCCAGGCTCCTGGGGAGCAGAGAACAAGACAGGAAGGGGTTGGGGAGAGAGTGCTTAGTGTAGCATAAGTGGAAGGACCAGAGTTAGATCCGCAGAGCTCAGAGCCCAGAGTCTGGGATCCTGGTGCTCACGGGGTAGAGACTTGATCCCTGGGACAAGCTGGCTAGCAAAGCTAGCTGTGGTGACAAGCGCCAGGTTCTAGAGAGTATGCCAGTCACTGAGGCACACGCCTTTAATCCCGGCACTCTGAAGGCAGAGGCAGGCATATCTCTGAGTTCAAGGCCAGCCAGAGCTACACAGAGAACCCCTGTCTCGATAAATAAAGACATAAAATAAAATAAGAAATAAAGCAGAAGATAATGAAGGAAGACACCTGATACCAACTTCCGGCTTCTACACGTGTGTACACGTGCATGCGTGCACCCACACACGTGTGAAAACGAATACACATGAATAAAGTAATGACAGGAAGGGAGGGAACAAGACACAGCATACTGCCAATGACTTCCTTCTCCCGGCATTCTACCACTTCCCAAAATGGCACCACCAGCGAAGGACCAACCCTTCAGACCAGTCTGTGGGAGACACTTCCTATTAAGCTGTAGTACTAACTGTGACAGGTTCTGGGGTTTGAAGCTGTGCAGATCTGGTTATGACTGTCTCGGACTGTTCTCAGCCAATGGGATGTGACCCAGTTGTTTCTCCAGAGATAGAACCAGAGCTGGGCAGTTGATGATGGTGACTGGGTGAAGCTACTGAGGTTTTCTGAGGGATACTATGGTTTGTCATCTTGACACAATCCACCAGAGAAAGGAGTCTCAATGAGGGGTTGTTGAGATTAGGTTAGCCTGTAGGCACAGATGTGGGAGATAATCTTGATTACATTAGTTGAGGTGGGAAGACCCGCCCACTGTGGGCGGCATCATCCCCTAGGCTAGGGATCTTGCAGTGTCTAAGAGTGCAGAAAGCAAGGTGAGCACCAGTATGCATGCATGGATTCATTGCCCTCTGCTCTTAACCGTGGATGTGATGACTGACAGCTCCGGTCCCTGCCCTGACTTCCCCACAGCAATAGACTGTAACCTGGAATTGTAAGCCTACTAAGCCCTTTTTCCTTTAAGTTGCTTTTGTCAGGGCAGGATACTTCATCACAGAAACAGAAATGGGACTAAGATGGAGGGTGTGTCCTCAGAATTTATGTGTAGGAGACTTGCTCACCACAGTCATGTGAGTGGCATTTGGAGGTGGGTTAAGGACATAATCAGGGTTAGGTGGGTCCCCAGCATGGCATTAGTGACTTGGTAAGAGAGGAAAAGAGACCAGAGTTAGCACATTTGCTGTCTCAGCAGATGGCACCCATGTGAAAACGCTGGGCATGGCCATACTCGTGCCTTTAACCCCAGTGCTGTGGAGGATGGAGGACTTATGGCCACCAGCCTCACTCCAGGTTCACTGAGAGACCCTTGTCTCAAAGGAATAAGGCAGAGTGATAGAGGTGACACTTGACATCCTCCTCTGACCTCCACATGTACACAGGCACGTGCACCTGCGTGTAAGTGTGTGTGTGTGCGTGTGTGGTCGGAGCCAGGCTGGGTAGTGGAGGTGCAGTGTTCAGAAACTCATTCTATTATTTCCCTTATGATTTTCTGAGTGCTTCAAATATTTTCTAATACATAAGTACATGGAGCAGGAAAAGGAAGGGATGAGCCTACTTGGACTCATACCATTTCTCTACGCAGTGCCCCGCCCCAAGAGGGCGTGGCTATCCGTGATTGACACTGATCGACCTTGTCACTCTCCAGCTCTCCCCTCCCTCCTCGCTTGCTTAGGCTCACTTTGCTTGTTAGTCTCTCCTCCATCCCTGGCTGGCTCCACCCATTCTCTCTGCCTGGGGATCCTGGTGGGACATCTCCCTCCGGCCCCCGCCCCGTGCTGGATCACTAACCAGGCCCACTCAGCCTTTTCTCGGGCGGTGGATCAGGCTGTTCTGGTCCCAGCTCTCATCTCCTTCCCAGCGCAGGACAGAAACAGCCTTGTGAAGTCCTCCTTCCCTTTCCTGAGGTCCAGAGCTGGAGGTGTGGGGAGCCTCTCACATAGTGGCCCATCCTTTGTGGGCCCCATCACTTGCAGGAGAGGGGAACTTCTGTGAGGATGGGTGGGAGGGTGGGGACAGAAGGGACAAGGCTGGCCTCGTTGGACTGGGGCTAGTGCTGGATAGTAAGGCTAACTGCTAGCACCCCCACAAACCAGCTCATAGACAGTAGGAACAGTTCCCCTGGAGTTGGGCTGCGCTGTTCCCCACTCTTTATTGAGGATGCAGAGTCCCATGGATGGTCTCCTGTGGGGAGCCTTGCATTGGGCTTAGCGAGGCTTTGTGGAGCTGCTCTGGCTAGTGAGAGCCCCTGGGCTGTGATGCTCACCTGACTAAAAAGAAAACTTCCCAATGCCAGACCCTACCTGAGAGAGGGCCCCTAGGGGCCAGCCTGGGCAACAAGAGCTGAAATGGGTCGCCCTTATGGGTGATGACCACTGAGGGCTGCTGAGACAGTCTGTCCTGGTTCTGGCAATATGGTGTGAGTGAGAGAGGCTGAGATGGTGCCTAGCTTTAGCACAGCCGGGTTATATAAACCTGCCACTCCTAGAGTCTTCACAACAGCAGTTCAGTAGCTGGAGGGGTGAGTGTATGTTTCCTGGGCTCTCCTGGGAGAGCCATGGTCCTATTCTTAGCCTTGAGCTTGCTTACTAGCAAAGAACATTGGGAAAGTTGGCGTTAGCCTTAGACAACCCACCTGCTCTGTCTGCCCAGCACTGAGAAGGCTAGCTTCCTCAGTTTCCCTTTTTCGTCCCTTGGTCCATGGCCACCAGCAGCGGGATATCTCTGAACCTATCTCTGTGCTTTGTTTCCTCTCAGCCACTCCTGTGAGGACCTGATAGTTCTCCTTGGCTTCAGTTCAGGACCCTTTAAGAGCACCTGTGCATGCCAGGGTATGGGTATCCGAGGACACCTACTTTTCCAGGCAGTGGGAGCCAAGGCTGAGCTCTCTAAGATGGCAAAAGCCCAATATTGGACAGAGAATGGGCAGCCATGCTGCCAGGAGACTATAATTCCCTGTTAGCAATCTCCCTGCTTCCTAAACACCCCTCCAGATGCCCAAGTTAGGTCTCTGGGTTCCTCCTTTATGCCACCTGACGCTCTGGGATGGGGACAGTGACCTGTGGTAGTGAGGGGTCATGGGAGAGGGAGGGGCAATGCCAGTGATGCTAAGGAGATGGGCAGACCCCAGGGGAGACATAATGTTCAAGCCTGCCTGGTCACGTGTTCCCAGCAGTGCGACACATTTGGGGAAGCCAGGATCTCTGGGTACCCTTTAGCACTGGAGCCAAAGGTATTCGAGCACTTTGTAGGAGATCTTTTTAATTAAGTCCCCGCTACACACACACACACACACACACACACACACACACACACACACACACACACAATCTCTCTCTCTCTCTCTCTCACAGAGAGAGAGGGACAGACAAACAGACAGAGACACATACAGAGAGACAGACAGGCAGACATAGACAGAGACACACAGAGACACAGAGAGAGAGAGAGAGACAGACAGACATAGACACATACATAGAGACAAGGACAGGCAGACAAACAGACACAGACACACAGAGAGACACACACATAGAGAGAGACAGACAGACAGACAGAGACAGAGAAACAGACAGAGGCACACAGAGACAGAAACAGAGAAACATAAACAGACACATACAGAGAGAGATAGAGACAGAGAGAAGAGAGACAGAGTCAGGCAGACAAACATAGACACAGAAAGAGAGAGACAGACAGACAGAGAAACACACACAGAGACAGACAGAGAAACATAAACACACACACACACACACACACACACACACACACACACACACAGAGAACAGGATAGAATAGATTCTCCCCAAATGTGAGCAGTATTTATTTCTAGCCGTGGACCAAAGGCACAGAGGAAAATAAAGTGGAGGAGTCTCAGCTGAGGAGAGACAGTGGAGATGCATCTGAACAAGACAGCACCGAGGCGGGGTGGAGGGTGAGGTGGACGGCAGGGGAGCGGGCGGGGGTGGACGGCAGGGGAGTGCAGAGTCTTGTACAAGACCGCTCGGCAGCTCCTGTCCACAGAAGGTTTTCTCTATAGCAGAACCCAGCAGATTGCTTCCTACCCTGCCCCATCCTACTCTGGTCTTCAGGCAGAAAGCAAGGGGGCTGATTCTTGCCCTGTGCCATCTGCAGCCAGCTGGGGCTCCCAGGCAGGATGGGACCCCCGTGCCTCTGGGAGGCAGAATGCTGGGATCTGGGCATATGGAGGGGTGGCTGTTTTAATTATTGTAAAATGCACATCACATGAAATATGTCGTCTTAACCATTTTACAGGGTACAGTCTGGTGGCTTTAAGTACATTCAGTTTAGTGTGCAGCTGTCGCTCTCGGCCACTGTCAGATCTCTTCTTGCAAAATTAAGACTGTCCCCACTATACTGTAGATCTGTTTCTACTTTCCCCAGAAGCCAGCTATGTGTGTGCACGTGTGTGTGTGTGTGTGTGTGTGTGTGTGTGTGTGTTTACATGCGTGTGTGTGTTTACATGTGTGTGTGTGTGTGTGTGTGTGTGTGTGTGTGTGTGTGATATACCTGCATGCATGTATGCGTGCATGCTGGCTCATGTGTGCATGTGCGGGGCCGAGGATGGCATTCAGCGTCTACTCTATTATGACACTTTATTCTTTAAAAGATTTATTTTTATTGTTTTTGGTTATCTGTATGTGTGTGCCTCTGCGTGTGGGTATGTGAACATGAATCCAGGTGCGTGCAGAGGCCAAAGGCATAGGATCCCCCTGGAGCAGGAGTTATAGGCCATTGGGAGCCACCCAATGTGGGTGCTGGGATCCAAACAGCTCCTCTGCAAAGGCAGTATGTGCTCTTGACTGCTGAGCCATCTCTCTAGCTCCCTCCACCTTGATTTTTAAGACAGCGCCTCTCAATTTACCCGGTGCTCCCAGAGCTCCCCTCTGGCCACCAGGTTTGGCAATTCTAAAAGACTGCATCCTTTCAGTGGGGCAACCTTTCCTTGGGAAGCTCCGAGATCTTATTCTGTGACTCAGGATCCGTGGAATAAGAGCTGGTACTAGTGGTGCAGAGGCACCAGGAGAGTGTTCTGGCTGGGACTGTGCAGCTCCGGGAGCCACCTCTGCCTGGAAACTATCAGGCTGGCATTTTTTTTTTTCAATTCAAGAGGCAGCTCCAGCCAACCACTTAGTGTAAGGTGGCCCATAAAAGTGCACCTGAATTACAGGCCATAAACCTACAGCCCCTCTGAGTAGCTGACCTTTCTGCTCCCTGGTACTCAGGTGCCTTTGGGAGCAATGAAGCTCTGCCTGCCTCCCCCCAGGGAACCAGCGGAAGGTGAAAACCTAGTCCCTCGGGCAAGGTGGCGGCCGCTTCTCATCCCTCCTGGAGTGACTGGAAAAGAAACCAGAAAGCCCTTCTCCTGGCCCTTCCATACTGCTTCTCCAGCCGCACACAGGGCCCTGGAGTCCAAGGGCTGAAGGGCTACCAGTTGTCTGCAGAAGCCTGGGCTCCATTAGATGTTGCCTTCCCCTGAGCTAAACTGGAATGTTCTGCCAGACAACGTTCCCACCCCTAAACCCATCCCCCCCAGGATCCAGTGCCTCTTTATTTCTGTCTGGAGAGAGCCCTTTCACTGACAACATTATTGGGCAAGATCTTGAACTCAGTCCTGAAGTTTCAAAGCTGGGCTGCTCTCTAGGAGCCGGTAGTTCAGACAAGGTGATTGGGGTAGCCATTAGGTAAGTCTCCCAGTACAGACAACATGAAGAAGAGAGGCAGCTGGAACTTTGGCTCCAAAGTTGTCGCTGTGACCAAAACAATGGACAGAGTTGAGGGGCCTTCTGAGCATCTTCTGTTTGGAGCTCTAGCTAATTATATGAGTAAGAACATGGAGAGATAACTAGTGTCTTTCTAGAGAAATGGGCAAACCTTAATGAATGCTGTTTAGAATGCACAGGGGGCAGTGCACTAGTTTCAACAGAACAAGCATGAGGACCTGAGTTCGGATCCCAGCACCCATGTAAGAAGGGTTGCTTGGCAGCCAAGCAGTGGTGGCACATGCCTTTAAGCACTTGGGAGGCAGGCCGATCTCTGTGAGTTCAAGGCCAGCTGGTCCACAGAGCAAGTTTCAGGACAGCCAGGGCTACACAGAAAAACCCTATCTCAAAAAACAAAATAAAAAAAACCAACCAACAACCAAACAAAAACAAAAACAAACAAACACAAAACCAAAAATTAAAAAAAAACAAGCCAAACCTGATGCTTTGCACAGTTTCCAGAGATGTGTTTCCCCGGTGGCTCTGAATTCGGTCAAGGTAACAATGAAGACTAACCTAGGACAGGTCAGGTGTGGTATCAAACTTCTTAAACTCAGCACTGGGAAGGCAGAGGCAGGTGAGTCTCTGGGAATTCAAGGCTAGTCTGGTCAGTTTCAGGCCAGCCAAGGCTACCTACGTACTGAGACCCTGTCTCAACCAAACGAAACCAAAACCATGGAAATCCAGGGACAGGGTGACACACATTACCTGGAAGCAACCAGAAAGATGTGAGAAGTGTCCATGATTTACATTTTAGAACTGTCTTCCTTTTGCCAGAGCCTGATTAGCTACCCACTTCCTCAAATCTGCCAGGAGAGGGCCAAAGCAAGGGTCCCTGGGTCTCTTCGTCTGTGGTTCTCAGCTGGGTGAGACCAAGAGGAGGACCAGCACCTGCTTTCTTCTCCCCAGGTGCTGTGGAGCTCAGCAGCATCGAGACTCCTAGGGGGTGTTGGCCCCACTAGAGAAGTTTGGGGAGAAGGACACTTCAGAGATGCCCTACAGAGTAGAGGTGGTGGTTTAACCCTGAAAAACACCACCGAATATTTCATAAACCCTCTGGCTGGAAACTGCTTTAGGGTGCCACAGATCATGGGCTCTCTGCCCATTCCCCATCACCGGTTGGCCCAGAGGGCATCCTTGCCTTAGAAACCTGTGTTCTGTGACACCTGGGGGTTGTGGAAAAATGGCCCCCAGAGAGCAGGAGGCACAGAGCGTGTGACCAGATTCAAGGTTTTATATATAAGGAATGAGGTCATTAGGGCCTTGCTTTCCTGGCTCTGCAGCAGTGTCTGGCATTGGGGGCACATGGTTGGGAGACAGCTCAGCAAGGCAGGTTGCTGGCCCAGCCCTTCCTGTTATCATGTTCTGTAGGGACAGACCCACCCTGATGCCACCATATCCATCGTTAGCCCCAATCCTGGCATCTTTTCTTTGCAGTCTTGTGGTCGCATCTATATCACTGAAAAGGGGCCATAGTGGATGGTTTGTCTAGAACGCAGTGTGCACCAGCCCCTCCCCCGGCCTGGGCTGGGGATGTGCTGAGCATGCACAAACAGCACAGTGGATTCTGGGCCGGTACTTTTCCACCTGGCTTGAATTATTTCAGAGAGCCTAAGACACAACCAGGCAATGGATCAGTCATGGTTCCGTGTCTTTAATGAATCTGTCCTTGTCAGAACCCATCACCTCCCTGGCCCAAGGTTGCCTGTGGTGTGGGCTCCCAGGAGGCCTTGGGGCCTCTTCCAGCACTCCCACATCTGAGGCACAACCAAAGGAGGTTTAGCCTGTTCCTGCAAGCAGCCAATGGCCTAAGGCAAAAGGTGGGACACCTAGCCCACTGAAAGGCCACTTTGTACTCCTAGGAGCTAAGAGGGGAAGATAAGGACTTTTTGCATTCTAAGCCTGTTTGGACATGGTCCTCCTTGCTCTCAGAGTCTGTCAGCTCCTAACAGCTGGACCTGATGCCTGCTCTGTCTGCTCATATGCCCTGTCCCTCCAGGCCACTCACAATTCCTGGGGCCTTCATAATACAAAGACCACAGGTCTCCTGGGAGATAGGGCCTGGCACCCCATAATACCCTACAAAAAAGGGAAGGACATGAGGGGGTCATCGCTGTTCTCCATGTTATTTTGACCCTGGGCTTTCTTCTCTTGCGTGGTATAAGGAGAAGGGGGAGGGGTCCATGGGCAGCAGAGGCCCACTCTAAAGTATGAAAGGGAGAAGCCAGGGGCTTCCCAGTCAGTTCCTCAGGGGCTTGGTTTTACAGACAGAGAGTTGGGTGCTTAACAAGGCTAGAATCGGCAGCTGTGGCAGTTGCGCCAAGGCTTAGAGCCTTCTCCAGGGAGAGTCCTGACCAGATGGTTGTTCTAGAAGAAGCTGCAAGGCCTTGGCCATGTCCTTCAGGCTCCCATGATGATTGACAGTCAGCCTCCTGCCATACAACAGAGGATCTCCACTTCTTTCTGCCCCCGCCATAGCTTCTGGGTCACTGGAGGCAGCTGTCCCAGAAAAAAAGACAAACAAACAAACAACCTTTGTGTTTGTGAAGTGCCAGGCACAGGCAGGCCCCTGATCCCAGGGGCCTCAGTGCTATGGCTGGCTGGAGCAGGCGGGGCTCTCCAGAGGCCTGCAAGAGCTGGGTCAGCTATGACATTTGGAATCCTTGGCACTGAGTGAACCCTGAAGGGCCTTGGAGGGCTTTGGCTCACATTCATGACACTCTGTGAAAGCCAGACTTGCTCTCTGAGCAAACTTAGGCTTGCAGGAATTACAGAAGTCTCCTTCCTCCTGGCAGGTGAACCAGGCCAGGTGCACTGCTTGGCAAAGTAGCCTGGGTGGATTTAGGACCCCCCCTGCCCCTAGATGGATGCCCATGTGCAGTGAAGTTCATAATAGGGCCACCCCATTAGATTCATCTCTGAGAGTGGGCTCTCACTGTCCTCGGGCAGTCTCCCCTTGCTTTCCACCCTGGGCTGTGAGAACTGTGTGGGTGCAGGGCTGGCTGGGAAGGTGGGTGTCTTGGGCTCAGACTCTGATGGACTCTTCTCTCAGTAACTTAGGGGTGCCGCCAGGCCGGGGGAACTGCCCACTCACCGTACCTCTGCCTTTTGACCTCATCTACACGGACTATCATGGCCTGCAGCAGATGAAACAGCACATGGGGCTGTCCTTCAAGAAGTACCGGTGAGAGGCCCAGGGGCTGCTGGGACCACAGCTCCTTCCCATGCCTTCCCTCCTGCCAGCAAGCCCAGGGTAGACCCAGACCCAGGGACTACTGGAACCACAGCTCCTCTCCCATGCCCCCTCCTGCCAGCTAGCCCAGGGTGGAACACTGCATGGCCCTCTTCTTCCTGTCTCAGATTTTCCCTCTCCAAACCATTCCCACCCCAAACAGATCACAACCCTCTAGAGCCATCCGTGGCCCTGCTGGATGGGGGCTGAAGCCTGGTAGGATTGGAGGTGACCTGGATGGAGGGCTGGCAGCACCCCAGGGGGTGAGGAGGGTGGGAAAGGACCGCCTCTGTGGTCAAGATCTCCACCATGGAGCCTGGAGTGGGGGTGTCAGCCCATGCCCTTTCCCCAGTGACCCCAGGAAGTGTGTTGCAGCCAACAGCACTGGGTTCATTTAGCACCAAGAGCCCCACTGTTCATTCCTATGCCCTAATGCCATCAACGGTGTGATTTTATTAGGGGAAGGTGGCAGCTGGTATTATTGCTTTTGTTATTAATGTGCGCCGTCTGCACATTGCCATCTTGCCCGCCCCACCCCCTCTCCGCGGGAATCAGGAATCCTGCCGACCTCAGCACTCTGCAAAATTCTGGGTCCTCCAGAAGAATGCTGGGCCCTGGCAGCTTTGTGTGTGTGTTGGGGGCGGGGGGAGGTCTAAGCGTCAGCACCCTTCTTCAGGAGCCACTCAGGATAGGGTGGGCAGGTGGGTTTCTGGAGCTGCGGTCTCAGAGTGACCTAGCCCTAGGTTAGCTGATTCTATAGGAGCTCTAGGGTTTAAACTATAAGCTTTGGAGGGCGGGTAACAGTGGAGGCGGGAAGTCAGGTCTTGGAACTTCTTTTGAGCCCTGGAAGGGACCCCCCCCCCCTTGCAGAGAAGGCTAGGGGTAGTCTCCCAAGTTCAGGTCCCCAGGACCCCACCCATGAACATTGTTCTTTCCAACAAAGACAGCTTACAAATGACTCTGGACAATGAAGGGACATCGCCGCTGCCACCCCCTCACCCCACCCCAGCCCCCCCCCACCCCCCCCCCCGCCTTCAGACACCATCTCTCTTCCTAACCTTATGCCAGTGGAAGCTTGGCTTCTGGATACCAACCAGGGGTCCGGCAGGCATCAGGAGTGGCCACCACTATGCTATTCCAGTTGGGGAAGCTGGCACAGAGAGGGTGAAGCAGTGCTGTGGTCACACAGTGAGGTGGCACCTAGGTGAAGTCCTTGTCAAGTACTGTACTTCCCTGACCTAGTTATAGGGGCACCCCTAGTCCAGGGACACACAGAAAGGTATGACCTCAGTCCTGGTTCACTCTTGGGGAGGACAGGTGCAGAATCCGTGTCATCGACACCTTCGGGACGGAGCCAGCATACAATCATGAGGAATATGCCACACTGCACGGGTACCGGACCAACTGGGGTTACTGGAACCTCAACCCCAAGCAGTTCATGACCATGTTCCGTGAGTGTTACTGGGAGAGAAAGGGGTACCCTGTCTGTGTAGGAGCGGGTCTCCCCATGTGTGCAGGGTGGGTCTCCTTCCTCCTGGGCCAGAGGAATGGCCTTAACAAGCACCTACCATCCCCTTGAGTAGAGAGAAGCAGGCATCAGGGACATTCTAGAAGTTGTGTCCAGGGCTGGTACTGACTCAAGGCTGGGAGCTCTCAGAAGCACATGGCTCAGAGCCGGGGTCCAGTGACCTTCCAGAAGCTTCCAGGACCAACCAGAGAAACTGGAAAGGGGGTATGGCAAAGAAATGTGGGCCTTTCTACACAAAGGGATGATAACTAAGCAGACGGATACGTCTGCAGGTTCTGGAAACATGGGGGCTTAGTTAGGCGCAGACACTGAGGTGAGCCTGGAGGAAGAGAACTCCTTAGGAACAGAGTGTCAGCCATTTGTAGCTTGTTTTTTATTTATAACGCCGAGGATCATACCTGAGGTCTTGTGCATATTAGGCTAGCTACATCCCCAGTCTCCCCCACTTTGAAAATTTTGAGAAGGCTCTCAATATGTACCCCAGTGTGGCTCTGATCTCCCGCCTCAGTCTCCCACGGACTAGGATTTCAGTCATGTGTGGGTCTTGGTTAAGGGTCTATCTGGTTATCACTTAAAATATCTTTTATGATGTTTATTCATTTGTACACATGGGGGCGTGGCAGCGGAGTACACACATGCCAAGGGAAGTGTGGGGACGTCAGGGGACAACTTGTAGGAATCAGTTCTTTCCTTCTGTCATGGCAGGCACCTGCTCCACCCTGAGCCATCTCACTGGCCCTCAGCTGTGAGCAGAGTAGCATCGTAAGCATCTAATTTGTGGTACTTCAGAGGCTCTGGGCCAGAAAGCCAGATAAGCCACCTTGTTAGGATCGTGTCTAAATTAAGAACCGAGTAGTTCTGCAGAGTTCCCAGACATGTGCAGAGGATATGATCTTTATTCAAGGCATCAATTTCTGTCAGCAGCTTGGGTTCAGGCTGCGCTGGGCAGAGATGAGACACCAGAGTCCCTGAGTGATGATTTCATTAGCTCCCTGAAGGGTGAGACAATTCCTGCAGCCCATGGAGTTTGGAGGAGGGAACTGAGTCCATAGAGTTATTGCGACCCATCTAGGGACACACAGCTCTGTGGAAGTTACTCTTTGCTGAGGAGCCTGTTTGGAAGTTCTGTGAGGCCCAGAAGGGAGTGTTGGTCCGGTACAATATGTTGCAGAGAATGAAGTCCGGAGGGAAACGATATCAAGGGGAGAGCAGGGGACCTGGGGTAGGGAAACGAAAGCTGTAGAGTTTGAATCTTGGGTAATGACCCACTTAGAAAGGAAGTTCAGATTTGGTAAGAGAGGCTTCAGGAACCAGGTATGAGCCACTGTGTTTGGCTCAAAAAGAAACTTTGCAGGCAGAGTGTACTAGCTGACTGCAGATGGCCAAAGGGGTGGAGGTCAGTAGGGGGGACAGAAGATGGGCTAAGAGGCCTCTGCAAGAACCCAATAAGCACTCAGGGGGCAGAGGCAGGTGTATCTCTGTGAGTTCGAGACCAAACTGGTCTACAGAGTGAAAGCCTGCTCTATACAGAGAAACCCTGTCCCTAACAAGGGCTATCAAGATGAATCACCAAGCCGGGCAGTGGTGGTGTACGCCTTTAACCCCAGCACTTGGGAGGCAGAGGCAGGCGGATTTCTGAGTTCGAGGCCAGCCTGGTCTACAAAGTGAGTTCCAGGACAGCCAGGGCTACACAGAGAAACCCTGTCTCGAAAAACCAAAAAAAAAAAAAAAAAAAAAAGATGAACCACCAAGTAAAATAGCTTGCCACCAAGCCTAATGACCTGAGTTCAATTCCTGGGACCCACAGCATGGAAGGAAAGACCCAACTCCCACAAACTGACCTCTACACATGCACCATAACACACACACACACACACACACACACACACACTTAATTAATTAATTAATTAATTAATTAATTAATGCTATAAGGTATATTGTAAAAATCTCCATGAGAAAAAGACTTGTCTTAGGGTAGAGCTTATTAAATATGAAGTTACAGATGTGGTAAACTCCCACTCATCCTCCTGAACCCTAATCAAATGTTTCTTCCCTTTCCCCCACTACTTAACGCTCTTCCCTCACCTTTCAAACAGTGTGCTTCCTCATTATAATTTATTCTGTTCTTTTTAGTGTTTTGAGACAGGGTCTTAGATAGCCTAGGCTGGCTCTCTTTCCCTCTCCTGGCCTAATGTCACCTGCCCTGAGCCCTTTGTCTAATTGTCCTTGTTATTTTAATTGGTCACCGCCCTTCCTTGACACTGGCTGATTCAGCTAATTCTATTCTAAATTTGTCCCTTCTGGTGGAGGCAAGGCAGGCCTGGTGTGTCCTCAGCTGCCGAGGAGAGGGAGGCCACTGGAAGAGGGAAGCAGCCAGCCCAGCTGGAGGTGGACAGAGGGAGGCAGTCAGGCATCCATCCATCCATCCATCCATCCATCCATCCATCCATCCATCCATCTATCCATCCATCCAGGGGCTCTGGCTGCCTCACTGCGGTGGGGGTGCTTCTAAAGTTGAGAATTGCCTGGGAGACAGTAGAACTGTCCTCTATCCTGGGTATCCACACAGAGCTCTGAGCCTTGGGGCAGGGCTCTACCTCACCTCCTGAAGCCAAGAACAGGAAGCCTGGGTCTATTCTGCAGGCAGCCTAGGGTCACATTCCCAGGCATTGTGACAGGAGGCATCGGGGCCTGGGCACGGGGTTCAGTTGGCAGAGTGCTTGCCTAGCACACACAAGACCCTGGTTTCAAGCAGCACATAAACAAGGCACGTCTGTACACACCTATAATCCCAGCAGTTAGGTGGAGGCAGGGAAATCAGAATGTTGGGGTTACCCTCAGTTACATGGGGGAGTGTTGAAGCCAGCCTAAGCTACACCAGATGTGGACCGGAATGTCTCATGGGACTCCCCATGGGCCCTTCAAGGACTGGGTTAGGAAGCCACACTGTGTTTATCTCCCCGAGGGAGCCTTCCCTTCCCTGCCGAGGGAGGCCAAGGTGTGGATCCCAAGCATCTGGTGTGGGAAACAGAGTGACAGGAATTTGGGGTGTCCCAGCAGCCTGAGAATGCCTTGCTTGCCACCAGCACTCACCAGGGTTCTGCCCACACAGGGAGGCAGTGGGCTTTGGAGACCTTTGATTCCAGGTCCCGGTACCTCCCAGGACGCTGCCCGAGCTGGTCAGGCCCAAGGCAGGAGTCAAGGGAGGAAATGGGAGACTAAGCCTGTGGGCAGGTTTGCCCACACCCGGCCCTAGGACTGTAGCTGTGCCCAGTGCCACCGCCTAGCTGTTGCAGGATGAGAAATCTCCTCGTTAACTTAAAAAAAAAAAAATTCAAAAGAGGTTAAAATTTAAAAAGCATTAACTGAATAAGGAGAGAACTCCCCTTTTGATCATATAATCTTTTAGGCAAATCATATGTATTGGGCAATCCTTTAGCAAGAATGCAATAATGATGATATCCTGAAAAATTGAAGCAAAATAAGTAAATAAATTATTAAAGAGATAAAAGTCACTTTGTCCCTGAGGGACAGAGAGGACATCGGGCACTGCCTGGGCTGGGTTCTGGAAGAGAATTAGGAGATCTTTATCTTAATTCTCTGTGGTGTTCTCTACAGAGAACGGGGGTAGGGGGGTAGGGGGGTGGGGGGGTAAGGAAGGCTGGTGGACTCCAGAGAGGCTCATCGGGGCAGATGATGAGGGGTGGGGACCATGTGGGATTTTCTCTCTCAGAAAAGAGAGGCCAGAGGTACAGCAGTTGTACAGGCTAGCAGATGTGAGAGTGAAGGTGCCCTGGCTGGGACCACTCAGGCCAGCTGGGGACACTGAGGCAAGCTGGGGACACTGAGGTGAGCTGGAGACACTGAGGCGAGTTGGGGACACTGAGGTGAGCTGGAGACACTGAGGAGAGCTGGAGATACTGAGATGAGCTGGGGACACTGAGGCGAGCTGGGGGACACTGAGGTAATCTGGGGACACTGAGGTGATCTAGGGACACTTGAGAGCTGGGGACACTGAGGTGAGCTGGGGACACTGAGGTGAGTTGGGGACACTGAGGTGAGCTGGAGACACTTAGGTGAGCTGGAGATACTGAGGTGAGCTGGGGACACTGAGGCGAGCTGGGGGACACTGAGGTAATCTGGGGACACTGAGGTGATCTAGGGACACTTGAGAGCTGGGGACACTGAGGTAATCTGGGGACACTGAGGTGATCTAGGGACACTTGAGAGCTGGGGACACTGAGGTGAACTGGGGACAGGTGAGAGGGAGGTTGACCTGTGGGGTCTTAGGCAAGTCTAGGAACCTGATGGGACCCAAGTCAGCAAAGATTGTTCTAGAAAAAAGAGTCTGCCAAGAGGGCTTTAGAAACTTAGCTGTCAGTATGCTGGGGGGAGGAGAGACTGAGCGAGGTGGAGGAGACCCCTCTGCTGTGGCACGTGTCCAGTGAGAGAAAGGAGCCAGGATGGAGCCGGTGCTCTAGAGAAGGGACTGAGCAGAGAAGGGAGTTCCGGCTGGGTTACCCAGAGTCAAGCCATCTGGAGACACACTGGGGAGCCAAGTGGCCCTGGATTCCCTGCTCCGAGCTCTGTGGCACGCTGTAGTCCGGGCCAGCCCACCCATGGGTGCTCTCCCCAACCCCTCAGTTGAGACTTCTGGGAGGGGTATGTCAAGGGACCAGGGCTTCAGCTTGGACATTTGATAACCCCTTCTTCCCCCTTTGCGGCTGGGCTGTAGCTCACACCCCAGACAACTCCTTCATGGGCTTCGTGTCTGAGGAGCTCAATGAGACTGAGAAGCAACTCATCAAACATGGCAAAGCCAGCAACATGGCAGTGGTGTACGGCAAGGAGGCGAGTATCTGGAAGGTGAGCCCCAGCAAGCCCACTGCCAACCACGCCGGCTTCAATGGAGGCCAAAGCCCACGACAGTGCTGGACACTGTACCTGCCGTGCCTACACGAGGACAGGCCACAGCACTGCCACCACCACCCAAGCATAGGTCACGGCCACACAGATCTATATGCATGCCATTGCTGGCACACCTACCACACCTGGTTCTGGTGCTGATCACATCCGTAACTGAAGGCTCCAGCCACACAATGACAGGGCTTGTCTAGCCATTAGCAGCCAGGCCCATGTCTCTGCTGTCCACACCTGAAGCTGCAGGCATGGGTGCAGATCCAGACTGCAGCTCCCATCTCCTGCACTGCAGCCTAGAGGGTGCATAGTATTACTGCAGATGTCTCCATGAAGTCCCTAAGGAGATGGTGACTGCCCCCCTCAACCCCTCCCTGCACAGTTCCCAGAGACCTGGACAGTTCTCTGTGGAGGACTCTGATGAAACCCTCCAGCCCCACCCCTAGGAACTGATAAATGGTGTAAACCCCACAGGCAGGCTTAGGCTAACTAGAGTGGAACTTGGTGGGATGAGAGGCAGGGGTGGGGCTTGGAAATTCGGACACCACCTTCCAGCTGAGTCCCCCATCTTGGGAAACTTCTGAGGGTGGTGCCTGCCTCTGGTCACTAACCTGCTCTCTCTGTTCCCTATGCTCCATGGCGGCGAGGCAGCTCCAGGTACGGACCGGAAGCCTCCATGTGCGTTCCTTTGCCTCACTGCAGCTGTGGCTGCCCTGTGGGGTCTCCCTGATGATGTGCCCTTGACTCTAGCACTAGCTCCTTGGAGGTACCAAGGGGGGGAGGGGAGGGCGAGGGGACAGCAGGGTCCACGGAGCAGTCTTCCCTGGGTCCCTCCCTGTGAGAGTTCCTGGGTAGGACAACAGACAAGGCTGAGGGTGGGCGGGACAGAAGATGGGCACAGGCAGATGGTACAATGAACACCGGGTTGGGCTGGGGAGTGTGGCTCAGACAGTAGAGTGTTTGCCTAGCATACACAAAGGCCAGGGTTCAGGCCCTAGTACCCATAAGCAGTGTGACTGGAATAGTCATCTCAGAATTTAGGAGGTAGGGACGGGAGGGTGAGAAGCTCAAGACCATCCCAGGTACACAGCCAGCATCCTGAGTCAAGCTTGGGACATGACAAGCTTGTCTTATTTGAAAATTCTCATGTCGTATTTGGTAGGATTAGATCAGATGTCACAGGATTACAGTGACCTGACATGGAAGTGGCCAGGCTGAGGGCTGAGGTACATGATCCCTTGCTAACGTGGTGCTTAGTCTTCACTGGGAGTCTGCCACAGGCTCAGGCTGGCCACAAACATCTGGTTCTCAGAGACACACATCAGGGAGGAGGGAGGAGGGTGACCAAGGCAGTCTTCTTCCTGTATAGCCCAGTGGCTGTGCCTTTAGCTCATGGCTCTGCCCAGTTCCAAGGGACACCAAAGAGTGGCTTTATTACAAGCTACTGGGGCTGCCGCAGGTCTGGGTTCCTGCTGAGGAAAGAGAAGCAAGTGTTGGGCAGTATCTGGTCTAGCCTCTGGTATTACTGAGGTAATAGTAGAGGCTGGCCTTTGTGCTGTTAACTCCAAGTGCTGCTGAGGGCTTACATGTGTTGTCTCCCCTGGGTGGAGGATGACATGCTATCAGACCTGTTTTATAGATGGGGAAAGTGGGGCCCAGCAGGCTATAGGGTGAGCTCACATCTAGTCAGAGAGAACACTTCAGCCACAAACTAGCTGAGCCCAGAGCTGAGCCGCTAAACTCCAACTCTGCACTGCCTGTGACGGGGGCTTGTGGAGTGGCAGAGGAAAGCTCCTTCAGCAAGTCCAAGATCCCCGCTGAAGTGTCTGGGAACAGAGAGAAGGCCCAGAGGCAGAATTTGCTGAGGTCACCAGGGGCGTCAAGTCCAGTCTGGGAAAGGACGCAGAGGAGAACCCTTGACTGACAGAGAGTGGAGAGAGTGGGGGATTGAAGTCTGAGCAAATGAAAGTCCAGCTTCGGAGACAGCCTAGATCAACCCTAGCCAGACCAAAACAAAAAACAAAAAAACAAAAAAAACAAAAAAAACAGCATCTGCCCAGGGTCTGCAACTGGGGCAGGTGCCAGGGAAAGCCTGGGGCAAGAGGGTGGAAGGAGGCATCTGTCACTCTGTCTTGTGTAGAAGCTAGCATCTCACCAGGTGTCCGGGATCTCTCATGCACACCTGAGTGTGTGTGTGTGTGTGTGTGTGTGTGTGTGTGTGTGTGTGTGTGTGTGTGTATTGTGAGTATCTATGTTTGAGTGTGTGTATGTATGTATGTGACTGAGTGTGTGTAGTGAGGGGTGTGTGAGAGTGTGTGCGTGAGAGTGTGTGTCCTTGTGCAGAGAAGGACTTTCAGGAATCAGATCCGTCCTTCCAGCCTGTGTGTCCCAGGAATTGAACTCAAGTTACCAGACTTGACTGCAAACACCTTTACCCACTGAGCTGTCGTGCTGGCCCAACGTCGGTTCATATTTAACCCCTCCCTTGCCTTCTCTGACTTTCACCTGTGGTTCCCAAGTGAGCATCCTGCATCCTTGCCTTATTGGACCCAACATAAATGAACACTTACTTTTTTCTTGGGTGACAAGAAAAATCCTGTTTTCAAGTGGAATTACCGCCCCTCTTTTCTCTTTTTTTATTTCCTTTTTGCATTTACTTACTTATTTTGTGTGTGCTAGAAACCACTCCTGGAGGCCAGAGGACAATATGGGTCCCTGGACTTGATCTCAGGTCTTGGGTTGTCAGGCTTGGCAGCAATCGCCTTTATCTGCTGAGCCATCGCGACAGCCCCTCTGCACCTTGTTCCTGGAGGGCATTTTCACTGTGCATGGAATCCCAGCTTGGTGTCTTCTCAGCATCGTAAAGACATTCTGCTCTTTCCCCACGCCTTTTGTTTCTGCTCACAAACCAGCTGTAAGGCTTGGCGCTGCCCACTGTGGGCAGTTTGCTTTTCCTCTCTGTCTGTTTGAACTCATCGCGTTTGACTCCGAGCCCCTTGGCTATGGCTTTCTTTCAGACTTACATTGAATTCATAGATCTTTTGAACCTTGTTGTTTAACCGATCACAAACTTTTGAAAATTTCACTTGTTACCTCTTTATATGTTGCTTCAGGCCAGGTGTAGTCTCAATAAAACAAAAATAGAGGCTGGAGAGATAGCTCAAAGATTCAGAGCACTGACTGCTCTTCCAGAGGTCCTAAGTTCAATTCCCAGCAACCACATGACAGCTCACAGCTGTCTGTAACTCCAGTTCCAGGGGGTCGACATTCTCACACAGACATGCATGCAATCAAAACCCCAAGGCACATAAAAAAATAAAAGGAATCACACACACACACACACACACACACAAAACTAATAAAAATAAATATTTCTTTGGCCCCGCTGGACTCCGTTCACAAATATATTAAATTATTGCTGCTTCCTCCTCCGCTCTTTTTTGCATTAATTTTTTTATTGTTATTTCTTAGACACAATCCCACAGTCCTGGCTGTCTTGGAGCTCCCTAAGCAAACCAGGCTGGCCTTGAACTCACAGAGATCCGCCTGCCTCTGTCTCCCAGATGCTGGGACTAAAGGCGTGCACCACCAAGTCTGGTTCTTTTTGCTTTACTTTTTTTTTTTTTTTTTAATGGTTTATTTATTTATTTATTTATTTATTTAATGTAAGTACATCGCTGTCTTTAGACATACTAGAAGAGGGCATCAGATTCCATGACAGATGGTTGTGAGTCGCCATATGTGTGCTGGGAATTGAACTCAGGACCTCTGGAAGAATATGTGTGCTGGGAATTGAACTCAGGACCTCTGGAAGAACAGTCAGTGCTCTTAACCGCTGAGCCATCTCTCCAGCCCTTTTTTGCTTTACTTTTAATGGAAGTTTACACAGAGCAAACACTATTTACTTTGTTGGTTTTTCCGAAGACAGGGTCTTGCTATGTAGCCCAAGGGTCCTCGAACTCACTATGTAGCTCAGGCCATTCTTAAGGCAATTCTCCCGTTGCACCCTCCGGAGTGTTGGGATTGCAGGTGTGCACCACGCCTCGCTAAGCCTTGACTTTAATAAAAATCGAAAGCTGTCTTTTGCAGACCGTGCCTCTGGCGCTATAGCCCAGAAGTCCATGTTTATCCCGCAGCCGCGGCTTTTCTCTGGCACTTCTGCTCGTTCCGTAGTTTTAGTTTTTGCCTTTGAGTCTGTGATCCATTTTGAGTTAACACTGCAATATAATGGGACGCGCAGATTCACGTTCTTGCTATTCTGTTTCGCCCCACTGGGTCCCAGACTCAGACGCTCTCTCTCTTGCTTTGCATGTGGGTGACAAATGCCGGGACTGTTTGTTGAAAAGGCCATCCTTCCTGCTCCAAAACATGCTCCCTTTTCAGCAGTGAGGACTGTGGGTGTGGGATCTACCTGGACTCAGATGCTCCCTCCCTGTGATCGGTGTCACCCTGATGTCACCACCATGCTGTCCCCGACCCTCCTGCCGCACATAGCCCCGGAGTCAGGCACTCTACCTGCTGATGTTGTTTTGTTCATTCTGGGTCCTCAGCATTTCCAAATGGGTTTTAGCCTCACCCTGTCCATTTCTGTAGCAAAGCCTGGGTTTTCAGGAGGATTTTTTTGGTTGCCTTGATTTTTTTTTTTAAATGTGTTCTGGGAAATGAACATGAAGAAAAAAAAAAACAACCCATAGAAATAATTTGGAGTCAAACCTGATGCCATCTTCTTCCAGAGAGGATTAGATTTGAGTCCTGACTTGTAGCTGGAGCCCTAACAATCCCAGGTCACCTTAATCAATCACAGCAAGTGACAAACTCAAGTCAGAAGCGAGTGCTGCTCTGGCTCATTCACTTCCTTCAGCTAATACCGTGTCTGCAATCCAGAACTTCCTCCACCTTCCTCCTCGGGCAAAGGAATGAGTAGACAGAAGGACAGGTGGGCAGGGAACAGACAGATGGGTGGGTAGAGGCATAGATGGGTAAGTCGACGGAGAGATGAGTAGGTTGGCAGATGGATAAATGGGTGGGAAGATGGATGTGTGGGTAAATGGGTGGAAAGGCGGATGGAGGGGTAAGCGGGTTGGTGTACTTATGTGTGGAGGGATGGATGGATGGATGGATGGATGGACGGACAGACAGATGGACAGACGGATGGATGGATGGACGGATGGACGGACGGACGGATGGACCGAGTATATGTAGGCAGGTGAATGCTTGGCTTGAGAGGTGCATGGGTGGATATGTGAGGGAGTTCCAGGTTCCAGAGAAATCCACAGGTCCTTAGGGCATCCAGGTTCACAGACAGATTTAAGGATTGGGTCTCCTTGGCCTTCTTTGGGAAACTCAGTTCCATGCCTAGAACCACCCCTACCCTAGTGCCTCAGGTTTAGGCCAAGCCCTGCAACTCACAGATCGAAAGTCTAAGGGCCTGAGAGGAGAGACTCTGCCCAAGTCTACACAGCAAGTGAATAATCACCCCGAGATCAGACCCTGTCTTCTGAGCCCAGAGCAGGGGTGCCTGACCTACCAGCTCTGCCTTCTGAATGTGAGGGGAGGGTCCATTATCATCTCCTCTTCTTCCTCCTCTTCCTCCTGCAGGGCAAGGAAAAGTTCCTGGCCATCCTCAACAAGTACATGGAGATCCACGGCACCGTGTACTATGAGAGCCAGCGGCCACCCGAGGTCCCTGCCTTCGTGAAGAACCACGGCCTCCTACCGCAGCCTGAGTTCCAGCAGCTGCTGCGTAAGGCCAAGGTGAGGCTCTGGCCACGGTCCTACCCCTGCAGGCTGCAGCCCTGGATGACAGACATCTACCAGGCCAGAGGTCCATCTCCATGTGCTCTGCCACCCAGAATCCTGGCAGACACTCGGTCCATTGGGAGGGACTAGGGGAGTGGGAGCTTTTCCCTCTCAGTCTCAGCAGAGTCCTAGGGCTGGCCAGACTGAAAAAGCTGCTCAGGACAGTCACACAGACTGAGGGTATCATGGCTGGGTCTCCGTAGGGCCATTGGTTCCCACCAGCTGCTTCTATAAGCATCCAGAGTTAGATTTCTGCAGCCACAGGTGCTACACTGGGAATGACCCTGTGGCTGGCCCTGGAATATCATCTGAGGCCAGAGAGCCTCTGACTAGCATCTAGGCCCTCTCTGGTCTCTCCTTAGGTCTCTTAGATGTGTGTGTGTGTTGGGAGCAGGCAGGATGAGGTAACCCCACACAGCGGCCCCGGGCTCAGAATTACTCATTAAGAACCTATCTGGGGCCATTATATGGTTCACTTATGGGGTGAATGTTAAGGTAGCTTGGGTGAAGGTCCTTTGAGAGCCTGGGATAGCCAAGGTGCTTTCCTTCCCTCCCCAGCATAGCTCAATAGAACAAAGAGAGCCCATTTATAAAAACCTAATCAGATAGCTCCTTTCACAGTGGGGAGACTGAGGCTCAGGGAGGGGAAGAGCTGTTCATGGCCCACAGTGGTCTGTCTATATTGCCCCTGCGGCCTATGAATGCTGAAGCCATCCTTACCTCTGGCTTCTGGAGTCCTGGGCTGAGATGGCCCAGCCACCCTGACCATTGGCCCACCCCACCCCATCAGTTTTTGTTTTGTTTTAACATTTGTTTTGGTGGGGAGCTGGGGTCAGATGTGTGTACTGCAAGGTCAGAGAACAACTTCTGGGAGTCGGTTCTCTTGTCTCACCGTGTGGATTCTGGGTGTTTGTTGTAAGTGGCTCTGGGGTCCCAAGAAATTGACCACATATTCCAAAGTATTTCATGAAAGACAATCAGCTTTACTTCTGCAGAAGGGAGCGCAGCCATGGAAGGAATGAATGCACTGGGCTTCAAATGCAAAGGGGTCCTCAGTCCCAGCAGTCAGGGCTCAGCCTCACGTTCTTACCCGATTGGCTAACCCCGTGCAGCTGGTCAGCAAAGTGTAAGTTTTGAGAGCAGGATGCAATCCTCAACACAAAGTCTTAGAAAACATTAACTAGAGGAGAGACTTTTGCCACACAGTGTCTTTGCTAATTTCTTTCCTTGTAAAACTTTCCTCACCTCATTTAACACACGGATAAAAGGGGGAGAAAAAAAAAAACTAGCGTTTTTATTTCTTTTACATTTCCCACACGGAGGTTGAGCTCGGGTCACCAGGCATGGTGGCGAGCGCCTCTACCCACTGAGCCATCCTGCCTGTTCTCTGCCTCCAGCTCTTTATAGGGTTCGGATTCCCCTACGAGGGCCCAGCACCGCTGGAGGCTATCGCCAACGGCTGCATCTTCCTGCAGTCTCGCTTCAGCCCACCTCACAGCTCCCTCAACCACGAGTTCTTCCGGGGCAAGCCCACCTCCAGGGAGGTGAGTGGAAGGGCCCTGGCCCAGATCTGGGAGTCTGAGAAGTGGGGTGCCTCCACATCCCAGAAGGGGCAGGGAGCCTTGGGTGTAGAGAGGGAAGGGACCTGGGGGGTGCTTGAGCCCAGCCCAGCTGCAGGCTGAAGCAGCCATCTGTTGGTCCCGGGCAGGTATTCTCCCAGCACCCCTATGCAGAGAACTTTATTGGCAAGCCGCACGTGTGGACTGTGGACTATAACAACTCTGATGAGTTTGAAGCTGCCATTAAGGCCATCATGAACACCCAGGTGAGACTCTAACCCTGTCACACTGTGGGTCACCCAGGTGAGACTCTGACCCTGTCACACTGTGGGTCACCCAGGTGAGACTCTGACCCTGTCATACCATGAGTCACCCAGGTGAGACTCTGACCCATCATACCATGGGTCACCCAGGTGAGACTCTGACCTGTCATACTGTGGGTCTTGCCTATACTTAGAAGAAACTTCCTGGAGAACCCCACTCAGGCCTGCAGGGCTGGTTTGGAAAGGCATCGGCCCACATGGATTAGAAAGGGCCGCCTGGGTCCCCAGTCCCCAGCTTGGTGTGTGGGTATGGGAGAGGGTGCCTCTCTGCAGGGAGCAAATCTGCACTCCCTGATCTGGCTACTGTGGGTCAGAAATCATTTACTAAGCACCTTAGCGGGTCAGGCCCTAAGGGCACTCTTGGCACAAGTTAGGAACTAAGCAGGTGTGCTCAGGGTGAACCCCACCACAGGTGTGGGTAGCTCTGTACCTTTCAAGTAGCAATCAGTAACTGTAATTGCATACAGCTGTTCTGGGGACATTGGCTTGCTTGCAAGTTCTAGCTCAGCAAGCCTGGCTGGGGCTCAGCCCATGTGTCTTGCATTGCTGTCCACAGCCCTGGTCCAGGAACTTCCTACTGAATAACCACGAGCAGAACACCTGGCTCCTTCAGTGAGCATGGGAGGCCTGGTGTGTGCCTGTGAGAGATTGGGGGGCGGGAGCTGTACCCGGGTTGCAGATAACATCACAGCTTCTGGTTACTCCTCAAGCTCAGCACTTAATTCCAAGAAAACTTATTCTTTTGGGTTTTTAAAAAGGTGTTTATTTCATTATTTCTATTTTTAGGGGTGTGTGTGTGTGAGAGAGAGAGTATGAGTGGTCTCAGAGGCCAGAAGAGGGTATCAGATCCCCCTGGAGGCAATTGTCAGCCACTGATGTGGGCGCTGTGAACTAAATGCAGGTTTTCTGCAAGAGCATCAAACGCTTTTTTAAAAAAACGTTTTGTTTCTTTTTGCTTTATGTGTATTAATGCTTTGCCTGCATGTATGTCTGTGCATCAAGTGTGTGTCTGGTGCCCACGGGGATCCCTGGAACTGGAGTTGCAGACAGTCGTGAGCCTCCTGAAAGACTAGCCGGTGCCCTTAACCACTGAGCCATCTCTCCATCTTCCCTGAGAGAACTTATTCCATAATGCGTTGGGCTGAGTGTTGGAGGATGTCCCCTTCCCCGGTCCATCTGGGTGGGAGGGCATGGCAGAGGAGAGCAGATCTCATAAAGGACAGGAAGCAGTGAGTGTTTGGACTCACTGATGCTCTCCCCTGTGCTCTCCCCAGTCTCCCTTTCATTCCATCTGGGCCCAGCTCATCAGGTAATTGTGGGAGCATAGAAGTCACTTCTGCTGGTGACTCCTGGCAGTGGGCAGTGTCAATGGGAGGGAACATCTTACTGTTTACCCTTTGGGTCTAGGTTTTGTTTTGTTTTTTTTTAATATGAACATATGTTCAATTTTGTTAGTTAATAAAAAGAGAGAGAGAGGAGAGAGAGAGAGAGAGAGAAAACACAAAGATGAAAGAACCAGTAGGTATTGTCCATCCAAGAGGAACCCCAAACCAGCTAGAGGCCGGAGCCTTGAGCCCTCATCTTCACCTGTAGCCCAGAGAGACTTTAATATCAGCCCCACTTTCTCGGGAAACTAAGGCAGGAGGGTTGGGAATTCCAGGCCACCCTACAGGCTACCCAGTGAGACTGTTTCAAGAAAACCAAACCAAACCATCAGGTGAGCTGGGAGTGGAGAAGAGAGTTAGGGGGTGGAGCTTACAGCCCTGAGCCCCCGCTGAGACCCCACTGTTTCCTGTGGCCCTGAAGTCTGCATTTCAAACAGGCACCCTGGGTAACTCTGGCTGTCCTGTTTCAGAAAATAGGTTTAGTGGCTGGCTGGGTCCCAAGGGAATGTGACAGCTATGAGGAAATAAATGGTCCCAAGTGTAGGTCTTTCAGACTTCAGCAAGGGAGGGAGGGAGGACAAGCCACGAGGCTGGCCAAGGAGACTGAGGCCTCCCAGGCCAGCACACCCCACCCTGGAGAAAACACAGGACCTGGGCTGTGGACTCTGCCTGTGGACACACAGCCCAGATAGGGCTATTCCCAATGAAAGGGCAGAAGGTGACGTGCGACCTCTGTGTGACCCCTCATAGCGCCCATTTTCTGCAGGACTAGTACTTGTCCCTGTCAGACAGATGACAGCAGTTTGACCCAGTGGTGTGGTCTCCAGCTGCTGCTCCCAGGCAGAAACTTCCAGCAGGCCGCGCAGGGAACTTTGACTCGATGTGGGAGCTGTTTCCTGACCCTATAGAGCAGAGGAGCCTCATGGAGGGAAATCTCTCTCCCCAGGCTGGTTGTTTAAAACCCTGCTAACAAACCTTTCCCTACAAGGGAGAGGCATCTGAGGCCATCAGCTCAGAAAGCAGAGCAGACTGGAACAGGATGGTGGGAAGTGTAGGTCTGAGAAGGCAGCGCCTGTGGGCGGGGTGACATGGCAGCTGGATGTGGCCTCGGGATGAGAAGACACACCCGGACTTGGACAGATTAAAATAGTGATACATTGCTTTGAGAGTCAGAGGTAGCAGGACCTGGGTCAAAAAGCAGTGGCTGTCTCGTCTTGGGGTCGCTTGGATATTGTTGACAAAAAACACGACTGTCACCTCAAAGGCATTGTTTATTCCAGAACCAAATATGAGTTCTATCAGCCCAAGAACACAGATTCAAGTTACCCCAAAGACTGTGCTCCTAGGTGATAACAGTTCCATAAAGTTTCTATAGTAACAACACCGAAAATCATGGATCAACACACTTCAGCTGGGAAGGTCCTGGAAAAGCAGGAGGCTGAGCGCTAGTTGATGCTATTCTTACCTTTTGGGTTGGTGGGAACTAAGGGTCTGTTTTGAGGCGTGCAATCCAAAAGCTTTCGTGTCATAGTCACAAGGATGTTAGGTCAGACACAGGCAGGTGATGAGTGGCTTCTAGAAAGATAGCTCCAGGTGATTTGAATGCATCTACATCCCAGCTCTCCGTAACCATAGAAAACGTTCTCCATAACAGAGAGGTTAATCAGTCTGGTAGGATCTTGAAGGTACTTGTGGCTTTTTTCCCTCTGTGAGCTTCATAGTGTCAGAAGTGGACGCTAGCCCTAGGATGCAGAGCCCAGCATGGTCCTGCTAGGTGTTCTAATGTCACCCGTCCTGCTGAGGAGGAAGGACCCAGGCTCAGGGGAAGCTGATTTACCACTGATTATCGGCATGGTCAGCAGGACATGGCCTTGATAGGAGCCCGGCTGGTCGAGCACAGTGATCGTGACATTCAGGGTATAGCAGGCTCAGACTGCTCTACCGTTCCTCTGAGTCCCAGCTGGGTCAGTCCAGTGGCTGGACACTGCTGTCTCTGACACCTGCCCTTCTGGGCCGGTGGTGTCCTCCAGGGTGGCTCTGTGCTGGGCCCAAGGAGGCTGATGGAGCAGCAAGGGCTGAGCCATTAGAAGTAAGAAGGTAGCAGGCACCTGCTGACCTCACTGTGTTTCAATGGCTTCTTTATCAGTTGTGCGTGTGTATATGTGTGTGTGTGTGTGTGCGCGCGCGCGCACATACGTGTGCACATGTGCCTGCATGTGTGTTGTGCTTATTGTATATGCTGTGTGCTTCTTGTGTGCTGTATGTTGTGCACATTGTATGTGTAGTATACGTCGTGTATTTTGTGCATTTCCTGTATATGTTGCATGTGTACGTGCAGGTCAACATCATGCATCTTTTCTTTTTCTTTTTTTTTTTTTTTGGAAACAGGTTTTCCCCATGTAGCCCTGGCTGTCCTAGAACTTGCTTTGTAGAGCAGGCTGGCCTCAGACTTAGAGATCTGCCTGCCTCTGCCTCCCGAGAGCTGGACTTTAAGCCATGCACCGCCACACTTGGCCATCTTTCCTCTCTTACTCTCCACCTTCATTTTTTGAAATAAAATCACTTTTATATTTACTTTTTAATATTTATTTTGTGTGTGTGAGTATTTTACCTGCATATTTGTGTACCACATCCATGCCTGGTACCTGCAGACGTCAGAAGAGGGTGATTGGCTCCCTCCCGGAACGGTAGTTAGGGATGACTGTGAACCATCTGTGGGCGCTGGGAGTCTAACCCGCGTCCGTGCAAGAACACCAAGTGTTCTTGGCCACTGAGCCGAGGCTCCTGCCCCCACTTGAGTCAGGGTCTCATTGAACCCGAGGTTCATCCATGTGATCAGGCTGGCTGGCCAGTGAGCTCCAGGGATCCCTGTTTCTTGCTCCACACAGGTTTATAGGAGCCTGCCACCATGCTAGGCTTTCCTGCCAGTTCTCTGTGCCCTAGCTACTCCTCCTGTCTGCTCAAACTAGGTTGCAGTGTGCCTTCTAGACACTTGACCAGAACGCACAGAGCCTTTCTTTGGGGGTGTGCATCTTACGTAGCCATGTGCCTGAGCAGGATGTGTGACAAGATTCATCTTGTTCAATCCAACTGTGATTGAAATGCCCTGGGCTCCTCTGTGTGAATGCCCTGCCTCTTTTGTGGGATACAGGGTGAGGGTGGGTGCTTCTGCATGCCTGATTGTCTCCTGAACACCTGCTGCATGCCAGGTACTGTGACAGACCAAAGGCGCAAGCCATGGTCCCCACCTTCAGTGGCTTTGCAAGTTCATGCAAGAGATGGGGAACGAACAGGAAATATTGACCCAGGAGCTAGCCTGTTAGGAGAGGACCCCCTAGCCGGTGCTGGGGTGCTGAAGCCACTGAGAATACTTTCCCCATCCAAGGATGAGTAGGCTCAGGGTGGATCAAGGGTAGGTAACACCTCAAAGGGGACAAAGTGCTGGGCTTTGCGAAGGGGAGAAATGGGGCAGCAGAGAGAGATGTAAGTGGATGTAAGTGGAGCCTGAGGACAGACCGTGTGGATCCTAAACCAACACCCCTGAAGGTGTCCTTGGGAACACGCATTGTGAGCCAGTAGAGGGGCCTGGTGGATTGTTGGTTGGCTTTCTAGGCAGAGAGTACCAACCTGGTCTGATGCTGACCTTGGGTATGGCCCATCTCTTCCACAGGTAGACCCGTATCTGCCCTATGAGTATACCTGTGCAGGGATGCTGGAACGGATCAATGCCTACATCCAACACCAGGTAGGTCACCCCGTGTCCTCTGCCCCAGGGGCTTGGGGCTGTCACTTGGGGCTGTCACTCCAAAGTCTATCACTTTAGAGTTGGGGCCATGCTGGTGCCGGGGTCTATGTAGACTGCAGCAGCTACAGGCAAGCCATCAATCCGTTCAGCTCTGTACCCCACAGTGGGGCTTGGGGTCTGGGGTCCAACAAACAACTCATGGGTATCAGTCCTGACCGTACCTCACTGACCTGGAAAACATAGAAGCTAGTTTTTAAAAAATAATTTCTGGGTTTGATAACTGAGCTGATAGAACCGACAACACCCTCCTGCTCACCACCCCCAAAGGAGTCAGGGAGATAGCGGCTAAATGGAGGTATGCCCAGAGAAATGGGCTGGGGGCTGCTCTGGTGTAGGCTCAGCCATGCCGTACAGTCCCAGCGGGCAAGCAGCAGACAGGCTCTGACAGGCAGCATCTTCTCAGCCCACTCAGAATGCACAGAAGCTAACCACTGAAGCACAGGTCAGGAGAGCTGCCTCCTGGGGTCCTCCAAGGGGTTCAGCTCAGACCCCATGATCTGAGCTGCCTCAAGCTGCAGGTGGTCTGGGCTGTGTTCTATCAGACTCCAGGTATGAGGAGAAGCCAGAAGATGCCATAGGGCTCGGGACCCTGGGGACAACTGCTGTGACTGTTGGATAGAAGCTGTGTGTCTTTGAACCTAATGCCACAGGTGTGAGCATTAGGACCTGGAGAATGGTTTGGAACTATTCCTCTATGGATGGGAATCTGAGACCTGGAAAGACCCAGTGGGGGTCAGAAAGTGAGGGGCTCACAGCCCGAGCCACAAAACTAGGGCTCCCTACTCACATCTCCTAACCACAAAAGCGGATGTCTTCA
Source organism: Uromys caudimaculatus (assembly GCA_028551405.1). NCBI lineage: Eukaryota > Metazoa > Chordata > Mammalia > Rodentia > Muridae > Uromys > Uromys caudimaculatus. Next base: position 4,510,257 of record CM052710.1, on the reverse strand, counting down.
AAGCTCACAGAAACATTACTTGCCCGGACCTAGCCCCCTCCCCCGACCCCCCAGAAGAGCATCAGAGGCGAGCACGAGGCTCTGTCCCCATGCTGAGCAGGGCTTATGGGCCTCGAGTCGAAGTCCTGAGTCTGACCCCAGAGGTGAGGTCGTACAGGGCAGACAGCTCCCAAACAAGCGAGTTCAAAGCTGACCTCTGCCATCCAGTCGTGAGTCCCTGGCATACGTCCTGGATTCAGCCTCTACTCTTTGTGCAATGAGTAACATCCATCCATTCTATGGGCTGCTTGAATTATGGGAATAATGCCTGAGGCCGCGTGGCATTCGGAAAATGCCCAGTAGTGGCTCTTACTGAGTTGTAGTGCCAGACTCTAGAGAAAACCCATCCCCGTCCCTAACACATCTCTTTTCTTGACAGGACTTCTGTGCAGGTCCAAGCCCCGTCCCACCAGGGGCCAGCACTGCCCAGAGTCCTTTTGTCTTAGCCCCTAACGCAACTCATCTCGAGTGGGCCCAGAATATCAGTTCAGTTCCCGGAGCCTGGCCCCCTACCCACTCTCTGCGGGCCTGGCTAGCAGCCCCTGGAAGGGCCTGCACAGATGCCTGCCTGGACCATGGATTAATCTGCGAGCCTTCATTCTTCCCTTTCCTCAACAGCCAGGATGCATTCCTCAAGTAAGTTGGGCCCCTGCCGGCATCCCCACCTTTCCCACTGCCTGGCTTCCCTGTAGATGTGGGCTTAATGCTTTTGAATCAGCCAAGAAAAATCCATAAGGGGACATTCCCCTGGCCTTGCCCTCTTCCACCTCTTGTGGCCCCTGCCCTACCTGTGTGAGCAGTATCTCTCCAATTGGGTTACCAAAACCAAAGCCCCACCAGACACATAGCTTCTCTAAGCTCTGACAGATGGATTCAAAACTGTCTTCTCTGGTCCAGGGAGGGGGTGGGCCATGCCACTCTGGGGACAGCTGTCCCCTGGCTCACCAAAGAGTGACGATGCTGATGTCCTCTTTGCAGGCTGCAGGTGCCCTGTGACAGCACAGAGTGGGAGATGCACCACTTGTACCCCGCCTTTGCCCAACCTGGCCAAGAGTGCTACCTACAGAAAGAGCCATTGCTTTTCAGCTGTGCCGGTGCCAGCACCAAGTACCAGAGGCTCTGCCCCTGCCGTGACTTCCGCAAGGGCCAGGTGGCCTTGTGCCAGGGCTGCCTGTGAGGCCAGACCCACCCTGCCCAGAACCTGCCCACCTGCGGTTGGCAAGCACCAGCACTTTCTGAGCTCCAGCCACGCTCACTGCGTGTCTCCTGGTTGCAGCCTCCTCTGGCCAGGGGCGAGAAGAGGAAGCTGAGGAGCCAGCAGCTCCAAGCCTGCCGCTCCTTCCTAGGGGGCTCCTTGCCCCGCCACAGGACCTGCGGCCAAGCAGTTGGGCTGACCTACCTGTCCAGTGTGTGCAGGAGCACGTGGATGGAGGGCCCTGGCTTTCTGAGGTCTGGACCAGCTGGAGACATGGCCTTGGTCATTCTTGGACCCAGCATAGGCGTTCTGACCCACAGGCTGGGAACATGGCCATGCTGCCCCTAGTTCACCAGAGGTCTCAAGGGAAAGGGAACAGGCTACAGCCACACTTGCTGTGAGGGCCACACCCTCACATGAGGCAACAGTTCATGCAGGTCCAGTATGGCCTCAGTTGTTTGGGGTGGACAAAGGGACAGAGAACTCAGGGAGGCCAGGGGGGACTCTGCCCTCCTCCTAGTCCACTCCACCTCCCTGTTGCTCAATCCTCCAGCGGACTTCCCTCTGGCCTCTTCTGACACCCAGTTCTGGCATGACCTGTGACTGGCCCACAGCCTCCATCTCTGCCCCTCCAGTGGCCACCTTCACCCTAGCTTCTGACAACAGGTCCCCCACCAAGGCATCCTCTGCAGACTGACACCATTCCCAACCTTTGAGCATGTCATGCTGGACAGACTGGGATGAAGTTTCACCCATGGTACACTAGGCTGGGTCTGATACACAGGTCTACCAGACCTCCCTTGGCTCCCACCCATCTGGGCCCCGTACCCGCCCCTCCCTTCTATTTCCTCCAGCCTCAGGCCACCTCAGTACCCATCTCTATGTGGCATGCCCACCTCCAGTCCAGGGTAACCCTTCCCTCTCCCACCCCCAGGGCCAGCCAGGCTCCCAGGAACACTGCCATTGCTCATATATGGCCTGCTCCCAGGCCCCCTGGGCCCATACAGTTGTAGGAAGGGACCGTCCTGCATGGGACTTGCCGGTGCCCACCTGGCCTGGTTGGCCCCTGTGGCAGCAGAACCCAGAGCAGCAAGAGACCAGTGATTCTGAGGATCTGACTGTCGGAGGAAAGCAATAGAGACACTCTTCTCTCTCTTTTTTTTTTAAGATTTATTTCTTGAAATAAATATTTTATTGGGATGTCAGAGGATGAAGAAGTTGGTGGGTTTTGTCTTCTCCCAGAACCTCCAGGGCTCACCCAGCACTGAGGGGACTGGCTAGGGTCCCCAGATGCTGCTCTGTGTTGAAACATGGAACTAGGGGCTGGAAAATGAGGTACTGCCTCTACCCAGAAGTCCTCACAGCTCTGAGACCACAGGGTCCCTCCTGTTAGTGCCCCTTCCTCACCTGCAGAATGCAGAGGTGCGAAGCCAGAGAGCATCAACCCACTGTGGAAGATCTTGAGGTCTCCTGCCAGAGAGGTGTTGGTGCTTCTTGGGTTTCACTGTGTGTTTGCTCTGAGCTGGGACCGTGATGTCATGTATGCTGCCCTACTCCCTCGTTACAGATGAGCAGAGGTACCGATAGCAACACCCCAGGTCACACGGCTTGTGACTAAAGGACCATTTCAAAGCTGCCATGAAGACCTGGGTCTGGGGTTTTATATGTGGCTCAAATACATGGAAAGAAACATTCGATAGTCAGGGGTTCTCCACAGGGGTGGTTTTATTCCCTGAAATTGACCAGACATCTTACATCCTGAGTTGGAGGAATGGCTGGTAGGCAGCCAGGAGATATGATCAGAAAATGCAGGTCAGCTTCCTGTAGCTCCTAAGAACCACCTACCTCACCCTCACCCCTGACCCCTACACAGAGAAAGGTCTGACCCATGACACCAGCAGCCCAAGGTGAACCAGCCCTGCTCTAGGTCATCAGGTCTCACATGGGCATGTCTTGGTCACCACCATCCCAGCTTCTAAAGCTTAGCCGCCCAGAGTCTAACAGGTCTGACTGGTAGGAGGCCCTTGACTCTTTGATGTGCTCCTAGGAGCTGCTTCCCCCACCACTACCACTACCACCACCACCACTGCCTCTGCCACTGCTGCCCTGAGCCTGAGCTTTGAGAATGACTGATCTAGACCAAGTGGGTACAGGGAGTGTTTTCAATATAGTAATAATTATCCTACTTATGTACTGATTTTATATATTTTTTTTTCAGATGGGGTCTTACATAGCCAAGGCTAGCTCCAAACTCCCTGTGTAGCAAAGGATAGACCTTGGAGCTCTGGTCCTTTTGCTTTCACCTCCTGATGAGATTACAGGTGTATAACACCGCCCTCAGTTTTATTTAGTGCTGGGGGATCAAGCCCAGGGCTTCCCTTGTGCCAGGCGAGCAGTCCACTGATAGAGCCACATCTCCAACCTGGACAGAGTCTCCCATGGGTTCATGGGGGGGGGGGGCTTTGTGAGATTTGGGGGAATTTGGCAAGCCATGTGTTAGAAGGGCAGCATCTTCATACTGGCCACAGTGGGCACATAAAATCAGGGAAGCTTGCTTTGCTTTGGCCCCTCCCAATCCAGGCCCAGGTCCAGCCCCACTGAAGCCTATATGGGAAGGAACTCAAGTGTCAGGGTCCCATGTGTTTGTCCCAGTCTTTGACAGCAATGCAAGTGCTCAGGGCTGAGCAGGGCCCTGCCTCCCGCTTGCCTGGCTCAGGGAAATAATTAATAATAATGAATGAAAAACTGAATTTATTGAGAACCATTTACTACAAAAGGCCTCAGGGCACATTGCACTTTGGTGTAATTAGAAGTGGCATCTTTTAAGCTTTGGTTTGGAATGGAAGCCAGCACTGCTGCCCAGCACCCTCTCTGGCCTCTCTGCCTCTAGTGCTGTGGAGGAGCCTGGGGTTGTGAGGGAGGCCTGCCCTGGAGGATCAGGAAGGATCTGGTGGAGAGTCCCAAGGTCAGAATGGGCCTCTGAGATGCCACAGCTGTGCCCACAACAGGAAACTGGAAAGGCTGGAGGCAGGGACCACCCTCGTGAAGGAGCAAAATGCCTTCTCAGCGTGCCAAACTCAGACCCTGAGCTTGACGCTTGAGGAACAGAGTGGCAGCTATGACTAGGTTCATCCTCAGCTTGGGAGAGCCCCGTGCAAACCACCCCAATGTAAAGGTGTGAAGGGCAGAGAAGAGGGTCCAGGCCCAAAGTTACTGCACTTTAAGGACCACTTTCCAGGAGAGCATGAGATGGCGGGCTACATGCTGGCGAGGAACCCTACAGGGGCAGAGAAAACCACAGAGGTATCCAGTTAGCATGGGCACCTGCTCAAAACTCCGAATCCTGCCACTGACTCCTAAGTCTCTGAAAACTGAAGCCTGCACTGGGGTGACTTGGGGGACCCATGACTGGGGCTAGATGAGTATTTTCATCTCTGAGGGCAAACCCGGCTGTCTCTACAGGGCCCAGGCTGATGGCTACAACCGCAGCTTCTGTTTCCCTGTCCGTCAGCTCCTCCAGGGCCCAGATGGTTCCCATGATTCAAGAAGCCCCTTTTGGGGACTGGAAAGATGGCTCAGTGGATAACAGCACTGCTCTTAAAGAAGACCCAAGTTCAATTCCCAGCACCCACATCGGGCTGCTCACACATAACTCCAGCTCCTGGAGATCTGCTCTCTTCTAGTGTCTGCGGGTACCCATGCTCACCAGCACACACTCACACAGAGAAATATAACTTAAAATAAAATGTATATTTAAGAAAAGAATCCTAGCTGTGCATGGTGGTGCATACCTTTAATCCCGGCACTCGGGAAGCAGAGGCAGACAAATCTCTGAGTTCAAGACCAGCCTGGTCTACACAGTGAGTTACAGGACAGTATAGTGAGAATGTGTCTCAAAAGAACCCACCTTTTGGATAACGCTGGAAGCCAGCAAGTAAGCTCTGGGTGAAAGGCAGCCTAGAGGGGCAGAAATAAGAAGACATCACATTCTCGAGGTGTGTCTAAACGCTACAGATCCTGAAATTTCCATCTCATTTTAATAATACCAAACTGGAGCCACACTAGGGTGTGGTGGCCCTTGCCGGTAATCCCAGCACTGACCAAGTAGAGGCCGGAGGAACAGGAGTTCAGGGTTATCCTGAGTTACACAGCCAAGTTGGAAGCCAGGCTGGACTATGTGAGGCTCTGCTAAAGACCAAAATCGACACAACCCAGAGGGACTGGAGTCAGCTTTAATTCTGGAAACTTCCAAACAGCTGTCCTGGCCTTGGCAGTGCTGTTTCTGTCTGCCCATTCATTCATCCATTCATCAATTAAAAAGCAATTTCTGAGCACATAGCCCAGCTGGCTCTGTGTGGAAGCAGGAGAAGAGCTCTCAGTCCCTCCACCCCCAGGGCAGAGCCGGGGGTGGGGGTGGGGGATGACGTATTCAGGCACGGTGAAAACATTAATTTCCTGTTTTAATTATTCAGTAGAAATTAATGAAAATATAAGAGGAATCTCTGATGTGGGATGAATAGTCGGTAGGAGGGCAAGAAGGAGCAGAAAGCCACGCCCAGCCCCTCCTCAATCCATCCAGCGTGGGGAGTTCATGGGGCAAGAACTGAGAATGCACCAGTGACCAAACCAGCCCAGTCAGTCAACAGGGCCTCGAGGGAGGGAGCGAGGATTCAAAAAAAAAGAAGAGACAATTAGACAATACTATAGCATGACTCCAGCAAATGCTGAAGCGGGTTTAATTTTTTCCAGTCTGCTTTTATTGTTTTTTAAAGATGTATTTATTTTTATTTATATTCTTCAGACACACACCAGAGGAGGGCATCGGATCCCTTTACAGATGGTTGCGAGCCACTATGTGGTTGCTGGGAATTGAACTCAGGACCTCTGGAAGAGCAGTCAGTGCTCTTAACCGCTGAGCCATCTCTCCAGCCCTCCAGTGTGCTTTTATATCCTTCTAGGTACATGCAAAGAAAGAGGTCATTTCTAAGGCATAAACAAAGTAGCTAAGAACAAATAAGGCGTACACAAGGGTCGCGTGGTATTCAGAGACTTATCAAGGTGATCCAGACCTTGAGCCTACTTTCTTGTCCAAGCCCAACATCAAATTCTTGCTAATGTCCTTGAAGCAGCACCAAGAGCTCTCCACACACCAGTGCGTATCAGGAGCCGATGCAGGAGAGGCGGCAGGACCCAGCGCTGACCTTAGAGAACTCACACCCCCAGGAGACAGACCACCCCACTGAAGGATAAAGCCACAGTGGGGCTGAGGATGTGGATCCACAGTGGGGAAGAGGCTCCTGAGGTGGTTGCTATAGCTTCATCTGTTGCTATGACAGATAACCCTAACACCCAGGGGAGAAAGGGTTTATGTGAACTTCCACGCTGCTGTCCATCACTGAGGGAGGACAGGGCAGGAACTAGAGAAGGAACAGGAAGGCAGGCCTATTCTACACAGCATGCCTCTGACCGAGAGGATGGGTCTGACTGTGTGCTAGCTCAGTCGATCAGCACCCGGCAGCTGGGCCCACAGCTGTCTGCAAATTCATCTCAGCACGTTTGCAAATTGGTTTGACATCCCCAGCTGATGACATACCTGTTTCCAGAATTCTCCTTTGAACGCTGGGCTCCAACACCTTGTCCCGTGCCCTCACAAATTAACGAGTTACATCACACCCCCGATGCCTGTTCATTTTCTCTTTGATGAAGCCATAATTTTACCTTTATAAAAATGTCCCTTCAGGCCGGGCAGTGGTGGCGCACGCCTTTAATCCCAGCACTTGGGAGGCAGAGACAGGTGGATTTCTGAGTTCGAGGCCAGCCTGATCTACAGAGTGAGTTCCAGGACAGCCAGGGCTACACAGAGAAACCCTGTCTCGAAAAAAAAAAAAAAAAAAAGTCCCTTCAGTAGCATCTTCCAGCCCTTGGGGTGGGACCTAACGATGCAGAGCAAGAACACAGAAAGGTCTAGGAGTTGGTGCCGAACCATGCAGCCAGGAGTGGCAGGGCCGGGTTTGAAGCCTGGGATGGCCAGTGTGCTGAACTTGCCCTGCTGCTGTGAAGACTGTGTGACCTCCGACATCTCACCTTAGCCGGATGCTGTAAATTAGGCACATTAAGGAAGGGTGAGAAAAAGAAATGGTAGCAGCTCATAGGAAGGAGTTGGTACGATGTCACCCTTCAGACAGAGCGCTGTTAGGACAGAGTCACATGACCTCAGACAGTCGCATTCAGGCCAAGAGGTGGGAGGAAGTAGAAGAAATGGCTGCCATGTATTATGGACATCCTGAAGGGAGAGGCAGAGTTTTTAGTTCCAGAGAATATGAGGGGTTTGACTCTTTTTCAGGGAGACGGGCAAGCATCATAGCAGGTGTCCTGGTTAGATTTATTTTTTTATTTTTTATTTTTTTGTAAACTTGATGCAAGCCATAGCCACCTGAGAAGAGGAGCCTCAGCTGAGAAAAAGCCTTCATAAGTTTGGCCCGTGGGCCAGCCCGTAGAAGATTTTCTTGGATGATTGAAGTGGGATAGGGGCCCAGCCCAAAGTGGGCAGTGTCACCTCTGGGCAGGTGGTCCTGTATTAGAAAACAAACTGAGCCAACTATGGGGAAGCAAGCGAGTCAGCAGCACTCCTCCATGGCCTCTGCGTCAGCTCCTGCCTACAGGTTCCTGCCTTGAGTTCTGGCCCTCAGTAAAAGAGGACAGTGGCCTGTAAAAGTGAATACACTGTATTCTCCCCAAGTGGCTTTGGTTGTGGTGTTTATTACAGCAACAGAAAGCAAAGTAAAACACCTCATGACCTAGCTTGGCCTAGCCTACAGAGGTAGAAGATAGGCGGGGCCATAAGTCTACCCTGTAGTTGCTAAGGGGTGGGGCTGCAGGGCCTAGTGTGGCTGCATCTCTCCTCAGAGGCGAGCCGGGAGGGGCCTGGTCTGATTTCTGGGAGAGAAGCTCTGACCTTAACAAGAGAGCCAGCAAGGTCAAGCAACTGTTGCAAGCTCACACTTAATAAGCGGCAACTTCCTGTTTGTGCAACAGGAAGGGGTTCGGGGAGGTGGTGGCTGGATGGGCGTCAGAGCTAGTGGGAAGTGCCTAAAGAAACAGCTTTGATCAGGAACGTTCTTTTCAAAATGTTTTATTTATTTATTTATTGATTGATTGATTGATTGATTGATTGTGTGTGTGCGCGCGTGCAAACACATGCCGTGGTGTGCATGTAGAAGTCAAAGGACAACTTATCGTTGTCAGTTCTCTCCTACCAACAGGGTCCTGGGATGGAAGTTGAGCCGCCTTATCTGCCCATGTTCCTTCTTCCTTCCTTCCCACCCGTTCCTTTCTCCCTTCCCCCTCCCTCCTCCCCTCCCTCCTCCCTCCTCTCCCTCCCTCCCTCCCTTTTTTCCATTTTCTTTCATTTACAGAGTGTTAGGGTTTAAATGCAGAAGGGGTACCTTGGCAAATCGGGACCAAAGAACACCACAAAGTCACGTACAAACGGCCTCACGGGAGAGATTTATGGGGGCGGGGGGTGTTAATAGAGAGGCTGCATCTGAGAGAGGGTGGAGGAAAAAGAGAGTGACAGAGAAAGTGAGAGACAAACGGAGAGTGGGTGGTGATGATGGGGACACATTTAGTGGCCGCTGCTGATGTGGCCTCTGGCGCTGGGTCACTGCAGGTAGGCTGTGTGGTCCTTGGTTTACCAACAGAATCCCACATATCCCAAGCTGGTCTTGAGCCGGGCAGTGGTGGTGCACACCTTTAATCCCAGCACTTGGGAGGCAGAGGTAGGTGGATTTCTGAGTTTGAGGTCAGCCTGGTCTACAGAGTGAGTTCTAGGACAGCCAGGGCTGCACAGAGAAACACTGTCTTGAAAAAAAAACCAAAAAACCAAGCTGGTCTTGAACTCACTCTGTAGCCAAAGAAGACCTTGAACTTCTGATCTTCCTAGCTTCTTCTCCCAAGGGTTGAGATACAAAGGGTTGGCTATCTATCGTGCCAGGGGTATTCAATGCGGCTGATGGACCCAGTGACATCCAATGGCCACACTGAGCACTAGGTGTCATACAGGGAAGCAACTCACAGCCCTACAAGGTCGATACTCCTACTACCCCTACCACACAGGGGAGACTGAGGTATACTGAGGCTTCGCCTATAATCTCTTCCTCTTGCTTATTTGAAGTCTGGCTCTATAGGCCCACGCGCCTTTACTAGTCCCTGCTGGATCCAGGGGTGGGTGTGGCCCTGGGTGGCGCATCGCTCCTGCTGCCCCCACCCTCCCCTGACTTGTGAAGGCAATGGTGATGGGCACAGTTGGACTTGCAAGTCTTATGAGGCACCAGAGTGGAACTCAGCTCATGACCACCAGGAACAGGATGCGGTCTCTCCAGGCTTTCAGCAGGATTCTGTGCGGGGCTGGGGAACGAGGGCTGAGGTGCCCACCCGGCCTCATCTGCTTCCCAGGTACGCGTTAGGCTAATTGAAATGTGCGGAGTGGCTTCCGGGGCTGTGAGTCGACCGACCGCGGTGTAGAGGAGGTGTTAGCTCGGGAGCTGCGGAGCAGCCGCCTCATTTGCAAGGGAAATGATTTGAAGGCCTCATTTGCAATCTCTGGGCCGGAGGTTTTGATCAGCTTTGGAGGAAAAGGTCTCTCTGTTTTATGCATGAGGCTTGGAGCCTGGGGACCCCCTTCCACACAAACCCCAATCCTTGCCAGTTCCGTCTCTCAGTGGGATGGTGGGGAGGGTTCTAGGTGAGGCTCCCCCGAGGGCTGGATTGATCACAAAGCTCAAGATCACTCCTTGTGGTGAGAATGGGAAATGCTTTCTTGTAGTGGAGAGATGGAACCCAGGATCTCATGTCCGTTGGGCAAGCGTTCTACCATTGAGCTACACTCCTGATCCGAGAACATTAATTTTTGCAAGACCCCCACCCCAGCCATACAGAGGTACCCAAAACCCCTTCTGACGGTTGGGAGAAATAGAATAAACTCATTAAGCTAGACATCCCTAGTGGGGACTTTCTGGCTCCCCCCTCCAGGGTTCCATGTTCTCCTCCGTGCACACCGGGAGACTTGCTGTGCATAGCACCGTGGGCACACTGACCCAAGCACTTAGGCTCCTCTTCCTCAGCGCAGGCGTCAATCTGAAGGGAGACCTGGAGTTAAGTGCCTCTGTGATGTCTTTCTCTTAGCCTCCATTTTGGTGACAATCCCCCTTAAAAATCAGACAGCTCGCCGGGCAGTGATGGCACACGCCTTTAATCCCAGCACTTGGGAGGCAGAGGCAGGTGGATTTCTGAGTCCGAGGCCAGCCTGGTCTACAGAGTGAGTTCCAGGACAGCCAGGGCTACACAGAGAAACCCTGTCTCAAAAAAACAAACAAACAAAAAAAATCAGACAGCTCATCCTACCCCTCCTAACCTGGACTCCCGGATGTTTCTGTTTCCATCTTCCCTCAGGCATCATTTCTCAGGCTGCCAGCACTGGGAGTGTGTCTGAGGCTGTGTGATTAACTCCTGCACCAAGCCCTCCTCCCTACTGGCCCAGGAAGCCCCGGGCCCAGGCTCAGGCCGCAGGCGGCTTTGTGGCCTTTTTTCCCAGACTGTGGGAAAGCAGCAGTAACCAGAGTTCAACCATTCCAACTTCACCCCTAGTTCCCAAGAGCGGCCTGACCCAGTGGCCTGTGGGGGCGCTGTGGCTCTTGTCCTTGGCCTCAGTGAGCCTCCCATGCAGAGTCACATAACTGGATACTGGCACCCCAGAGAGGCTCCATCCCTGAAGGTCCTTGTGTGGCTTCTGTAGCTGGAGACAGAGCTCAGTTGGTCCACCTTAACCATAGCACGGTTCAATCCCCATTACTGCAAGGACAGGGGAGTTGGTAAAGTGCGTACCTTGCAAGGGTAAGAACTCAGAGTTTGATCTCCTAAATCCATATTTAAAAAAAAAAAATTTTTTTTTTTTCAGTTCTGGGCAGAAGGAGACAGGCAGGCGCCTGGTTTGCTGGTTTGTCAGCTTAGCCTAATCCACAAGTTCCAAGTCATTGAGAGATCTTGTCTTAAAGAAGCAGGTGATGGCTCCCATGGATACCACCTGAGGTTGTCCTCTGTCGAGTACACATGTGCGTGAGATCCCCACCTCCATGCACCCTCAAGAACTGGGCCCATATATGTGGCTCCCTAGTTACCCCTCAGGGAAGCCTAGAGTCTCCTGGAGGAAACCCCGGGGCCTGCAGGGACAACTTCAGCTGCCTGATGTGGACTTTAGTGGCTTCTGAGAGCCTTGGCTATGGTGGTTCTGGAAGCCACCAAACACTGCTGGGTGGTTTGTATCTGGCTTTCATGTCACCTAAGCAGGGCTTAGAAACTGCCTGTTTTTAACTAGTTATGTGTCTTGGAGCAAGTTTCTTAATGTAAAATGGGTGTAAGAGCCAGGCAGTGGTGGTGGATTTCTGAGTTCGAGGCCAGCCTGGTCTACAGAGTGAGTTCCAGGACAGCCAGGGCTACACAGAGAAACCCTGGGGGGGAAAAGGGTGTAAGTACACGAAGAAGCAAATGAAATCAAGCAAACAGCCGGCAGATCCTTTCTTGGTATAAACATCAATAAATGCCCAGTCTTGTCTGTGTCACAAGAGCCTCCAAGCCTGCTGAGTTCACTTTCCTCTTGGGGTGACTCTCCCTTTAGAGGTCTATGCATATGGGGAGCTGGCTCAGTGGTTACAAGTACTGGCTGCTCTTGTAGAGGACCCAGGCTCAGTTCCCAGCACCTACAAAAAGGCACACAGCCGCCTAGAACTCCGGTGCCAGAGGGCCCAGAAGCCTCTTCTGCCCTCTGTGGGTGCTGCAGTCACACACATATATACATTCAGGCAAAATTACACACAATTTTTGTTTTGGGGTTGGTTTTTTGAGACAGGGTTGCTCTCAGAAGTTGATGCAACTTGAAATAAAGGGTTTCATGAGTTAGTTAAACAAGGCTCCCCAAAGGACACAAACAACAGGATCCGGCACCAGCGGGAACTGACAGAGAGAGAGGTTGAGGCGGAGAAGGGTGGAGGGTGAAGTCAATAGCTTTCAGCTCAAATTGAAAAAGGAAGAATACAGGGCATTATCTAGAATTTCCAGATAACCACCAGATAGACAAAAAATCAGAAGTGGTTGAAAGGGGATCCCTCCAGGGGGTGCAGGGGAGGGTAAGTCAGGAGACTCTTCGGCCTAAGTGCTCCACGCTGTGTTATCTCCGCAAAAGGAAGAGATGCAAAGCAAACCAATGAAGACAAACACTGGTCATGGATCTCGCCGCCCTCTGGCCGCCTCCTCAAAGGATCCCTGCTGTGGTAATGGCTGCACTTAGGCCTGCTTTTAAGGAAGGGAAAAGCAAGCTTCCCTGGCAGCCTGGACTCAGCTGGCCTGACCTGCAGTGTGAAGAGCTCTTGGGAAGGGAGCAAAGGACCTTGCAGAATATATAATCTTCTTCTTTTCTTTTCAATTGGGGCTGGAGAGACCGCAAAGCACTTAGGAGGCTGTAGTGCTCTTTCAGAGGACCAGAGTTTGGTTCCTGTCACCCACACTTGGCAGCTCACAGCTGCCAGCTCCAGGGCATCTATGCCCTCTGCACACACACATGTACACATAATAAATGAAGACAATTATTATTTTCAATGGTCCTAGGGATAGAACCCAGACCTTTACACATGCTAGGTGTGATGGTTAATTCTGAGTGTCAACCTGACTGGATCTAGAGTCAACCAAGAGGCAAGCCTCTGGGCACCCCTGTGAGGGGTTTTCTTGGCTAGGTTATTTGAAGATCCACCCTAATTGTGGACAGCACTTTCTACAGAGGAAAAAAAAATATATGTATGTATGCATATATATATATATATATATATATATATATATATATATATATATACACACACACACACACATATATATACACACACACACATGTATCTATATATATTTATGTGCCACATATGTATATACATATATACATTTTTTAAAATTTCAAAAATGAAAATCAGATCTAAATGGGACTCACACACCACAAACGGCATATTTTAAGTCTGTCTGTATGGGGTGATGGTGGTTGTGGTATATGTTCTTGTTAGTGTGGGTATGTTCGTGCGTGTGTGCAGGTGCCTCCGTTTTGGAGTTCAGAGACCGAACTGGGTGTGTCCCTTCAGTTACATTCCACCTTTCTTTCTTCGTGTGTATCTGTGGTGTCCGCACACCGGTCTTCAGGTGTGGCGTCTGATACGGGGAGCAGAGGAACACAGATGGCCTGCCCCAACACTCTCCACGTTATTCCTCTGACACAGGGTCTCTCACAACCCACGACGCACTGGGATTACATACTTGCATGAAGCTAGCCCTGGCTTTTTATGTGGGTGCAAAGCAAGTGCTCTGCCTACTGAGCCACCCCCTCCCCCCATTTGTTTTTGGGACAGAGCCTCTTGTTGAATCTGAAGCTCATCAAGCTGGCTGGTTAATACACTTTAGGGATCTGCCAGTTTTTACCAGCCCCCAAACCCCTCAGCTCTGGGGTTCTGGGCACATACCCACACTTGACTTACAGATGCTGGAGTTTCAAGGCAGGCAGTTTAATGACTTGTCTATCTCCCCGCCCTCTTTTTTTTTTTTTTTTTTAGAATTATTTATTTATTTTATGTATGTGAGTACACTGTAGCTGTCTTCAGACACACCAGAAGACGGCATCAGATCTCATTATGGATGGTTGTGAGCCATCATGTGGTTGCTGGGATTTGAACTCATGACCTTTGGAAGAGCAGTCAGTGCTCTTAACCACTGAGCCATCTCTCCAGCCCTCCCCCCCCCCCACCCTCTTAAGTCTCTTTTAACCTATGCACTGTTGTCTTCATCCTTTTTATCTTTGTGTTGATTTATTGAACAAAACCAGGCTTTGTCTGGGAAATACGTCGATTTGGTTTTGAACAGTCTGGGGTTTTTCTTCTGACTGTACATTATCTGTAGTCAGTAAGGGATTTCTAGGCTCATACAGAGAGAATAAATTTGATCCCCAAATATGAGACACACCTGGGATGGAGGCCCTAACAGCCTTACTCTTCCTTCTGTTCCTGCTGCCATTTGGATGTAGTTGGCTGAAAACTCTCACTAAACATGGATGTTGCTTTCTGAACCTGCAAACATCCTGTTCTCTTCGGTTTTCTTACTGTCTTGAGCCATGGGAACCATCTGAACACTAAGTTGACATCTGAACATATTCCTGCTTGTATCTCTCGAGTAGCAGGTGTCCATTTCTGAAGACCCTCAAATAGAGAGGTCATCCATCAGCAGAGAAGACACAAAGATGTATTGGTAGGCATTATGCCAGGTTCCACCAAAGACCTGGACTTCAAAAAACTTGGATGGTATAGGTTGTCTAAAGATGGGGTGTGTGGGGGAAATGGGGGCATGAACCCAAAACCATCCTGTAACTGGCCAACATCAACTGTATTGGTGTTTCCAGCACTCACCTCAGGATGCTCTGGCGCCCTCTTCTGGCCTCCTTGGGCACCCGCACTCACACACATATACCCACCCTTACACACATATACACATAACTAAGAATTTTTAAGTACTATATAGACCCTGTCTCAAAAAGAAAGAAAGAAAGAAAGAAAGAAAGAAAGAAAGAAAGAAAGAAAGAAAGAAAGAAAGAAAGAAAGAAAGAAAGAAAGAAAGAAAGAAAGAAACGGAAAAAATTGAACAATAAAATCTTCACAAAGGTGACAAGAACCTGGTTTGTCACATCTTGTTCTAGGCCCGAGCTCAGGGTCCAGCTCTCCCCTGGTCCTTTATCCATGATTCCATCTTTAAGCAGCCCCAGGATTTGAGCAAACACAGCATCTTCTGGAGCCAGAGCATATAAACATTAAATCCTACTCTTCCCTGCATCTAACTGCTCTCGTTTATTGAAACGAATAAAATCTCATGAGCAGAAATAGAAAATTCTGCAAAAATATATGCCCATTAATATAATAGTGGAAATCCCCCAAGACTTTATGAAATAGGAGCAGGATCAGTCTCAGGGATCTGCCTCAGGGCTGCCGGCTAGGAAGATGGAAACAGCCTCTGCCTCCTAAGAGGACTTCTAAGGTGGATAGAACAGCCCGCACAAAGAAGGGTCTCAGATAAACAGGGGGGTAGAAATGGAGGGGTGTTCTATACTGAAATCCCTCCCCCTCCCCAGAAAGCATTATTATGCAAATCAGCTTCTCTTTCCTTTCTCGGTGACTCAGTTGGTGAATCAGCTTTTCACTTTCTCTGGGGGGCGGGGCGGGGGCGGGGCGGGGGCGGGGCGGGGGCGGGGCTGGAAAGCCTGAGGGAGGGACTTTACTGGGAGATCCCACCTGCATTTACAGGATACCCAGGGACCTGTGGAGAATGAGTTCTCCTTTGCATTCCTGCGGATTTTCTGCAAGTGCTTTGAGACCTACACACACACACACACACACACACACACACACACACACACACACACACACACACACACACACACACACACACACACTCAGGTCAGGGACCAGTTGGCTTCTTCACAGAAGTGATTTCACCTGATCCAGTAGATTACTCTCTCTCGGCCCCCACCCAGTCTCTTCCCTTCCATCCGAACCAGTTTTCTTCTGCCATTCAAGAGTGGCCCACCCCACTCTTTTTTACAGACATCCTGTAAAACTCAGGGCTGCCTTTAGACCGAGCTAGAGGGATGTCTAGGCCCCACTGAATGAGGCCCCTTCAAGCCTGCCCTCACTTAAGACCCCAGACTCTCAGATGTAAAGTGTGTGTCCACAGGAGGGTCTCCCAGACCACCCTGCTTTCTGATCAACCAGCTACAAATTTGAGGTTACCTCCTTTTTAGGTTCAAAGTGCTCCCCCAAAATGGTGTGCTGATGACAATATCCCAAACACAAGGACTCTGACCAGGAAAACAAAAAGATTGTTGCTGTGTAAACTGAGGCCTGAATTCAGCACTCCTCAAGCTGATTTGTTTGCTAGGAACCTCTTTTAATCTCACCCCAAAGGTCAATGACCTCTGGCAAGGGTTTCTAGTTCTCAGTCAGAAAGGCCTGTATCAGCTCACCTACTTCTGTTAATAGTTGGGTCAAGAAAGGGGGTTTTGAGCTAAAACCCACTTACTTGCTTTTCTGACATTTTGCTTCTCTGCCCCTCCCCCAATAGGTTGATCCCCAGTAAACGTTTCTTTCTCCATGGAGTGGTTCTGTTTGGTGGTTTCAAGGCTCCCCTGTTTACACTCCTGATGTCCAGTTGTCAGAAGGCCTCACAGAACAAGCTTCAGTGGGAGACCAGATGCTTTTCAGGTGTGGCAGCCATTCCTCTTTCCTGCCCCTCACCTCCCCACCCTAGAAGCCTGTGATTTAAATGGGGTCAGGATTGTTATCATGTATACAAAGCCTCTCTGTGGTGGTATCCACAGGAACTAAAATGTGGGTTTCTTCAGGGTTGATTCTACCCCCCCCACACTGCCCATCTCCCCCCCACCCCCTACACCACCCTACCCCCCATCACCACACCCTAAGCCTGGAACCCGGTGACTTTCCTGACCCCTGATTCCTGGTTTGCTGGTTCTGGACACGAGGTAGTTGTGTCTCCTTGGCAGGCTGGGACATTAAGTCCTGAGCACCAGGATTTGTCATTGGAGGATGAAGCTAAAGCTACGATTCTGTCTCAGGATCAGTAGCATAGGCAGAGCTGCCTAAGATGGCAGGTCATTGTCACTGGCTGGACTCTGGGTGTGAGGGAAAGAACTCGGTCCTTGGTTGCCTTCTCCCTCCTCTGTCCTGCACCTGACCACGCACGGGACCTGCATGGACTAACGTGGAACAGAAGGTTGGCCATCCTTTCCACCACAGAGGTTGCTGTTGCTGAGATAGGCCAGATCTCACCTTTGACCTCTATCTCCTGCTCTGTTCAAGGCACTGGGCGATTGCCCAGGCTGCCACCTGCAGCTGCACGGGTCAGAATGCTAAGTACAGAACCCTCCAAGTCCTGGCTTTCTTCTCCCTTAGGGAGCTCATTTTCTTTTCTTTTCTTTTTTTATTTTTTTTTTGGTTTTTCGAGACAGAGTTTCTCTGTGTAGCCCTGGCTGTTCTGGAACTCACTCTGTAGACCAGGCTGGCCTCAAACTCAGAAATCCACCTGCCTCTGCCTCCCAAGTGCTGGGATTAAAGGTGTGCGCCACCATTGCCAGGCAGGGAGCTCATTTTCAATGCTGCAAATGCCCACACAGGGCACGCTTTTCAAATCTGCCCCAGGTACCCTAAGAGATAACGGACACCCCGACATCCTCCTCCATGTGAGACACAAGGAGGCCAGAAAAGTGAAGTAATAAATTCAACACTATACAGCTGTTCAGTCTTAACTGGATTCACATCAGGCTTTTCCATCTTGTACCATTGCCTAGAGCAATCTTTTATAGACACCCAGACAGGTTACATGTTTAAAGATAGGTGTCTGGCTGCCAGTGGCCTTGTCCGCTTGACTCTTGGGCACCATGGAAAACCACACTCTGAAATCCCAGACCAGTGTCTGAATCATCGCTGGGTCACTTTTTTGGCTGTCTACCATTGGCAGATAAGCCACATCTCTCAGTCTCAGTCTCCCCCATGTCAGAGTGGAGTGTTACTCTGAGTTTGTAGAAGTGGGCAGAGCCAGCACAGTACTGGTGCTTTAGGCTGAAGGCTGAGTGGGGGGCTCTGCCACCTAAGAAAACCAGGAGAGCAAAGACTAGTGAGACAAAATCAGGGTGAGAGAGGCAGCTCTGCCAGGGCCCTTCTTGATGCTCAGAGGCTCAGGGTACCCCCAGGCCTGTTGACCTTGGTGTTGCAGGTTGGAGATCTGTTGTGACTTTGCATTGAACCCGGGATGGGCTTTGACAGAACAGTGGAAATGCATCTCTGCCTGCTCTTGCCTGCGTTGGTGTGTGTGTGGAGGAGCCCCCCCCCCCTCAAACCCCACCTCCAGTTATTTCCTTCTCCAGGAGACTTTGGATTTGCTGACATTCTTTCATTACTGAGTATTTCTTTGGGAGGAGTCTCATGCATCCCATGGCCAGGCTGGCCTCGAACTGGACATTGAGCCAAAAGTGACCTTTGCTCCTGATCCTTCTGCCTCTACCTTCCAAGAGCTGAGATTGCAGCACATGCCACCTTGCCATGATTATACGATGCCGAGGATTAAACCCAGGGCTTCATGTGCAGTAGGCAAGCACTCAGGCAGCTGAGCAATTGGCTTAAATGTACAGCCCTCACCAGGTACACCTCAGGAAAGCGTGGAACCCAGATGAATCTCACAAACTATTTGGAGGGGAGCCTGAGTAGAGCGCAGCAAGGGCCGGGGTGAGGGGTGTCTGAGGTAATAGTCTGCATTTGTACTGACCACATAAGCTCCCTCAGCCTCCCTTTCAATGTGACAGATAATGGTCACTGTAATCTCAGGCTTCCTGCCGGGGGTCAGTGACATCCTTCATTGTTCTTGTACAAATTAATAGTGTGGCCCACCCCTGGTCACTATGACAACAGTCCCCCCCTTCCCCGAGCTTTAGTGAACATGAAATGGAATTTATCAGAAATGCTTTCTAGCGAACTCCAGATAAGCAGAACAGAGAGCAAAATTACCAGAATCCTCGGCACCTCTGAGAGAGGGCCTTTGCTTTTAGACCGGTTCGGTCAGTCCCATGAGAGACCCAGAAGCCACCACAGAAAAAGACAGAGCTAATTAAGGAAGGCTGCAGACGTCGCTGTGGCACAGGGGGTCCCACTCACAGCCTATGACACCTTGATCTGCCAAGAGCTTTCCAGAAATGTCAAAAACAATGAGCTTTTCTTTTTCTCCTACTCCCCGGCATTTCCAGCTTCCCACTTCAAATTGCCTTTCTGCAGCTCCTGACTCAGAGGGGTACAGAACAGGCCTAGCTCCAAAGCAGCGAACCCAGGGCTCCCCGAACTGGAGGCTACTGTCAAGGGGCTTATGGAGAGGTCTGCTGCAGACAGAGCGTGGAGAACCAGGCGTCCCCAGCTCCCAGCAAGTTGAGCCGACCCACCGGAAAGGAAGGTGTGTTTGTGTTCCAGCCAGACCTGCCCCTGCCAAAAAAGAACAAAACAAAACAAAAATAAACAAATAAATAAAAATAAAGTACACTTTTTCCAATTATGTAAGTAACTCAGATTTAGAAATTATAGAAAATTTGGCGTTGGTGTTGTACTCAAGAGCTCTCTGAGGCTGACCTGCACAAGACAGGAGGCGGGGCTCCAAGAGGCTCCACCCACCCCAAGGGACAATTGGAAGTTAAGAGTTGGAGGAGGGGCTATTTCTTCAGTGGGGTAGTATTGAGCTGATGCCCTTGCTCCCTCAAACAATCTTCCATCCACTCTGGCAAGAAAGTATAAACTCTGGGTCACACACGCACAAGAAGACATGGAAGTGGGAGGGGGTGAGTTTTAGGGGGAGAGAGATGAGAAAGGGGAGTCAGGGAGGCGTGACTGAAATTCATCATAAAACCCTACGAAATCGTCAAATAATTTAGAAAACAAAAAACAAAAAAACAAAAAAAACAAAGTCAGAGAGAATGCAATAAAGCCAATTAAAACACTGCACTCAATCCAAATTGCCACTACTTTGGGCACACATTAGTCCCTTTTGTGTTACTAAAACGAAATGCCTGCTGCGGTCGAAAACACATTTGGAGGAGGTAAGTAAACGCCACGTGGGTCCGTAATGGCTAGAGTGGGTGTGGGGGAGGGCGAATGTCCTGTGGGGACAGGTTTGGGGTGGAGTCACACTGTCTGGAGATGGGTTTTCTCAGGCTCCAATGCCCACCATCCCGAGCTCATCTTTTCCAGGACAGGACCCCGAGGGCTTCCCCTGAGGTTCTGCCTCTCAAAGGCTCCAGGTTACCTCGTGCTGCCCTGGATCAAGCTTCCAGCACAGGAAACTCAGGGATGTCCACACATGGAAAGCACAGCCCAAGTGCAACGGGCAAGCCTCTGCCTTGTTCTTCCCTGATGGCCCCTCTCCTGTCCATAAGACAGCACCCATTTGATTATTGTCTTTAAAACTCAAGGCTCAGGGACTAAAGATCGAGTCTGTATCTGAAGATGGTTCAGGTGTAATATTATGGCAATTAAAGGCGTACACATTGAGGAGAAATCGCTTTTGGAACTTACGTCTTTTCTGGGGCTGGTAATGTGTCTCTGGATGCTGCAGCGATCATAACACCCAGCTTCCAGCCAGCCAGCCAGCCAGCCAGCCATGCCTGCTGTGCGCCAACGAAGGGAAGCAACAGTATCCCAGCCCTGATGAGATCAGGTGTTCCATTCATGATCCTCTATGCTCTGTGTTAATGTAGCTTAACAGAATCTAGAATCACTGGGTGGGGTTGGGGGCAGCTGTGCTCTGGGCATGCCTGTGGGGGATTATTTCAATTCTATTAATGGACATGGGAAGGTCCATCTTACAATTGTAGGCAGGACCCATTCCTGGCTGGGATCCCAGACTATATAAAAGTGAGCTGAGCCTCAGCATGTGTTCATCTCTCTCTGCTTCCTAATTGTCAGTGTGCTGTGAGCACCTGCTCCAAGCTCCATCGCCTCTATCTCCCCACAGTGACATACTGGACCTTGAACTGTGAGTTGAAATAAACTCTTTCCCCCTTACATCTCTTGTCAGAGTGTTTTATCACAGTAACAAGAAAAGAAACTCAGCCAGTATTTTCATTTTACAATGTGTTCACTGGAACTCAACTCCATGGTAAGTGGAGGTATCTGAAGGTAAGAGAAGAATCTGCAGTTTTTATTAATTACTTCTCTCAGTACTGTGACAAACTACCAGACAAAAGCTACTTAACAGATGCTTCCATCATGATGCAGAAGTCACAGCTACAGCTGTGTGGGGCGGCTGGTCACATGGCATTCTCATTCAGGAAGGAGAAAGAGAGAGAGAGAGAGAGAGAGAGAGAGAGAGAGAGAGAGAGAGAGAGAGAGAGATGGATTGGATGCTGGTCACATGGCACCTTCTGTCAGGAAGCAGAGATAGATGGATGCTGATCATATGGCATCCTCAGCCAGGAAGCAGAGAGATGGATGCCGGTCACATGATGTTCTCAGTAAGGAAGCAGAGAGATGGATGCTGGTCACATGATGTCCTCAGGAAGCAGAGAGATGGATGCTGGTCACATGATATCCTCAGTCAGGAAGCAGAGAGAGATGGATGCTAATCACATGACATCCTCAGCCAGGAAGTAGAGAGATGGATGCTGGTCACATGATGTCCTCTGTCAGGAGGCAGAGAGATGGATGCTGGTCACATGGCATTTTTAGTCAGGAGGCAGAGAGATGGATGCTGGTCACATGATGTCCTCAGTCAGGAAGCAGAGAGATGGATGCTGGTCACATGATATCCTCAGTCAGGAAGCAGAGAGAGATGGATGCTAATCACATGACATCCTCAGCCAGGAAGCAGAGAGATGGATGCTGGTCACATGATGTCCTCAGTCAGGAAGCAGAGAGATGGATGCTGGTCACATGATGTCCTCTGTCAGGAGGCAGAGAGATGGATGCTGATGCTCAGCTCTATCCCCTTTTTGTTCAATCCAGGACCCCAGGGGACAGTGCCACCCGTTTAGGCTGTGTCTCTCTCCTCTCAGCCTTCCTGGAGACACCCCACAGGGCTTAGAGAGCTTCACTAATGCCCTAGGCTGATCTTACTCCAGTTGCCAGTCCAAATCAACCATCATAGATGATTTGAGTGGACAGGGGAGTTCAGCAGCTGCCCTTCAGACTACTCCCTCACCCCAAAAAAACCAGAACCCCAAAAGCAGGGCTCCTAGAGGCACAGGAGGCATGACTGGGAGGTCACCCCACACTGTTCCTTTCACTTAGGGTCCCCTCTGAGCCCACTCTCGTGTACCAACATTCTCTTCAGTTCTGAGCCTGGGACTCGGGCATCGTCAGCTTCCACAGTATGCCTGAATATTCCGTTTGTCTGAATATGAGGACAGACAGAACCAGACAACTAGCCTAGTCGCTGTACTGTAGAACTTCCTGGATGGCACATGGTCTTTAGAGTCATTCCTTCATCTGACAAGTGAACACGTCCCTATGGGTAAAGGGACACAGCTGTGACTCCCATGGTGTTCCCCTCTCAGTTTACCTGTGGATTCATGAGCATGGAGAGAGAGTATGAAGCCTACGAGCCCCAGCTTCTAGAGACAGGAGCAGGGACCAGTGTAGTGAGAACCAGTGTGCGACAGCTGGTGTGTATGGTGGGGGAGGTGACTTTAGGTCAGTCAGTCACACTCCATCTTATGTTTTGAGACAGAGTCTCTCACTGGACATGGGGTTTACTGCTAAGTCTAGGCTGGCTGGCTCCCCCAGTGCCGGGGTTATACCACACACTACTGGCTTTTTATGTGGGTGCTGAAGCTCCAAACTCAGGTTCTAACCTTACAATCTCCCCAGCCCCAGAAAAGCTTTGCTTTAAAAAAATAATAATAATTTTATTTGTGTATGAGTGTTTTGCCTACATGCAAGTTTCCATACTGTTTGTGGATCTGGTACCCTTGGAGGCCAGAAGGAGGGATCAGATTTCACAAAACTGAAGTTACAGTTGGTTAAAAGCCACCCTGTGGGTGCTGAGAACTGAACCTGGGTCTTCTGGAAGAACAGACAGTGCTCTTAACCCCGAGCCATCTCTCCAGCCTCAAGCTTTGTTGTTGTTTTTTTAAACATTTTCTCAAATGGTGTGATTTCCCCAACCACTTGGCTCCACCCCAAGTGTGTCAACTACAACAGAAGAAGTGAAATCTGAGGCGTGGGCTGGGCTCCTAGAACAGAGCAGAGACTGACAGCTTTTACTCAGCCTGGATTTCATTCCTTTGCCCTTCCCCAACAGAACCTCCTCATCCATGCAGTTCCCAGCTAGGAGCCAGAATTCCATCTGAGTTCAATGGCTGGAGACCACAATTATGGCGGGATGAAGGGCAGGCTGGGAGCTGCAATCACCCGCATTTACATATAGATTTCCCAGGGCAGGAGCTGCCTGCTCTCTCCCTGCTAGGGCGAAACCATGCTTGATTTTTTTTTTTTTTTTTTTTTTTCTGATTACCCAGCCCTTGGCTTGAAGAGACGGGTGCGGGTGCTGCTTGCTAGATTTCTGAGTTGGGGAGTGGGTGGAGATTTAACAGCAGAAGGTGCTGCATTTATGGGGATCCCTTCCAAAAGCTAAGCTGCAATAAATCAACACACACACCTTTTAGAGCGGGAAGAAAATAGTCTTTATTTCCTTCCCGCCACTGGCTCAGAAGTTCCAGTTTCTGGTACTCATCCTCCTCCCTTTCATTTCCGTCCTATTTCTGCCCTTCTGGATAATTTTGCATTTCTTGTGGAGACCGGGCTGGGCTGGCCAGCTTAATGAGCCTCTTCCCTTGCCAGCAGATAAATGGCGTGCCATTAGCCGCCTGTTTAACACCCATATTTCTTCCTCAGGATGCGGGCTCAATACCTCTCACTTGAAATACGGCCTGAAGAGCGCCCCTCCCCCCTCCGTCCCCAACGTGAAGTACTGAGCAATTACACAGTGTGAGTCCAGAGCCGTGGCAGCTCAAGACAGCTGCCTCTTCCAGCTCCTCTCCTTGGTTGGAAGGAAATGGAGACCAGGCAAGCTTCAGTTTCCGTAAGATTAATGTCTTCTCCCCGGCTCCCTTTCTCTGACTTTGGCTGTCTGTGAAGCTTAGCCTCCAGCATCCTCATTGCATCGTTGTGTCCCCACCCCCACTCCCACCTTCCCAGACCATGCCGAGACCTGTGGTCCCCACAGTTGGGAGAAATGAACGAGTTGTGTACAGGGTGTGGCTCTGTGGGGCTGCCTCTCAAATCACACTCCATTCCACGCTGCCAACGAAAGTAGGTTTTTCTCTGATCCTAAACCGGATCTCCTGAAATCCGTCCTAGAGGCCCACCTGAGGACCACTAAGCAGTGATTCCTCCCGCGTCTCCCTGCCAGCTCTGCACCGTGAGTCCTGCCTGCTTCGCTCTTGGCCTGCCTGCTCTTCACAGGGGTTCATTGGAATGTGTCTATATTTGTTTTAGACAGTTGGGTGCCTGTGAAGGAGGGTCCCACCAAGATGGCAACTAAAAGAACTAACGACTCAATACAGTGGGCTCAAATCTTATGGCCTGCAAAGCCGCAAGCAAGCACAACTGAGAGGTACGTAGGCAGAGACTTGTATTCCGGAGCATGCTCAGTTTAAGCTGCTTATCACTGAGCATGCTCAGTTGACGGAGGAAGGATGGCAGACCCGTGTGCGATGTAAGTTGGCTGGGAATCCTAGAGGCCATGTTTGAAAGGTTAAAATGGTGGAGAAGAACTCTTCTCCACACACTTTTCTTGTAAAGATGGAAGAGGAATGTGTCTGGAAAGGCTGGAGAGATAGCTCAGTGGTTAAGAACATTGGCTGCTCTTCCAGAGGTTCTGACTTCAAGTCCTAGCAACCACATGGTGGCTCACAACCATCTGTAATGGGATCTGATCCCTTCTTCTGGTACACAGGTGTATATACAGACATAATACTCACATACATAAAATCTTTTTACTCTCTCTCTCTCTCTCTCTCTTTTTTTTTTTTTTTTGGTTTTTCGAGACAGGGTTTCTCTGTGTAGCCCTGGCTGTCCTGGAACTCACTCTGTATACCAGGCTGACCTCAAACTCAGAAATCCGCCTGCCTCTGCCTCCCAAGTGCTGGGATTAAAGGCGTGGGCCACCACTGCCTGTCTAATCTTTTTACTCTTTGTGTGTGAAAGTGTGTGGTTTTTTGAGACCCGGTCTCTCTGTGTAGGCCTGGCTGTCCTAGAACTCGCTCTATAGACCAAGCTGGCCTTGCACTCAGAGTTCTGCCTGCCTCGACCTCCCAAGTACTGGGAACATAGCTGTGTGCCACCACTTCCCAGCCCCATAAACAAATCTTTTTTAAAAGAAATATTTAGTCTCTTTTCCCCAAAATGGTCAGGTGTGGTGGTGCATGCTGGTAAACCCATACTTGGAAGGCTGAGGCAGGAGGATTGCTCTTCTTCACTGGCTCTTAACTGTCTAACACAAATATAAACAGTTTCAAAAGACCTTTGTGAAGAGCAGGCCAAGAGACAAGCAGGACTCATGGTGCAGAGCTGGCTGCATATGAGGAAGGGACACTCAGAGCCAACCTGGGCTATGCAGAGAGATCCTGTCTCAAAAAGGGAGGAGGGGGAGGGGAAGGAGGAAGGAGAGGAAGGAGGATGGATAGAAAGAGAAGGAAAGAAGGAGGAAGAGAAGGAAAAGAGGGGAGAGGAAGAGGGGAGGAGGAGGGAAGGAGGAGGGGGAGGGGGAGGGGGAGACGGGGAAAGAGGAGGAGGAGGAGGGAAGCAACCCCAGGCCTATGGCAAAAATAGAACCAGGGCACAGTGTGCTTTCCGGGCAGAGAGAGAGGTTGAGAAGGCGATTCATGAAGGTCCATGAAACTGGCCCAGAGCCATTTATCTCCTGAGCCCAGGGAGAGGCAGACATGAAATTGTTCCACAGAGAGTGTTTTACAGACAACGGACACGCCACAGGGCAGGGCAAATACTTTTAATATAGACTCCCAACCGGAAACACAACCCAGACATGCGCAACAATAAACCACAGTGAAGGAAGAGACAGGGGAAAGAATGAAAGGAACCCAGGTTGCTAGTTATTGAAACCAACAGAACACCAAGCCGCGACCTTACACTATTCAACATTTGCATGTTTGTGTGTGTTTGCACACGAATGACATGCTTGCTGGTGGGGTCAGAGGATAACTTGTAGGAGTTGGTTCTCTTTCTATCGCTCAGTAGGTCAAACTTCGGGGCCAGCACCTTTAGAAGCTGAGTCATGAAGCCAGCCTCCAACCATGGGCATCCAAATGATGCAGAAGTCAGGGGAGGAGCTGGCGTCGTGGAGAAAGAACTGAGCGCTTTGTATGAGGAAATGAGGGAACAAGCCAAGGAAAACAAAAACAGAACAAAACATACACAGAAAAAAAAAAAATTAACAACCTAACGGTCGCTGTGACACTGAGTTTTTTAATTGTCAACGTGACACGTCTAGATTCTAGAATCACAGGGAAACAGCCTCAATTTGAGACTGATCAGATCAGGTTGGCTTGTGGGCCTGTCTGTCTGTGGCAGGGGTTGTCTTGTCTTGATTATGGAAGTGGGAGGGCCTAAAAAAGCGCGCATGCGCATGCGCATGCATTCATATTTCCCCCCCCCCCCCCCCACTGTGGATGTAGCCGATGCTTCGGGATCCCCTGCCTAGACTTTCCCATAGCGACAGACTGTAGCCTGAAATGGTGAAGCCAGATAAACCCCTCTCCGGTCTGAGTTGCTTCCTCAGATAGTTTATCTCAGCATCAGCAAGGGGAAAGGGGACTGGGACCATCTCGTCCCGAGGTGACAAAGCCTTCCTTGAGCTGGGAATGTGGCTCATACCTGTAATCCCAGCACTGGAGGCAGGAGGATTCGAAATTCAAGGTGATCCTTGGCTGCATAGTGCTCGAGTTAATGAAACCCATCTTTAAAAAAAATATTGAAATGATAAATTAAGTCTATGAGACATCGAGAATTAGAGGAATAGGAGGGAATTATTCAAAATATAGCATAGAAAGAAAAGTAAATAAATAAAAAAATGGGGATTTAAGCTCAGTGGTTAAGAGCACTGGCTGCTCTTCCGTAGGACCCGTATTTAATTCCCAGCACCCATGCAGCCAAAACACCCATACACATAAATAATTTTTTTTTTTTTTGTTTTTCGAGACAGTGTTTCTCTGTGTAGCCCTGGCTGTCCTGGAACTCACTCTGTAGACCAGGCTGGCCTTGAACTCAGAAATCCACCTGTCTCTGCCTTCCAAGTGCTGGGATGAAAGGCCTGCGCCACCACTGCCCTTCTCTGCTTTTTCATAGAACCCAGGACTAACAGCCCAGGGATGGCACCACCCGCAGTGAGCTGGGCCCTCCCTCACTAATCAATAATTGAGAAAATGCCTTAGCTGGATCTCATCAAAGCATTTCCTGAACTGAGGCAACTTCCTCTAAGATGACTCTAATTTATGTCAAGTTGACACATTAATCCAGCCAATACAGGATCCCTAAAAAGAAATGACAGTTTAACTTGCAGAATTCCCAGCATCATCAATGGCTGCCAGAGGCAATGCTTTGAAGTACTGAAGGAGTATATCTGTTAGCTCAGACTTTTATACCTAGCTAAACAATGATCCAGAATCAGGTGTGACAGGGTCAATTCAGACAGAGACTGAGGCTTTCCTACTAATGACTCCTCACTGGAAAGATAGACGAGATTTCCTTGAGTTGTAGTAGAAGTTAAATCTGCAGTCTATAAATAATATTAATATTAATAATGATGGTGAATCAGAGCAGTTAAACAAAATAATTAAAATGGCAACCAGGAATAACATGCAAGATGGCAGAAAAAATTATTAAAAACCAATAAGAATCTATTAGATATAATTCCAAATATGCGAGTTAAGTCCAAATATATCAGTACTTTCAATCATTATAAATGTTCTAAGCTGGGCTGGAGAGGTGGCTCAGCAATTAAGAGAACTGGCTGCTCTTCTAGAAGTCCTGAGTTCAATTCCCAGCAACCATATGGTGGCTAACAACCATCTGTAATGGGATCCAATGCCCCCTTCTGGTATGTCTGAAGACAGTGTACTCACATAATAAAATAAATAAATAAATAATCTTTAATAAATAAATAAGTAAATAAATAAATGTCCTAAGCTTATCTACTAATTGTCAGTCTAAGAAGAAAAAGGCATGTGACCTAGTTCAGTTTCTGTTGCTGAAAGAAACACTGTGGTGGTTTAAATATGCTTGGCCCACAGGAAGTGGTACTATTACGAGGCGTGGCCCTGTTGGGGTAGGTGTGGCCTTATTGGAGGAGGTGTGTCAGTGTGTAGGCGGGCCTTGAGATCTCCTAGTGCTCAAGCTCCAACCAGTGAGGAACAGAGTGTCCTCCTGGCTGCATTTGGATCAAGATGGAGAACTTTTGGCTCCTCCAGCACCAAGTTTGCCTGCACGATGTCATGTTTGGTGATGGTAACGAACTGAACATCTGAAACTGTAAGCCAGCCCCAATTCAGTGTTTGCCTTTGTAAGAGTTGTCTTGACCCTTTACAGCAATGAAACCCTGAACTGGACAAACACCGTGACCAAAAATAACTTGGGGAAGAAAGGGTTTATTTGGCTTGTCGGTTATAGTCTGTCATTAAAGAAGAGATTTGGAGCAGGAGCTCGAGGTAGGAACCTGGAACAGAAACTGAAGCAGAGACCGTACTGGAACACTGCTTACTGGTTTGCTTCTAGCTACCTTGCGGATACAGCCCAGGCCCACTGACCTAGGGATGGTACCACCCACAGTGGGTTTGGCCCTCCGATATCAATCAACAATTGAGAAATACTCCACAGACAAGTTCATAGTCCAGTCTGATGGCGACACTTCCTCCACCGAGGTTCACTCTCCTTGGGTGTGTCAAGTTGACAACTGAGTTGAGCCAACAAGACAAAAAAGGCAGTGTGGAAAAGGTATGCCCCAGGAAAGATGCTACAGGCTGTCAGGACCAGACAAAAGTGTTAATTGAGGTAAAAGTGGGGATGGAGAGAGGGTCCCATGACCTCTAAAGACAAGAGCGAAAATAGACATTTTTCCTCATCGTTAGCCATCTCAGGCGTTTGTCCTGGTGATGGAAATCTGACTCACACAGCCTACGAAGAGAGTTTCAACAAACACCAGAGAATTCTCCTGAGGAAGACACCCTCCTCCGCCTGAATAATAAACTAAGGATCCACACACTTGGAAGGCTGAACGAGTGCTTCTAAGTAGTTTGGAAGATGAATCATAATTTTTAAAACGTCAAACATTTTGAAGTAAATGGGAAAAGTGCATATCAAGCACAGGGTAAAACTAACATAGCAATCTCGTAATGAAAACACTCGCTGGTCAGACATAGTGGCAGACAACTTTAATTCCAGCAGTCAAGAGGCAGGGGCAGACAGATCTCTGTGACACTGGGGACAGCCTAGTCTACATAGTGAGTTACAGGCCAGCCAAGGTTACAAAGTGAGACCCTATCTCAAAAAATAACAAAATAGGGCTGGAGAGATGGCTCAGTGATTAAGAGCACTGACTGCTCTACTAGAGGTCCTGAGTTCAATTCCCAGCACCCACATGGTGGCTCACAACCATCTGTAATGGGATCCGATGCCCTCTTCTGGTGTGTCTGAAGACAGCTACAGTGTACTCACATACATAAAATAAAAAATAAGTCATATATATATAATTAAACAAACAAATAAACTGCTGACTTAGTAAAGTTAACGTACTCATGATTAGAAATGAAGGAGAACAGAAACAGCTGTAACAGGAGGGGGGAATGATTAACTAAGGAGAGAGATGAATAAAACAGAAAGCAATCAAAAGAAAGATTGGATTGGAGAGATGCCTGGGATTAAGATGCTGCTGTTCCAGAGAACCCAAGGTCGCTTCCAGCGCCCACATAGCTCAGGTCCCTCCCTGGACCCCACAGCACCTACACTGACATACAGAGATGTGGGGCTAGAAAGCTAACGGGTAAAGTGTTTACCTGAATCCACTCCCCAGAACCAAGTTTTGGGGTTTTGTTTTTTGTTTTTTTGAGACAGGGTTTCTCTGTGTAGCCCTGGCTGTCCTGGAACTCACTCTGTAGACTAGGCTGGCCTCGAACTCAGAAATCCGCCTGCCTCTGCCTCCCAAGTGCTGGGATTAAAGGCGTGCGCCACCACTGCCTGGCCTTTTTATTTTTTTTAATGTTAGTTATTTGGGTGCTGGGAACTGAACTGCCTATAATTCCATTTCTAGGGGACTTGATGGCCTCTTCTTCCCTCCAAGGTCCCCTACATTTACATGGCACGCAAACACACACATAAAATAGAAAAAAATACATAAATACATAAAAAAGAAAAAGTTTGCCAGGCAGTAGTGGCAGGCACCTTTAATCCCAGAACTTGGTGGGCAGAGGCAGGCTGACCTCTGTGAGTCCAAGGACAGTCTGGACTACAGAGTAAGTTCCAAGACAGCCAGGGCTACACAGCAAAACCCTGTCTTGAGAAAACAAAAAAGAAAAAGGGCTAATTTTTAAAAAGCATTTAAATTTTTTTCAGCAGCTATATGAGAGATTCATTCACATTAACATAGAGAATTAAGATTCAGAAACCACAAATTATACAGAAATGAGATAAATCTAGTTTAACCATGGGAAAATAAAAACTCTTAAACCAAAGAAATAGCATAACAAAGAGAGTACACAAGCTACACGGGAGATCTTTTCAAAGCACTGCATTGGTCCAGAGATGGCTGAGCAAGTAGAGGCATTTGCCACCAAGCCTGACAACCCAAGTCAGACCCCTGGAGCCTATATGGTAGGAGAGAACCGGCTCTCACAAGGTGTGCTCTGACTCTTACCCCACAATCAATCAATGTAAAAAAAATAAAGTAAAAACCAAGCTTAATTCTAGCTCTTGGGAGGCAGAGGCAGGCAAATCTTTGAGTTAGAGGCCAGCCTGGTCTACAGAACAAGTTCCAGGACAGGGCTGCACAGAGAGACCCTGTCTCAAAATTAAAAATAAAACCAGAAGCTCATCATATCGTTCAGTAGCTACTGGGTGAACAGGTAGGGGACAGCTGGGAAGGCACATAATAGGTGAATGGATAAGAAGATGGGCCAACGCATAGGGGAATGGGCAGATGAGAGACAGGCGGGGATAGATGGTCCGCTCGGTGCATAGACTGGTGGACGGGTGGGGATTAGTGGGGAGGTGGGTGAGGGGTGGGTGGATGGACGAATGACAAGATGGATGGAAGGATGGATGATGAGGAAGAGTGGGTGTATGGATGAGTGGATGGGTAGGTGGATGGATTAATGGAAGGATGACAGATGGATAAATACAATAAAAAGGAAGAAAGGCACACACACACACACACACACACACACACACACACACACGGTCCTAGAGACAGGAAAAGGCTGGATGTTTGTTACTGCTTTAAAATGGTGCATTAATATAAAATTTGATGTCAGAACCCACCTGACCTCAAGCCTGGCTCCCAGCCGCAGACTCAGAAGATGGCTGCCATTGGAAAACATAGCTTTTTACCCAGTTTACACAGGGCGGGGGGCATGCACACCATAGGGTGGTGTAGGGACACACTGGGAGAAGCAGAGGGGTCACTAGGCACGGCTAGACGGGAGAATTACAAGTGAGTGGCTTTACTGGGGTTCCTGAAGGATGGATGGAGCAAGCCAGGGGGAGGGCGGCTTACTCCTGTGATCTGAACCACTTCTCTGTGTGCTGGGGCATCATGGAGACCTGCACACCCCAGTTGTCCAGTTCCTAGCCCTGGGGTGGCCAGGGTAGAGTAGTGATCCAGGCTGAGTCCAAGGGAGGATTGCATGGGGTACAGACTCTGTGGGAGTTGTTGGAGCTTAAGAATCCTGCCCTAGGAGAAGGGCTCCTTTCAAATCTGAGGTGTGTGTGTGTGGCAAAGCCTGGGGAGCCAGGAGTCCAAGGTAAAGTGAGTCAAGCAATCACATGGTTTTTTTTTTTTTAAAAACAGAGCATGTCTGGGACTGGTATTTGCAGCTACAGGACAGATGTTAAAGCATCCAGTTTGCAGACCCTGACACGTGGCTGATCCAGTTCCTCAGTGGGTGTCCCTCCCCTCTGCTTCCTGTTTTAATTACCCTTTCTTGGTAAACAGCCTGCTCCTTCTGGAACCTCAGGAGACAGAGATGACATTAAACTGCCAGAAGCAAGAATTTATTTTCGTGTGTACCCTACTTTTAGTACCTAAGGCCCATTGGAGCCTCTGTAAGCCCTGGGTTCTTAGCCATCACCTGTTTTGTCAGAGAGGACCAGGCTGGAGAAGGGACTCAGCATGCACACACTTGGCAAGCTTTCTTCCTCCTAACTGCAGCCTTGCTCCCCGAATAATCCTGAAGCGATGCTTTCAGGCTACTCAAACACCAGCCCAGCTGTTCCAGTCCCCACCAGGAGAGCAACTCGGAGCTAGATACTCCCTACCCACAGCTCATAGCATCCAGACCAGCAGACAAACCAGATTTCTCCAGCAGCTGCTGCGTGAGGAGCTGCCTCGAGCCAGCAGGTGCCTTCTCCCAACTTTGAATCAGAAAGAGTCCCCAGGACTGGTACCCAGCCTTCCGTTGCCGGGGAAACACTTGGGCTGTGTTCAGGAGTTCCTGGTATAGGGCAGGTACCTTCAGGGATCCCAGCTGTAACTAAGCAGAGTCCCGGTGCCCTGAGGCCAGAGTGCTAGGCTCTGAATATGAAATGTCCCCCGAAAGTGAGTGTGTTGCTCCGTCTCCAGCAGACTGTGCTGTTAGGGAAGGTGATTAACATTTTAGGAGGTGGGGCTAGAGGCATTGAAGAGTACACCTGGTTCCCTGTGGCATCTCTGGTTCCTGCCTGTCTTGAGGCGTGCAGTCTCTGTCACACACTCCCAGGTCATGTGGTTTCCCTGGAGAGATGTGAACAGGGGTCTATTCTCCAACAACAGCCCAAAGCAATCATTCCTGCTGGGACCAAGAGTGCACAGGCTTGGACCAGCCTGCTTAGATGACGGTTACTGGGACCAGGAAGTGAAACCGTTGACTTTGGGCCAGGGTGCTTCTGGGTGACTAGACTGAGAGGAGGTTCTGGCCATGGAAGTGAAACCATCCAGAAGCTAGGGAGCTTACTGGTTCTTTGGCCCCTTCACGGGGGAAGTGGGCGTTTCTTTGAACCCCGAGACATAGGCTACTCCTTCGAGCTGGAACCAAACTAGCAACCTAAGGACGGTCCACAGATGGGTACAGTCATCGGAGAGGAGCAAGGAACAAGGGGTTTCTAAGCCTACCCTGCTCACTGGGAGCCATTACAGAGCATAATTGTTTCAAGAGCTTGAAGGCATCGATTGATATCCATGCTCGCAGCACACCGCTTACTTACAAGGCTGCACAGTGGCCTCTCTTATCCACTGGCGCACATTTTCACCGGCTCCACCCCCACCTCCTCCGCAAGCTCCCTCTTGGGGAAAACTCTTACCGACCCTTGCGGGCATTTGTCCACTGTAGCTGGTAGTCCCTAGCGTTTGGTGAAGGAAGAGGTGCCCTCTAGTGGACTGTGCCCAGAGACTGCAGGCTAGCTGTTCAAGTGTTGGCTAACGGTGAACAGCTGACTAGAGGCTTTCAGAGCTCAGATGCCAGTGGTGGGTGCAGATGAATCCAGGGTCCCTACTAGGACGCCTCCATGTGCCTAGAAACCACGTTTTGTTTCTCGTAGGAGCTGCTGTCTGGGCACCAGTTGGTTAAGGTTGTCCCAGGCCAGTTCCTGCCTGGGGCACCACACGTTCTGATGTCAGTGTGCATTCTCCTCAGGGATGAATGTTCTGGAAAATGTAGATAGAATGCAGGAAGAAAGAAAGAAAGACCAACCAAACGAGTCTCAGCTAAGCAAATTCTGATATTGCAGTAAAAAGACTAAAAATTGGGATCTGAGCTGAGGATGTAGCTCAGCTGACAGGGTGCTCCCGTGTACACACAAGGCCCTGGGTTCAATTCCCATAGCATAAACCAGGTGGAATAGTGCATACCCGCAATCCTTGTGCTCAAAGGAGTGCAGGAGAATCAGAGCTCAAGGTCTTTCTTAACTACCTCGGGAATTTGAGGCTAGCATGGGCTACATAAGGATCTCTCTGTCTCTCTCTGTCTCTGTCTGTCTGTCTGTCTGTCTCTCTCACACACACACAGACACACACACACACACACACACAATACAAATATGAGCAAACACATAGATTTTTAGATAAAATAATATATACTATACACTTATTTCCACGCCAAGCATTTACAGCCACCAGAGTCCCTTATTTTTCAAGTATGTAAATGCACATCGTTCTAAATTACAGAAGTCTAACGTACAGGAAAGAAGGCACCAAGCAATCAATGCTAATTAGGTTCTTATCTTGGTTAATGAAAATAAATACTGAATTTGTGAGAGAAGCCTGGAGGTGGGCCCTGCATGCAGACAAGGCTGGGCCTGTCTTCAACCCACAGAAACCTCTTATGACCTACCCTGTGGGCGGCTCCCAAGTTGACTCCTGTGTAAGCACCCTCAACCTCTGCTCCCATCTTGGGTGGGACTGGGTCCCTGTGCTTGGGCCCGATGATGTCCAAAGGAGACCAGCCATCCTCAGAGTCCAAGATTCACCTTTTCTATTTCCCCACAGGCCCTGCGCTCTGGGCTGTGAGCCTGGTCTGCCCTGGATAAGCCCAGTCTTCAGAGCAATATCCTACAGTAACGGAGCAAGTTCCTTTCTAGGCACACGCCAGAGCTGCTGGGAGATGGGGCGCAGGCAAGAGATGGGAGTAGCCACAGCACAGTCCCACAGACTAGGGGTTCCGATACATCGGCAAGGCTCCTTCTCCCTACGGCCTCATGGGAGTGAAGGGCATCCGGAGCTCACTGGAACCTCGTTGGTAAGGGTGCTCATTCCGCTCACAGAGTTCTGCCCTTTGCCTCGTCACCTCCCACGGTCTTGGGTCCCAGTTCCATCCACTTGGATCTTGATTTCACCACAGTGGGGTCTAGCATGCAATGCTGGCTCACACTCTGTCATATTGTCAGGATCTACCATCAATGCCCAAGCTGGCTGCTCCAGGGTGAGCTGAGGTGGCTCTCCTGGCAAACTTCACAACAGCCCCCTGGGGCACTGGCTCGTACAGGCCTTCTTGTGTCTACTCTTGGCCACAGGCAGCCCAGACAAGCATTGGAGGCCAGGCCCTGCAGGAGGCTCGGGTCCCATCTGTCTGAGGATGGCACCTTCAGACTGCCATTTGATAGGACATTCAGATGCCCCTAGGAGGCCCGAGGAACTGGCACAGAGGGATGCCTTAGGCTCAGATGGTGGCTCTGCCCTTGGGCCAGCAGGGAGGCCCCGGCCACTCACCCTGTATGAAGCTTCAGACACCTTCAGTAGGTAGGAGGTGGAGTGACACCTCTGCCCAGACAAAACAAATATATGTGTGTGTGTGTGTGTGTGTGTGTCCCCATCTAAAGCCTCTGGGCAGGAGCCATGACAACTTGTTCCCTGTGAGCTTTTGTTATTGAAGACACTACTGGGCTTCAGCAGGCATGTGGTGCCGTGGGGCAGAAGCATAATAGGAAGAGAAGGAGGCGGGAAGAGCGAATGAATGGGGTCACGTTAATAAGAGATGGTGAATGAATAATGAATAGCCCTAAGAATCGTTTAGACGCAGCTTCCATGGAGCCAAGGCCGGTCTAACAAAGCTAACACCTATTTATTTGTTATGCATATACATCTATATGTATGTGTATGTATGTGTATATTAAAGATTTACATTATTATTTTTATTTATGTCTGTATGTCCCATGCACACAGTGCCTGTGGAGGGCAGAAGCGGGTATCATATCCCACAGAGCAAGTGATGTGAGCTGCCTGACCTGAGTTCTGGGAACTGAACTTGGGTCTTCTAGAAGAATAGCAGAAACTGCTCTTAGCTGATAAGCCACCTACCTCTAGAGCCCACTCTTACATATATTTTTTGAGACAGGGTTCTACATAGCCCAGGCTAGCCCTAAACTCATTGCTTTGTAATTCTGGCCCTCCTGCCTCTACCTCTTGAGATTACAGATGTGTCCCACCATGCCTGGTCTCTGCAGCGGTGGGTATGGAACCCAGAGCTCTGTGCATACAAGGCAAGCATGCTACCAAATGAACTTTTCTCCCAGGCACTGAATTTACTACATTGACTCAGCAAATGCTGTGATTCGAACCCTGTATATTACCCATTTTGCAGATGGGAAGACTAAGGCTCAGACTGTTTTTCAAGGTTCCACAGTTCCCAGGGGAGCAGAAGCCGGGACCTAACCCAAGCTGTCAGCTCAGGGCCACTAACCCATATTTCTACAACTCTTGAGCATTTAGCTCAAGTCTCCTCTCTTCACAGGCAAAGTGTGAACAGTGGGGACTGAGGTACTGGGCAGGAAGAGGGTCAGAGGGATCATCATTGAGGAGTGGAGGGGCTCACAGGCCTCTCCCCTAAAAGTTAGGTGTAAAGTGACGACATCATTATATTCCTGGCATCTGGAGTCCCCAGCAATTCACAGGGATAGAGAGGAATGAAGACAGCCAGCCAAGCTGGGGAACAGTAGTCATTAGCCATCAGTCTGCTTCCTATGGAGTCCTAGCATCCTCAAGGGTTTACACCTGGGGAGGAATGACACCCTCCTATGGGCTCTCCAGGTGGGCTCCCAAGCAGGAACCAGGGACGGCAGGTGGTCTCCACAATCCGCTCTAAATTAGATTAATTGGGGTCGAGCTCTGTCTTCCTAAGGCAAAAGATTAAATTCCAGACATTTGGCTGGTTTTTCAAAACAGCTTTGAAACAGCACCCATCCACCAGATGAAAAGGCAGGGTCTACCTAGTCAAATGTCTTGCTGCTTCCAGAATGAATAGAGGAGACAATTTGCAATCAGATTCTCCAATCATGCATGAATTGCAACCCTTGGGGAAGGAAACAGGGAAGTCAGTGGTTTGTTCCATACCAGTCCAAGCCCAAATAAGTTTGCAGTCTTCCCCTGGACACGGTCTTCTCTGCCTGCTAGCCACCCCCCAGCCACACCTCACGACCCAGATCTTCCCTCTACACTGTGCCTCTCCTCTGAACCCATAGAAGTCACTACAGCTGTCTGTAATCTCATGTTGCCTCACAGGAGGACAAATCTCAGCCCCCTCCCCTGAGCACTCCCCACTCCCAGGACCCCCGCACATGGTGATCTTCCCCCCTCCCACCAGCTCTGTGCAGATAACATTTAAGACTTTCAGGATTCAAGCTAAGGAGACAGCTGAGTGGGCGGAATGCCTTCCGGTCCTCAGCACCTGAAGAGAAAAAGAGAAATCGTGTACCTGTGTCTTAGGTAGGGTTTTCCTGCTGTGAACAGGCACCATGGCCAAGGCAACTCTTATAAGAACAACATTTAATTGGGGCTGGTTTACAGGTTCAGAGGTTCAGGCCATTATCACCAAGGCAGGAACATGGCAGCATCCAGGCAGGCATGGTTCAGGAAGAGCTGAGAGTTCTACATCTTCATCTGAAGGCTGCTAGTGGAAGACTGACTTCCAGGTAGCTAGGATGAGGGTCTTAAAGCCCACACCCACAGTGACACACCTACTGCAATAAGGCCACACCTCCAAACAGTGCCACTCCCTGGGCCAAGCATATTCAAACCATGACAACTTGTAAGCCCACCCCTGAAGGAGGGGCAGAGACAGGAGGATCCAGGGCCTCACTGGCCAGCCAGGCTAGCTGAAACAGAGAGTTCCCTGTTCAAGAAGAGACTCTGTCTCAAAGAAGATGGAGAAACAGTTGAGGAAGGTACCTGGCATCAATCTCTGGCTTCCATAGGCAACATACTCACTCTAGCACACATGTACCCACAGCAACCCAATCAGACCTTCCCCCTACACACACACACAAAGTTATGTACCGAAGTGCCTGCTATAAACCATTGAGACCCAGGGATGGCCTCAGAACCACCGGGATTCTGTAATGGTGAAAGTATAAATGTCATTGCCAGGGTCTTTGCAGTAGTTGTGCTAGAGTATCAAGACCCCAACTCTGGCTTAATGATAATCACAGTTTTACTGTGTTTGCAATAGAAAGAAACAATAAATGTAGGGTAGAGACTGGTAAAGAAGCTACTCTCTGCGCATGCATGTACACACACACACACACACACACACACCATTACATCCATGGACTTCCTAAACTCTATCCCAAAAGCCTCCATGTGGATGCTGCTTTCGATCCATCAGATTAGGCAAAAGGGAAAGGGTATTGTCAAGGCTATAAGACAGGCCCTCTGGCACACTGGTCCTGGGTGTCACAGGAGCAGCTTGGCCATCAGACAGTGTCAATGCAGGGCTGTTGACTTGATCAAAGAGCTCTGTAACATGTCCTCAACCTGTAACTACACAGGCTCTCAGGAATAGTGAATGGATGAATAGTTGTGGGGTTGGTACAGGTAAATGGCAAAATATTGGAAAGAACATTCTGGGGTTGGAGAGATGGCTCAGTGGTTAAGGGCACCAGCTGCTCTTGCAGAGGATCTGGGTTCAGTTCCCAGAACACACATAGTGGCTCACAACCATCTAAAACTCCAGTTCCAGGGGAATCCAGTGCCCTCCTCTGGCCACTGTGGGTACTGTACACACATGGTACACATAAACTCACACAGATAAATAGACATAAAAATAAAAATATCTGGGGGCTGGAGAGTTGGCTCATCAGTTAAGAACACTGGCTGCTCTTCCAGAGTGCTGAGTTCAATTCACAGCACCCACATGGTGGCTCACAACCATCTGTAACAGTAATCCCCTGGGATCCGATGCCTCTTCTGGTATACAAAACACCTAAGATAAATAAATTAAAAATATAAAAATAAAAAATCTGAGCATTGTCAGATGCCAGGCAGGAAGAGCCGCACCGGGCAAGTGAGCTCCCTGGAGATGCGCCACCGTCTTGCTCAGCTATGATGGCTGAGCCCTGGTGAGGCACAGCCCCAGAGACTTCATCCCAGGATTGCGTCTTGCTACTGATGTGCTTTCTCATGGTTGTCATTGCCACGCTCCTCATTCATGTGGCTTGGTGTGAGTGAACACCAGAGACTCTCACTATCTGTAGCCTGCTATGATTACTTCCTGAGTGATAGCCCACCCTATTAGGTAAATTTCCTGCCGATCAGCATAAAGATGAGCTTTCATGAATTAATGCTGTTTAGACGAACTAATGACTATAGAATTCCTTATTTGATGCAAAGCAATTTTAGGAAGATAGTTTAAGAAGTTTAAGTTTAGTTGTTTTGCCAGAAAGATGTAATAAAGTTAGAATCAAGAATAGAATGTGCCCCCTCCTCATAGAATAGTAAGTAAAGGCTGCATAATAAGGAATACAATACATATCATATATTGCATTGAGAAGAGAAATAGGCTTGGGACAAATTTGTAATCAAGAAAGAACATTTATCCTAGGTCAGGTCCAAGGATGAAGCCACGGGTGTGCACTATGATAAAGCCAGGCCATGGGCAACTGTTGCTTTGAACTTATACTGAGCTTATAGAATGAAGCACCGCTTTGAACTCACTATCAACATCTTTGTGTAACTCCCCTTTTGTGTAACATTTTATCTATGAGGTAATTTCATAAAGAACTTTTGTGTAAGAAGGTATTAAAAGGTTCAGAAAGAAATAAAGTGTGGCTTTTGGGACTCTGCTCCATCCACCAAACGTGTATATGTTTGTCTGTCTATATGTGCATACATAGGTATGTAGGTATATATGTATGTATATAAGTACTATGTAAGCATGCATGTGCACTTGTGAGGTTGATAAAACAGGAGGACCCTGCCAGTGTGTGTGTGTGTGTGTGTGTGTGTGTGTGTGTGTGTGTGTGTGTGTGTACATGACCTTCTCTTTATTCCTTTTTTCTTTCTCTCTGGCCCCCATAACAGTAGGAGTTAACGTGCTAGAAGCCGTCAGCTTCTGGCCTCCAGAACAGTAAGAGAGAGTTAAAGGTCAGAGTTCATCAGCCATTAGTCTTCATCTGACCATGTGTCCCACCTCAGTACCTGACCCTGTTGGGGCTGGCCCCTGGCAGAGCATGGTGATGCATGCTTTTTATCCCAGCACTTGGGAGGCAGAAACAGGCAGGTCTCTATGGGTTTGAGGCCACCCTGGTCTGCATAGCAAGTTTCAGGCCAGTCATCACTATATAGTGAGATCTGTCTCAAAAAGTAAAATAAAACAAACCGGTAAACATGTGGAAGACTGGTTAGATAAATGGCAGCTGTTCACAGGATAGAGCTCTAGAAGGTTCTTTCGGGATGCACAGGGAGGAAAAATGAGAAGCAGAATGTGTTTGTAAATGTCCTTTGTGTGTATTCAGGCAAGAAACACACACGCGCGCATGCACGCACACACACATGCACACACACACTCACACGTGTGCACACACACACGCACACACACGTGCGCGCACACATGCACACACACGCACACACACACATGTGCACGTGCGCACACACACATACACGCACACATGCACACACACTCACACGTGCGTACACACATGCGCACACTCACACTCACACGTGTGCGCGCACACACACTCACACGCGCGCACACATGCGCACGCACGCATGCACACACACACATGCACACACACGCACACTCACACATGTGCACTGCGCACACACACACACACACACACATGTCCACAGAGAGAAAGAGATGGAGTCCTAGAAAAGTGAGTTAGTGAGGGTTCCCTTGTGGGAGAAGATAGAAGCCTGCAGGGAGCCCCAGGGAGCTTCCTTCTCCTGGCATTTTGCCCTGTGTGTGCTTCCTGTGGTGATATTGGTTGGTTTACAGGGGCCCTAGCAGATGAGTGTAGTCCAGGTCATAAAAGGTACTGTGTTCCTACCCTCTCTCTCTCTCTCTCTCTCTCTCTCTCTCTCTGGTTTTTCAGGTAGGTAAATCCAGCCAGCTGCCATGAAGAGCCTGCACGGTAGAGACCCGAGACCCCTGCCAAAACACCACGCATGGAAGCACCGTGTTGGGTACTCTAGTATCTTGTCACTAATGTATCACTGAAGTCCCCAGACCAGGGAACCCTGAGGCCCAAGTGGCTTAAGGATGTAATGTACCACTTAAGCGTCACTCTAGCTGACCGTGTCCCCCCAAACAAGCCTGGTTTGGTCACATTGGCAGCCATACAGACCAGTGGTGCCTTGGTGCACCCGTACCTATGAGGAGCCATGCTGACAGCCAGGGTCCCAGAGGCCAAAAAACAGGTAGGCTGCTGCTTGCCACCCACAATGGTCCAGTCCTCCCCAGCAACCCTCCCGAGGCAGCCTCCGCTCTGACCAGCTGTGGCCCGAAGGAAGGTGTGGGTGACTCACAAGGTGGAGTGGGCTTTCAGGGAGAGCGATGTGCATTTGCCTGTCCTCATTGCTGATTTTAGAGGCTGACACAGGAACATTGCTAGGTGACCGTATTTTCAAAGCTCAAATTGAGACAGATGGTCTGCCCGAAGATGTTTTCCCGGTTTACTTATCTAAAAAAAAGCCCAGCAAGGAGTGTATGTCAATTCCTGCTGGATTGTCCGTTAATGAACCCCGTTAGAAGCGGAGCGAGGACTGGGCATACGGCTCAGTTGGTAGAATGTTTGCCTCGCATGCATGAGGCCCCAGGATCGGTCCCCAGCACCATGGAAACTGGATGTGGTGGTGTTTGCCTCTAACCCAGCACCAGAGAGGGAGAGGATGAGAAGCCCAAAGACATCCACAGGCAACAGCAACCTGAGGCCAACCTGAGCTACAGGAGGCACTGTCTGCAGAGGAGATGGGGAGCAGAGCTACCCTCTACCACCTGGGGACATTACCACCTGCTTAGGGTGACATGAGAGGTGGTTACAGATCTTAAAGGGAGCCTCGTGGGGATCCCCAGAGGGATCCTGTCCCCTCCAGGGCTATCCCAGGACATCCCTGCAAGTCTGATTCAAGGCCAGTCAGGAGCTGAATGGGTTTAGCTAGTGAAGAGGTTTACCCTGAAGTATGGGGAAACCATCTGAAACTGAGCAGCTGGCTCTATTCCAAGCCATAGCTCTTTGAGGGGTGATCTGGGAGGAGATGGGGCTCACCCCCACACATGATGTCCTACTGTGAGGGACACAGAGCCCCCGGTCTGCTATGGTGCTGTTCGGAGGCAGTGGTAGCAGCAGAAACCCTTCCCACCCAGGGTCGGTGGGATGTGGCCAGTGTCCTGTGTCATTCACAAAGGCCTCAGTTTCTAATACTTGTTCATTTCTGCTGCTACAGACCTGAGCGCTTTCTATACACACACATCCATAAATTTTCTTTATTTTCTGTGTTTGAGTGCTTGCCTGCATGTAGGTAGGTGTACAATGAGTATGAAGGGCCAATGCTCTTAACCTCTGAGCTGTCTCTCCAGGGTCAGGCACTGCCCTGTTAACCTTGAATTTTGCAAGAGGCGCAGAGAGAAGACAATGACTTGGTCAAGGCTACACAGCTCCTAAGCAGTGGCAGCAAGACTCGAACCCAGGCCCACAGTACCCAGCGCTGGCCTGTGTACAGTCACCTCCCTGCTTCGCAGTGAGGCCTTCTGCAAATGTCTACCTTCTCTGTCTCTCTTTGCCTGGAGTGAAACCACCCACCCTCTTCTCCCCCTCTAACTGCTTCAGCCAAGTACCACTGTCTCAGATTACCTTGTCACTTCCTTTCTCTCAGGGGTGAGTGTGTGTGTGTGTGTGTGTGTACGCTGGAGATAAAGTCAGCTGTCCACCACCTTCTGTTTTGAGGCTGTCTATGTAGCCTGTGTTTATGAACGTGGTCAGCAATCGGCTTAGTGAGACACTAAGCCCTCTGTCCCCATAGGTGACGCCACAGCAATGTAGTTTGGAGTTGGAGGGAAGCACAGAGCATCATGGGATGTGCAGGCATAAGGAAAAAGGAGCCATGTCTCTCACTGAGTCTGGAACTCAGCTCCAGGGATCCTCCTGTCTCCACCCCCAGTGCTAGAATTACAGACACTACAGCTGGCTTTGCGGGTTAGGGGTGAACTCAAGCACTTTCCAGAGAGAGCCATCCCTCTGGCCCTATTATTCTCAGTGACCACGCCCACCACGCGTTATCTCACTGACCACGCCCACCGCGCGTTATCACAGAAACCAAAGCTCGCCCTC
Organism: Uromys caudimaculatus; assembly: GCA_028551405.1. NCBI lineage: Eukaryota > Metazoa > Chordata > Mammalia > Rodentia > Muridae > Uromys > Uromys caudimaculatus. Next base: position 4,467,108 of record CM052710.1, on the reverse strand, counting down.
GGTGATGGCACCTACGGGGCTCTCCATGTGCCCTGCAGGGCTCACATCTTCCTGCCGGTTTTCTCTGTACTCTTGTTCCTTCTCAGGCTCCCTCTCCACTCAGTTCCTGCCTTGCTCTTGCCTCAGGGCCCTGACGAGGACTATTCCTTCTACCGAAGCCTAGTGTCTCACTAATAGCCAAATGCTGTCAGGTCGGACCCTTAGCCCGCAGACCACATTCATAAATACAGGCTACGTGGGACAGACAGCTACTGCTTCGCTGGGAACTGTCCCCATAGACTTAACCTCCTTTTGCATACGATAAAGCAGAGACTCAGAGAGGCTCAGCACTTAGCCTAAGGTCACACAGCAAGGAAAGACAGCCTGGGGATAACACTAGGCTTCTCCCAAGAAGGACTGTTCCACACTCTGGTGGGGCAGAATGATTAGAAACGGCCCTACCTCTCCGGCCTCTCCCTGTCTCTAAGTGACATCTACACCTTCTCTTTTCTTTGACTTGCTTTGGCCAAAGGGTTTGGTAAGAACAGGGCAGAGGCAGGCCAACTTAAGCCTCAGTCTCCACTTTCTCTTTGGATGCTGCCCCCCATACACAGCGAGCCCAGGCTGGGGTGGGGGGATGGGTGTGTGGGGGTGAGAGCCGTGGTGCCTGGCTACAGCTGCCCTGAACCAACCTTCCGATCCCCAGCCGCCTGAAAACAAGAGTCCAGCTGAGCCTTGCCAAGCTAGGCCTCCCTGTGGACAGAAGAAGTTCATTATTTAGACAGCTGGAGGCATTTCAGTGGGAACAGCAATCTGATGCACCTGGACAAGAGCCGCATCTATCCAGGGAGCCAGCAGTCTAACCGCAGTGGGTACTGGGGAAGTCTGTAGTGGGCTGGGGGAGACCCTGGTTCTCCTCTGAGGCAGCTAGGAGCCTGGAAGGAATTGCTTTGCTCCGTTTGTCCAGTGTCTCTCTTAGACATGGCTTCTCACACACCAGGCCACGCTGCACTGGCTCGTAGATGTGTGAACATAGCCCCAAGCAGTGGACAAGGACCCCTGACATAGAGTCACTGAGTACCGCCTGCCACTCAGGAGGTCCTGTTTCTACCTCCAACCCTCTGCCCACTTGGGACATGTCAGGCCTCCACCCCCTCAGTCCTTTGTCCTTGTATCTCCACAAGAATCAACTCCCGTGTCACCCTCTATGTGAACTGCCTCAAACTTCCACCCCTTGCCCTGTGTCCTGCAGCCCTTTGCACCAGCCTGTCTTATGGGCACAAGGCCATACAGTGGGCACTCATCGTGTCCCAAGTGCGAAGAACGGCGCTCAGCTTGTGTGAATCTCTTACTACCCCGGCATTCTGAAGTGGGTGCAGGGCCTCAGCATGGCTTAGACCAGGATCCAAGGGCAAAGTCTCATGGTCAGAAGTGGGGGTGTCAGGACTTGAACCCCTCTACCTTGTCTGGCTGCAGCTCATGGTCTAGACTTTCACAAGTTGCACCTTTATAGCTGTGGGTCCCTCTCATCTGGTCGCTGAGTTCCCAGGTGGCCCAAGTACAACACCACACACTCAGGAGCTGCGCTCCACTTCATCACCAGGACAGATGGAGACTGCCGCTGTGCTGGTCTCCCGGCAGCAAGCAAGCTCCCTCCGGCAGCCAGCAAAAAATAGCCATCTCATTTGCATGGAGTTGCAGGGGGGAAGAAGCAAGAACTGAACTTGAAACAAAGGGAAATTTTCAAATTAAAGAAGAAAGGCAGTGAGCAGCCAGGCCCCATGGAACACGGCTCCAGCCCAGCCATTTAGCACACTTAGCTGGAGATGCAGCTCCAGTCAATACAACAGAGGCACATTATCAGCATTGCCACAAACCATTATTCATTTTCTCTGGGGCTCGCTGCACCGTTGACTCCTCTGAGATTCAGCTGTATTTTAATCAGTCACATTATGGGGGGAAAGAAATGTCCCCTGGAGAAAACTGTGACGTCACCCCATGTGTCAGCCAGCTAGCACGTCGGGATAGGGATGTTCCAGGGGGCCGTGATGTCATGTGACAGCGTTCGAGTTAATCTGCAGAAAAATTAAACACGCAGTGAAACCGAGGGAGGGAGCCAAGTAGGACTGGCTTGGTTTCAGCCACTGGGATGGCCTTGGGGTGTGGGTGCCACAGGAAATGTTTGTGAGGATTGGTGGAGGCTCTGATCTCCACAAAGGATTCAGGACACAAGCAAGAGCCGAGGATCACAGGCTCCGTTTGCTGACAGGAATCTACATGGGTCCTAGGGAGCTATGGAGTCTTTGGGGAGGGGAGGGAGGAGAGGGGAGCAGAATCTTTCTCATCTGTACATTTCCTGAGAGCTTCCAGTGGTGGCCTTGGCCTTGACCTTGAGGGAAAGAAGGGCAGGTACCCTGGGGCTGGGAAGATGGCTCAGGTGGTAAGGAGCTTCCCACACAGGGCTTAGGACTTGAGTTTGGATCCACATGTCTGTGTCATAAGCCAGATGTGACGGCATGTATCTGCAACCCCAGCAATGGGGAGGTGGAGACAGGGCCGTCTCTGGAGCTCATTGGCCAGTTGGTCCAGCTTCAGGTTAAGTGAGAAACTCTCAAGAGTAAGATGGACAGCATCTAGGAACATACTCCCTCCCTCAGCCACCCACATTCCCTCCGAAAAGGATGTATAGCTGTTTGCTGGGTATGGTAGCACATGCCTTGTCTACACTCAGGAGGCCGACGCAGAAGGATCGTAAATTTGAGGCTAGCCTCAGCTAATTAGTGAGAGCCTGTCTCAAAATCCCAAGAACCAAACAAAATAATAATACAAGGTTGTTGTACTAAGCCTCGAAGTTCTGGGGTGTTTGTTACTTAGCGTTACTGGAGTGGTAGGCTGTGATTAGATGCCCTGCTGGCTTCTGTTTGACTTCTTTCTTGCTTCTTCTTGCTTTTTGCCTCAGTCTGAATGTCCTTCCACATCCCTCTTAAAAATAGACTTCTGCAGGGTCCTTCTCTCTAACCTCTCAAAAGACATTATCTCTGATCCTGCATTCAGAGAGAAAGCGTCTTGGCAGGTGCAAGGCAGGGAAGGGACTGTGGGTTGTGAGCACTCCAGGGCCGAGGGTGTTGATCCTCACCTTCCCCCACTCCTGGAGGCCCATCCCTGAGCCCTCTCTGGATCACCTGCTATTTGCACCAAGTTGGAAACCTGGTGTGCATACAGTTTATCCTGTTTCCCACAGAGCCTCGTACAGTTAGCCAGCAAGTAAGACAGAACCACACACGATTCCACGCTCTGGAATTTAAACAGCTGCTACCCCCTCTCTCAAAACATTGTGTTTTGCAAGTAGCCAGCCCATATTTTAATTTCAGTCTCTCTGTTCTTTCTAGCTTTTATCACGCACCAGAGATTTCTGTGCAAACACAGCTACATCTCCGGCGCATCTTTGTTTGACAGGCTCGACAATCCCTCTGCTTCCTCGCTTGGTGCTGATGGAGCCTTCCTTATCCCTGCTTCCTAGAGAGTCTATAAATAGAGTACACACACACACACACACACACACACACACACACACACACACACACGGGAAGTTCGAATGCTGTAGAACCGCTCAGCTTAAGGGAGCTGTGGGTGTATTCCACAGACTTCAGGGTTCATTGAAGCTGGCAGTTGCTGGTTTCTTCAGTCAACTACCTCCACCACCCTCCAGGACCACGGAGGACAAGAGGACAGAGGCAGGTCCTGCCTGTGCATACTCAGCTCCGAAGCACACACTGTCATCAACTTCCTCTTCTGTCAATGTTTCTCCTTAGACGCCTCAAGCTAGAATACAGACCATCGCTTGGGGGTTGGGGTGTGAGTAGTTAAACCATCCTTCTGCAATCCTTTGCTGTGCACACTGTGAGCAGTCTACTTTACTAATGGGAAGCTTGGTTTTGGGCCTTCAGCAACAGTGCAGGCAGGGGCTGAGTGAATAATTGGGCACAGCCTCTTGCAGATCTGCCTGCCACAGTGAACAGGGTGCTCCCTGAGTAACTCTGCTCCCGTGAGGAGCAGGCCTAGACTCCACCTATAGTTTGAGGATTGCTGCAGCTACTTTTACTCCAGAGAGGATTAAACAAACTCTTTCTGGCCCAGACATCCGACTGAGAAATGACTGCTCACTGATGTGTGAGCCCTTACAGAGTGTGGAGCCGTCCGTTGAATGAGGATCCAGGTGTTCTAGTTAGGTTTTTATCGGGCTGACACCAGTAAGCTCATCTGGGAATAGGGGGTCTCAGTTGAGAAAAATGCCTTTACCAGATGGCCCAGTAGGCAAGTCTGTGGGGCATTTTCTTAACTAATGATTGATGTGGGAGGGCCCCGCCCATTGTAGCGGGTGCCATCTCTGGAAGGCGGTCCTGAGTGGTGGAAGAAAGCAGGCTGAGCAAGCCATGGAGACAAGCCAGTAAGCAGCACCCCTCCATGGCCTCTGCTTCAGCTCCTGCCTTTCACTCCCTCCAGGATGAACTGTGTACTGGCTGGTTTTGTGTCAACTTGACACAAGCTGGAGTTATCACAGAGAAAGGAGTTTCAGTTGAGGAAATGCCTCCACGAGATCCAGTGGTAAGGCATTTTCTCAATTAGTGATCAAAGGGGGGCGCCCCTTGTAAATGGTACCATCTGTGGGCTGGTAGTCTTGGGGTCTATAAGAAAGCAGGCTGAACAAGCCAGGAGAAGCAAGCCAGTAAGCAGCACCCCTCCATGGCCTCTGCATCAGCTCCTGCTTCCTGCCCTGCTTGAGTTCCAGTCCTGACTTCCTCTGGTGATGAACAGCAGCATGGAAGTGTAAGCTGAATAAACCCTTTCCTCCCCAACTTGCTTCTTGGTCATGATGTTTGTGCAGGAATAGAGACCCTGACTAAGACAAACTGAGAGGTGAACTAAGCCCTCGCCTCCCCGAGTTGTTTTGGCCACGGTCTTCACCCCAGCAATGGAAAAGCAAAGGAAGCCAGTTGGCCAGAAGAGGGGTCAGGCTTCTAGACTTTCTCGTTCCTTATAGGAGTGAGAATTCTGTTTCCCTGCTTTTCCCAGGATCCTCAGCAAATAAGCAACTCCATCCACTCAGTATGATAGTAAAGAGGCCAGACTCTGTGAGAAAAGAACTTGTCTCCTGAGCACAGAGCCCTCCGTTCCATTCCTAGTGCCTCATGAGACAGTCGTGACAATGCGTAGCTGTAATTTCCACTTAGGAACAGGAGGCAGGAGGATCAAAACTTCAAGGTCATTCTCAACTGTCACAATACATTCTAGGTCTGTTGGAGATACATAAGACCCTGTGTCCTGGGGATACATAAGACCCTGTATCCTGGCTAGGTTTTATTGTCAACTTGACCCAAGCTAGAGTCACCTGGAAAGATGCAACATTAATCAATTAACTGCCTCAATCAGATTGGCCCGTGGCCATGTCTGTGACAGATTGTCTTGGTTGATGACTGGTATGGGAGGGTCTGACCTACTGTGGGTGGTAACAACCCTAGGCAGGTGGTTCTGGGCTGTGTTAGAAAGCTCTCTGAGAATGAGTTTGTGAGCAGGCCAGTGAGCAGAATTCCTCACTGTGGCTTCTACTACGGTTCCTACCCTGACTTTCCTCAATGATGGACTCTGACTGGAAGTGCCAGCTGAATTAAATCTTTCCCTTCTCTAAGTTTCTTTTGATCATGGTGTTTATCACAGCAACAGAAAGCAAACCAGAGAATCCTCCCTCAATAGAGTGAGGCTAGCCCAGAACACCCTGTCTCAATACAGCAAGGCTAGCCCAAAACACTCTGCTGAAGTCAACTGCTCAATGGCAGGCATAAGGCCAAGCCTCTGGTCTCAACACCTGGAGTTAGCCAACTGCTAGCAAGTGAAATCAAACCAGTACCTAGGCAAATGTGACATAGAGACCCACCCTCAGAAATCTGGCTCTGGAGTGGCTGGCCAGCTGCAGAGGTGCTGAATCAAGACTGGTTCTGAAAGCAAAGCTTGAAACCTGAGTTTCTGGGACTCCCTAAGGGTATATGGACAGATACATATATATCATATACATACACACACACACACACACACACACACACACACACACACACAGAGTGAGCTGAATCCTCAAATCACCCAGATAATCAATATTCAACTACTATGCTCCAGAGGAAGGCATTGATTCACTGCCAGCCATCACTAGGCAACGAGAAACTTATACGCCATCCTCACCCAAGACATCAGGACAGCCTCATGGGGTTGGTCCTGAAAGAAGGAATGGAGACAGGAAACCACGGGGCACAGAAATGTGCTGTTCTTAAGTCTCTGGTGTGTTTTACCCAATACACTGACTTGAAGCAAACTGCTTGATTAAAAATCCTTTTTATTGTAGATAATTTCATATGGATACACGCAGAGATACTGTGACAAGTGATCTGGTTTCATTCTGTACCCTGCGTGTTACCCTCTGCCAGGTCGGAACTGGTGAATCCTCCACTTCTTCCTCGGGTGTCTCAATATACACAACGGTCAACTGTCACAGTCGACCTGATTGGACTGAGGATGGCTGCGATCAGTAGACTGTGTCTGTGAATGTGTTTTGAGAGTAACTGAAGGAGCGACCCAGCCTGCATGTGGTGACACCATTCAGTAGGTTGGGGGCATGAATGGAACAAAAGGTTCCGGGGGGGGGAGCCTGCTAGTGTGTCTTAGTTACTGTTTTACTGCTGTGGAGACACACCATGACCAAGGCAACTTATACCACCATGCATTTAATTGGAGGCTTGCTTATAGTTTCAGAGGGTAAGTCCATGACCATCATGGCGGGAGCAAGATGGCAAGCAGGCATGGTGCTGGAGCAGTAGCTGAGAGTGTACATATAATCCACAAGCAGGAAAAGAGAGAGAGAGAGAGAGAGAGAGAGAGAGAGAGAGAGAGAGATTGAGCCTGGTCTTTTGAAATCTTAAGGCCCACCTATCCCTCCTGACAGACCTCCTCCAACAAGGCCACACACTCCCAACAAGGCCACACCTCCTCCAACAAGGCCACACCTCCTAATCCTTTTCAAACAGTTCCACTAACTAGGGACCAAACATTCGTATATATGAAATTAAAGGATCAGTTCGTCTGAGACGAAGTGCACCCCGAATCTCTGAGGGACACGCTGATGACAAAATCAAAGTCAACACTTCTCCTGGGGTCCCCTTGCTGCGGTCAGAGACAGAGGAGAACCCCACAGCCCACAGCCCAGCTCATCCTTGGAGATCACTCAGAGATGAAACACACAAACCTTAATAAATTACTTCAAAGCTTCAATCTCTCTCTCTCTCTCTCTCTCTCTCTCTCTCTCTCTCTCTCTCTCTCTCTCTCATAATTAGCTGAAGTAATTCTATAATAATCCCCACAGCTTGTGTCTTCAAATGACAATCAGTTAAGGACAGAGCCCCTCCTCTGTCAGGGTTTGTCTAGTTCTGGGGCCTGAGCCAGGGATCTCTGCCCCACCGGGGCACCTAATAAAACCCACAGAACTTTTTGACGCCACTTCATCCTCGGCAGATGGTAGCAGAGGCAAGAGCACTTAATTAGCCCCTGCATTAGCTGCTGATTTAATGGGCCTTCTCTAGCCCAATACCTGTGATATGCCGATCCGCAGAGGCATAAACTTCTGAAGGGCTATAAAAGGCTTTTTGAGAATGATGGTTTAGAGTGTTCCGGGTTCCCAGGCTGCCATAAAAGGCAAAGGCCAGACTCCCCCCACTCCCGTGTTCCTCTGTATAGCACGCAAAGAGCTTCCACAGGCAATTAATTTCAGTGTCTAATTCCACAGGGGGCCAGGGGCTGTGCACACAGCTTCATGGCTCCTCTGAGCCAGTGGGGCAGCGCCTGCGTATAAACCCCAGAGTGTATGTGTCCTGCAGCAGGTCTCGTGAAGCCAATCCCTGCCCGTTAGTATGTTTCAGCCTCACAAATCCCTGCTAAGCAGTACAGTTATTAACCCATGTTGGAATTCCCAGTTCAGACCCCAGCTGGCCTGGTATTTGTGGGGAGTCCCCAAAGCAGGACTCCCACCATCCAGGAGCTGAGGGGTTCCTGCAGTGCTGGTCCCTCATGCTGTCCCTGCAGGAAAAACAAATCTAGTAGGAGGCGACCAGCCTGGGTTATGTCCCTCATGATGGTACAGGAAGGGACCAGCCTGGGCTATGGTCCTTGTCTTAGTTAGGGTTTTACTGCTGTGAACAGACACCATGACCAAGGCAACTCTCATAAAAGACAACATTTAATTGGGCTGGCTTACAGGTTCAGAGGTTCAGTCCAGTATCATCAGGGAGGGAACATGGCAGCATTCAGGCAGGCATGGTGCAGGAGGAGCTGAGAGCTCTACATCTTCATCTGAAGGCTGCTAGGAGAAAAACAGGCTTCCAGGAAGCGAGGAGGAGGGTCTTATAGCCCACGCCCACAGTGACACACCTACTGCAGCAAGGCCACACCCACTAATAGTCTATGGGCTAAGCATACACAAACCACCACAGTCCTCATGATGGCCGAGAAATAAAATCAACCCTACTGCTTAGCCATACACTTGATTCTTTGGGGTCCTGGAGGTGACTAGATTGGTAACCCCTTTGTGAGGGCCTCTGCATGCCTGGATAGTGAGCAACCCTTATCCAGAGAGTAAAGGCCCCGGAATCCATGCTGCCTCCCTCAATCTCTGCAGTGGGAAAAACTGTCTTCCACTACGAAGCATCTACCAGCATTCATGGGGGAAGGTCTGTCTCCACCTTGCTGAGTCATCACATTCCCTGCTGGCCGATCTGCAGCTGGAGGGCCCTTCCTGGCCTGTCCCCTAGTTCACCGCCTCCTGCTTTGCCCATGGAGGGAGTTATATATAAGGCTGACCTCTGTTGCACTGCTGTCCTGGGTTTTTGAGGTCTCGTGTATCTGCAGGGATGGTTACAGGAAATGGCTTAGAAAGAAATGTCACCAGCAGCTGTGGAGCCAGGGCCAGCAGCAGAGAAGGGCAGCAGCTCGCTTGGCTCCCCCAGGCAAAGGCACAGCTTATATCCCAAAGCCCCAGGGATCCTGTGGCGTCTGGCCACTTCAGCCTGGCAGCCAGGACCTGGAGGCAGGAGCCATAGAGGGGTGCTGCTTACTGGTTTGCTCCCCATGGCTTGCTCAGTCTGCTTTCTTATAGAATCAGGACCACCAACCCAGAGATGGCAACACCCACAGTAGGCTGCCCTTCCACATAAATCACTAATAAGAAAAATACTCTACAGGGCTACCCAAATCCTAGTCTTATGGAGCCATTTCTCAGTTAAGACTCCTTCCTCTCTGGTGACTCTAGCTTGTGTCAGGTTGACATGAAACTAGCCAGCACAGCAAAAGAGTCCACTTCCCCAGGGGTGAAGTCTCATAGCCAGTGATGGCTCATGCTTCTGTGTGAAGCCCAGCCAGAGTGTCTTCCCCTCAGAACCTCCGGGCTCCACACTTTGCTCCTTGGAATTCTGGGGTATGTTGGAGTTCCCAGGGGTGCTTTAAACTATTGGCTCCAGGACCCTGAGTCCTGGTGCAGCAGCCTGGATGCAAGTTCGGTAGTGAGACAAAGCAAGCCTTTAAAAACCTCTAGACAGCCTGCGTGTTGTTGCAAACGTAGCCCCATCTCTGTAAGCAAACATGGACAGAAACATTAAGAGGGGTCTATCTGGGTCTCGGTTTCCAGAGGTTCATCAGGAGGTCAAAAGTAGGAGGGGAAAGAAAGGAGGAGATGGGAGAGGAGGGGAGGAGTCAATGCTGTGGGCTTTTCTCCTTGCCCCGCCCCTTTTCTTCTCTGGCTCCCAGACTGGAATGGTGCTGCCAGTCAGGGACAGGCTCCCCTTTAGTCCTCTGTGGAAACACCGTCGTGAACACATCTAGAGTGCTTCCTTGGCTAACCTGATCTGCACTTTTCAATCCAATTAAGTTAACAGTATTAACCATCACACCAAGGCTAGCTCAGACTAGTACCGAAAGACTGGTCCTCCAGGCCAGTACTGAAGGCCTGGGCATCTTTTCCCAGCACCCACATAGCAGCAGCGCATGACTGTTCATAACTACAGTTCCTGGGGATCCAGCGCCCTCTTCTGGCCTCCACTCACATTGCATGCATGTGGTATGCGCACACACACACACAAACACTCACACATACATTAAAATAAAATTGTTTTCAAAAGCCAAGACAATAATTAACACCAAAAAAAAAAAAAAAAAAAAAAAAAAAAAAAAAAAAAAAAAAAAAAAAAAAACCCAAAAATCTGTAGAAGAAATGGAAAGTCGATATTTCCACAGGCACAGCTCACACACAATGTGTGCTTACTTAACCAAAGAGTGGGACGCGCCCTGTTGGGAAGACCTCGGGAGAAGGTCAGGGAGGCGTGAGAATATAAACGCCAGACTCTCACATGCTAGAAGCGAAAATAAACAGGTAATATTATTACAGTGTCAACCCAGGAGAAAAACAAAACAACATCAACAACCCACTGACTGGGTAGAAAGGTGGTGGTGGGAGAGCAAGTCTGGGGCTCAAGGCACCGGCGCTGGGCTGCAAGGCTTTGCTCTTCAGTGCTTCAAGTGTGAGCGTATCAGCATTGGCACTGAGTGAGAGGGATTGTTAGAAACAAAACAAAAGGAGACAGTGGGATGCCGTTAAGCCGCTCTCTCTCAGGAGACCCCAGCTCTGGCCCCCGGTTACCTGCAGCAGCATGAAGGAAGGCCGGGAGCACCCCCACACTGTACCAAGGGTGCCTGTCAGCTGTCCCCATCCTCTTCCGCTTTTGTGCTCCTAACAAGCCAATTCCTGATAGCTAATGTCATTTCCCAAGAACCACCAATGGTGTTGAATTCTCTCCAAAACATCTCAAGAATACACACACACACACACACACACACACACACACACACACACACACACACGTATTGGAGGTTGGCGTGATGGCTCACTCCTCCAGTCATGGCATCAAGGAAGCAGAGCAGGAGGCTCCTCCAAGTTCAAGGTCAGCTTAGCCTCGCAATGAGTTCCAGGCTAGCCAGGGCAACATAAAAGAGACCCAGCTGTACTCTGATGTCAGGGACAGCAGCAGAGGATTCACCTTCTGCTATGTCCCCTACATCCTGTGAGCTGTGGACTACCTCCCTGTCCTGCCAGGCCATGTGTTTTAAAATGTCCCTAAAAAGGAGCTAAGCCTATAGTCCAGGCATCAAGGGACTCAGGATCATTGCCCGACACATACCACACCCCAAACTTCTGTAGGCAAAAGCTCCCCTCTCGCTTGCCTGCTGGACTCCCTTGGCTTCAGGTCCCTCTCCACAGTCCCTGAGAGCCTTAAGTACTTCACGTAGATGGCCGGCCACCTCCTCTGGCCTTACCACACAGCTCGTACCCATAATTCTGTCTCCAGCACTAAGACCCTCAGAACCTTCTGGAAAGACAGTGTCTATTCTAATCACTTCCTCGTCACCCTGCTGGCAAGAAAGGATTCCATTCTAGGGTCGTGGGGCAGCTGAACCCACACCTGACCCTGAACAGATTCAGTGGCGTTGTTGGTCATGAGCACTGCGATCTTGCAGGGAAGAGAACACCATGTGGGCTGGGTATGAACGTGTGGGTGATGCCTGGGAACAGAACAAACCAGGCTTTGTAGATCACAAAGGCACGGTGAGGGCTGGCCAGATGGCTCACTGGATAAGGGTGCTTGCCACCCAAGTTGTAATCACTGAGTTTGATACCTGGTCCCACACGGTAGAAAGAGAGATTCAACACCTGGCTATGTTCTGCCTACACACTCAAGCAGAGCCTGTGGGCACATACACACATCTATATAAACAAAAATTTCTTAAAACAAATAACAGATAAAACCACACCCCCCCCAAAAAAAAAAAAAAAAAAAAGGCAGGAAGGGGTTGGCTTGTTTGAATAATCCCTGAACTAGCAGGGAAACTGAGTCAACGGCCCAGGGCTAACTAGGAAGCTCAGTCCCCTTGATGATGAGGAGGCTCCCAGCAGGAGCAGGCATGGAGCCCACCTGTGGGAGGCTCCTGGCTACACCAGCATCCTCATAGCCTACACTATGAGCTTCATCCCAGCCTCCTCCCCCCCCCCCCCCCGTGGATTTGCCTCCTCCTGGGACAGATCGGGTGCCCTGGGGCTCGCTTTATTTTAAGTGTCAGTTTTTCTCTTCCCACCACCAGGGAACATTCGGTTTCCAAGGTGCTGAGCCTGGCAAAGCGTGGGGAGAGAGGTGTCCATCTGTGGCTGTCCCTCCCCTGCTGGGATGACTCCAAGGAGCCCACAGCAAAATTCCAACTCCTCTGAAGGCATTCTAGCCTTCCCTCTGTCCCCTCTCCCACAGCCCCGTCCCCGCCATCTTCAGCTACTTAACGCCAATTCTGTCCTAGAAGCGTCTTGAATCTCAGACTGGAGTGTCTTCTGTAACTGCAGACACTCCCAGCAGCACAGGTCCTGGTCCTGTGGGGGTGGGGGTGGGGTGGGGTGGAGCAGCTTTCTGAGTGAGCGCTGTCATGAGATTTCTGGGCTCTGGAAATCTGACACATCCATAAAACAGTGATTTCACCCAAGTGTGGTGGCTCACACCTGTAAACCCAGCACTTGGGAAGCCGGCACAGGAGGATTGCTTTTAAGTCAGAGGTTAGCTTGAGATACATAGTGAGTTCCAGACCAGGCTGGACTACAGAGTGAGACCCCATCTCAAAATAAAACAAAACAACAACCAAGCAACAAGCCCAGAGCAATAGTGAATAGTGTCCTGCTCACCGATTGTGTGAGAACTGAAGGAATAAGACAGGATACATCCAGCATCCAGCGGAACTGGGTGAAAGGGAGCGATGTGGGCACGCCCCCTCAGTGCTCCTGTGTGTTCTCTCTCTCTCTCTGTCACACACACACACACACACACACACACACACACACACACACACACACACACACTTCCACCACTATCCTGCATGTATGTTGTCCACAGCAGGGCAGGGACCGGGCTTGCTGGAGCCTCAGGTAGAACTCCACCCAGCTCTGCTCTTGCTGTTGTGTGGGCTTGGCAGCCCAAGGGCTGCTTGGTAACCGGCCGTCCAGGGATGCAAACCAGTCTGCAGTCTCAGAGGAGGCAGGGAGGAGCCTGAATCTAGTGGGAATCTTCTTGAGAAATCACCCTGTGGTGGACAGTGCATGGTTCAGGGAGGGGTGGAGAGCTAGCGAGATGCACGGCACATGCCGAATTCCTCCCCAAACCGGACCTCACTCATTCATGAGGACCCCATCTGCCTGTACAGCTAAGGGCCCGATCGTCTCTTGGTGGTCCCAGTTCGTGGGCTTTGGGGGTACACACAGGCTGCACAGAGAAAGCCCAGAAGCAATGGCACAGGAGAAGTGTCCAGGACTAGAGAGCCAGGTTCTGAAGGAATAAAGGGGACGGAGTTGGAAACCTCCCAAGGAGCCAGGTTAATGGTTCACCAGGCACAGTGACTGGCTTAGAAGCAAAGAAGCCGGGACACACAGCAAGCTTCTGGGACAATCCATAAAATCCACTATCAGAAGGTCACAGAGCACAGCCAGGCTCAGGTACCCTATGGGTACGGGGCAGGATTAGGGCCAGAAAGCTGGTCACCTGAGTAGGAGCATCAACTGTCCCATCTGCCACCAGCTTGGGCAGCTACCTGAATGTTCCCCAACTGTGCCGAGTCCCCAGACATCCACCTTGCCCTTGCCTGGCTGTGTCTCTCCCTTCTGCCAGAAAAACCTGGCACCACTAAGGAGCAACTGAGGCACAGGGTTCCCCATGACTGCTTAGGTCCTGACTCAGTAGAGCTAACCGTGGGTGGGAGCTCTGGAAGTCTATGGTTGGTTCTGAGGTACCCGGTCACATCGCACGTAATTGGTAAAGGGTTTTGTGTGTGCATTTGTGTCTCTGTGTGTACATGCCTAGGTGTATCTGAGTCTCTGGGTGGATCTGTGCCGGTGTGCATGCACATATGTGTACGTGTGTTTGTAGCGCTAGAGAGAAGGGTTGAGACCAAGTGTTACCTCAGAAAACCTAGAGCAGAAATAATTCCCTGCAGTTATAAAAGAGTTATGAAGCATACAGGCCTGCCCATATACAGTCACACACGCACGTACACATATATGCAAGCTCATGTTCTCTAGCCTTGAGAATTAGGGCACTTGCAGAGCCCAGATCACCTAAGCTCCATGATTTCCTACCAAGCAGCTGCCCTTCCCGTTGTCCCCTACTGACTGTCTTTGGGGAGTCCTCAGGCAGCAGGGCTGGGGTGCTGGCTGGAGGCACCCCGGTCTCGGCTCCTGCCTCGCAGAGCTCGTATCATCCCCAGGTCAGCAAGCTTCCTCTGCAGAACTGGCCAGGCTGCTGTCCTCGGAGCCTGTCCAGCACCTGCCTTCCTCGCCAGAGTGGGTGGCTGTGGCGCTCTCCTTTCTTCACACATCGAAGCACCTAGAGGTGTTCCGAGCGCCCCCTTGTGTCCAAGAGCTGTGGTACCTGAGACACCTGAAGTGTGGGCCTGAGGAGAAGGGAAGCTTCCACATGTGTTCTCCTCTTCCCCCAGGCTAGCCCTCCCCTTCGTCCAGAGTCCTAGGAATAAGGGATGAGGCCTGAACGTGGGTTCCCTTGGGCAGCAGCCATACCTTTCACACCAGCAGCCCTCAGAGACATCTCACGGCAGGACATGAAGACTAGGATTCTGCCCTACCCAGGAATTAGTCCAGGGCAGGGAGTACAGTCCAGCCCACACCCAAGATCCGACCCACCCAGCCTGCTAAGGGCAGGAGGATCTCAGAACTTTTTCCATATGTGTAGATGCATGTGTGTGTGTAAAGGGGTGTGTATGTGTGTGTCAGAGAGAGAGTGCATGCATGTGTGTAAAGGTGTGTGTGAGAGTGTGTGTGCACGTGTGTATGCATGTGTGTAAAGGCGTATGTATGTGAGTGAGTGTGTGTGCATGCATATGTGTGTAAAGGTGTGTGTATGCAAGCATGTGTGTATGAGTGTGTGTGCATGTATGTGTGTATACACATGTCTGTGTGAGTGTGCACACACGTGTGTGTGTGTGTGTGTGTGTGTGTGTGTGTTTTATATGTGTGGGCATGCACCGTGCACATGTACATGTGTGTGTGGAGGCTGGAGGTTAATGTTAGGAATCGTTCACCATCCATAGCCCCCTTATTCACTGAGGCAGGATCTCTCAATCAAACCCAGAGCTCACTGATGTGCCTAGTCTTGCTAGCCAGCTTACTCTGAGGACCTGTCTGTCACCTTCTGAGGTTGGAATTAGAGGTCACCACACTGACCTAGTATTTATGCATGATCTGGGGATGCAAACCCCAAATTCTGAACTACAGCTCTGGTCCTTAGGCATGCATGACAAATACTTCACCCGCTAGGCTATTTCCCAAGCCTGCGTTCGCTTGTTTGTTTGAAAGTGTTTCAATGTAGCGAGCCTTTCTGATCAGAACATGCACCTAGCTCCGCTCGGTTTGCCTGCTCTGAGCTGGTGCGACCCTTCATTCACTGACTATATTAGTCAGGGTTCTCTAGAGTCACAGAACTTATGGGTAATCTCTATCTAGTAAGGGAATTTGTTAATGACTTACAGTCTGTAGTCAACCCCCCAACAATGGTCGGCAGTAGCTGTGAATGAAAACCTGAGGATCTAGCAGTCGCTTAGACCCACAAGGCTCGCAGGCGAAGAAGATTGAATCTTCTTCCTTCCAATGTCCCCATGTAGATCCCCAGCAGCAGGTGTGGCCCAGACCAGAGGTGCGCCTACCACCACACCGGAAACCCTCGTCCTCCAGTCTCAAGATCCAGATCACAGGTGAGTCTTCTAATTCTGGATTATAATTCACTCCAGATATAATCAAGTTGACAATCAGAAATAGCCCCTACAATCCACCCCTTGTCAACTTGACACAAATAAGACCTCATATCCACAGGAAACAATAACAAGGTCATAAATACTCTTAACATGACGTAACTATTCCTCGTACAATCGCAAACACATTTATAAACTTACAATGGGGCCGTGTCCCTTGGGAACATTCCTTTAGTTTCTCAACTTAAATACCAACCCCATGCAGCGGGCGCCACCCACAGAGAAGCGCTCTTCCAGCCATGACGAAAAATGCACAGGAAGGGGGTGTAGCTCAGTTTATGGGTGCCTACCTTGTATGCATGGAGCCCTGGGTTCAATGCCCAGCACCCCACAGATCGGGTGTGGTGATGCAGCCTAGCACCTAGGAGCTGGAGGCAAGATCAGAGTTCAAGGTCATCCTTAGTTACACATTGCATTAGAGGCCAGCCTGGGCTACACCAAACCCTAACTTTAAAAAACAAAATACAACAACAAAAAAACCTTTTTTTTTTTCCTGAGCTCTGACAGGTATTACAGGGATGAACCTTGAAAACATTATCCAGTGTAGGAACACAGTCAAAAGAGTGACCAGGGTGAACAATGCCTGGGAAACTGGGAGAGGTTTCAGGAGAAAGGCAGAGGACCTTTACCTCAGGTGCACTTTGTCTCCCGGATTGTTCTCAGACCTGATTTCTTGCCGCCTGTGAAAAACATTTACATTCAACTTATAAGACATGGCTTACTCTCCTTGGACATCCGATCACAGCCATTGAGCCCACTCTGGCCCGTGGACCCGAGTCTGCATATGGCCTTCTGCCTTGCTTGAGTGTTTTCTCAGATATGATCTACAGTATGGGCTAGACAGTTGTGTTTAGATTGCTCTGTACAGAGAAAGTTCTGGGAAAGGGCAGCTCTGTTGATATTTAGCATGTGCTTACTGGCGTTTATTTACATGTTCTTCTGATCATGTTTTTCTGAACTCAGACAGCCTTCCTTGGATCATAGCTTTCTTTGTCTCATTCCTGTATAAAAGTACACTGAAGCCGGGCCGGGGTGGTGCACGCCTTTAATCCCAGCACTCTGGAGGCAGAGGCAGGCGGATTTCTGAGTTCAAGGCCAGCCTGGTCTACAGAGTGAGTTCCAGGACAGCCAGGGCTACACAGAGAAACCCTGTCCTGAAAAAACAAAAACAAACAAACAAACAAAAAGTACACTGAAACGGAAGTAAGAGCATCTGCAGCGTCAGACTGTAGTCACCCCATTCCTTCAGATCCTCAGACCCCAGGTCCAGCAGATAAGATCTTTACAGGTCGGCCAAAAAGACGACAATCCAGGCCACACATGCGCTTCCATGTGTAGCAAATTAACACAGGACAGATCGGACTGGTGGGGTCTGAGGCAGGGGGATGGCCGCTTAATGGAAGGGAAAAGAATACATATCACCGTGACTGGGCTGAGCTGAATCCTGCCTGATGCCGGCTTTGAGACGGTTAATTCAGCCAGGACAGCCACACAGGCCTGTGGTCCCAGCGCTTGGGAAGCTGAGTCAGGAAAACCAAAGTTTGAGGCTAGCCTGAGAACTGTGTCAGGAAAACAGAACAAAAGGAACCCTTCAAAAAGATATCTAATTTTATGTTTCATGAGTCTCCCTTGCATGAAAGGCCTCTTGAGCCAGGCTTTTATACAAATTATCCCGTTTGCTCTAATTTCCTGCTTCCCTGTTCATTCCGAGACCCAGGCGCCCGAGGCGCTGCCATTCTTTAGATGGACGCTCTTGGTCCCCACCTGCCTCCCTCCAGCCCTCCCTCCTTGCTTGCTTTGTGCCCGGACCTATATTTGTCTGGGAAATGACTCTAGTCACCATGTGAGTCGGAATGGCTTTCGCTGAGGGCTTTGGACCTTATTTTTATTTTTAGATAATGTCCACGAGGAACAAAGAGCCCAGAAGGCCTAGGCGAGGTTTGGAGCGCAGCCAAGCTCTTTGGAGATCCTCCCGCCAGGGACGAAGGCGAGTGGGCGCCATCCGCGGCCCTGTGATCTTAATCCAATGAGGAAGGTTTATTTGTCTTCTTAAGCCACAGGCAAGAGAGGAAATCTCTTTTGTTCTCAAAGACTCAGAAGTCATTTACCCATCTCCTTTACCCCACTCTGTGGGCCCTTAAAAGAGGTGGCGGGTCCCCCCTTTCTTTCTACCGCTCCCTTCGAATCACCCAAGAATTCAGCGTCACCACCAACAGGAAGAAAAATCTTTAACCCCCTACGGCCTCATCACTGTCCCTCCAGGGGTGTCATGGCCTAGGGCTTGGTTCTCCTAACATTGGCTGTCAAGGGGTCCCATGTCAAAGGGTCACCACTGACCTCGAAGCTTGGCTCCAAAGGCAAAGGTCAGAGTTTGCTTTTTCACACATAGGGAGGGAAGGAGAGAGAGAGAGAGAGAGAGAGAGAGAGAGAGAGAGAGAGAGAGAGAGAGAGAGAGAGATTGAGAGGAGAGAGAACACCTCTGTTTGTTGGGGTGACCTCCCAGCAAAACTAAGGGAGCCGAGCCCGGCATGTCTGCTTAAGTGCCATTCATTACAGTGTCTGAACCTCTGAATCCATTGGGCTTCTCAGTAAGGGTTTTGCCTTCTCACAACAGAGGCAGACAAGGAAGAGCAACAAGCTCGCTACTGTCTGCTGGTCCCCAGTGCTTCCTGCCTACTCTGCTTCCTGGGGTGCTTGCCCGTGGCCCGTGCTGGCTCTCCTTAAAGTGCTGTTTGGCTGAGGTTGATCTGAGCATCTAACACAGACTCAGGAGCATCCAAAGTGAGGAAAGCATTAGGAACCACGGTCCTACACGCTCTTCAGCACTCATTGGTGAGAATGGAGTCACCTGATTATCCATGACCCAATCATCGACCTTACAGGATGGCCCTGTCAAATTACCAACAGCAAGTGAATCGCCTGAGACAGCAACAGAAATACATATCCTTGTATGCCAGAGTCACTGAGTCAGAAACCCGGAGTGGATCTCAGCAAACCGGGGTTCCCGTAATTTGCATATGTGTTTAAAGGGGAGAGGTTTGATTTGGCTCAGGATTTCAGTCCCTAGTCATTTGTTTTGAATTTCTGCACTCAAGTGAAGCAGGACATCACACTTAGAGAACATGTGGTTCCAGTTTTAGAATATATATTTATGTATAGTATATTTATAAAAAAATGTATTTATTTTATGTGTTTGCATGTTTGTGCAACATGTGCCTGCAGTACCAGACAGTGGCCACAAGAGGGCGGAAGATTCCCCTGGAACTGGAGATAACAGAGAGCTGAACTCCAGTCTAGAGAAGCCAGCACTCTTACTGAGTCATCTTGCCAGCCCCAAGCTATATTTTATTTGCTAGAATAATCACTGTGACTGGACCACCGTTCAACATAACTAGACCTCATATAAATTCTTTGTGTGACACATAAGAGAGATTTTTCCAAATAAAAATTCCCAAGATCCAGGTTAGGGAGATGACTCCGTGGATAAGAGTGCTTGCTGTAAAAACATGAGTTCACATCCCTAGCACCTATGTAAAAGCCCAACGTGGCCACTTGAGCCTGTAACCCCAGTGTTGGGAGGCAGAGACAGGAAGTTCCCAGAAGCTTGTTCACCTGCCAGCCTAGCTGAAATGGCAAACTTCAGGGGTTGAGAGACTCTGCCTTTTTAAAAAGAGGCATAAAGTAACTGAGGAAGACACAATGTTTTCCGGTTTCCACAAGCCCATGTAGACCAGTAGGAGCAACTGTAATTGAGCATAAGTGCGTGCACGCCGGCGCGCGCACACACACACATGGTGGAGGCATATGCACCACCCATGTTTAAAAAAAATTCTTAAGATCTTAAAAATGAAATCACGTAATTTTACATAAGAGCGTTTTTTCGAAGCTCAATGGATAGTAGCCCCAGGCCCTCATCCTTATGGCCTTGCCATGTGGCCAGTTACTCTCCTGTGCTGTGTAGGGACTAAGACAGGGTGGTTTGGGGAGTTGGGGGGAGGAGCCAATGCAAATTCTCTTCTATTATGAACTGAGATTGGTTGAATCTGCAGACGTGGGGCTCAAGACACAGAGGGCTGACTGCTCAGTGCTTTCCTGAATTCTGCGAGTTGTTCTAGAGAATTATTAAGCCGTAGGTCCTGGGAGCCCTAAATCTAGAGTCTGCTTATTGGATGTGAAGGTTGTTCGGGGACCCTCTCCCCTCCACCCCCGAGCTTGCAGATGGCGTGGATGTAAGACCGGTTTCAGAGTGGGATGACTCTGCCTTCACACCAGCAGCTTGCCAAACTCCAGCAGATGTGACTTCTGCCACCGTCTGGTGGGTAAAGCAAGGCAGGAGGCCTGACTGAGCCAGGGGTGTGGAGGAGCTGCTGCCTCTGAGGAAGGTCAGCAGTGACTTTTGTGCACAGGCCAGCACTGGGGATCATCTCCTGGGTCGTATCAGGGACCTGACCCACCAGCAGAGCCTTGTTGATGTCTGATGGATGGGGAAATGTCTGAATTAGTTAGGTGATGTGAGCCACACCTCATGGCTAAGCATCACCGGGAGTTTTGTAGTAGCTCAGTGCTAGGCCGTTAGAAGTGGTTGGCTCTGAAGGTGAGGTGTGCCTAGGCCTCTGCACTTTAAAAACACTTTATTATTTTTAATCATATTTGTTTTTATTTTATGTGTGGAGGTGGGGTTTGCCTGATTGTATGTGTGTACCACGTGTGTGCTTGGTGCCCACAAAGGTCAGAGGAGGGCATCGGAACACATGAAGTTACGGATGGTTGCTAGCTTCCTTGTAGGTGCTGGGGCCCAAACCCAGGCCCTCTGCAAGATCAGCCATCACTCTTAACCACTGAGCCATCCATCCCTCCAGTACCTGTGTGGGGACGGAGGTGGGGTGGGGATGGGGGGGTATTGTACCCTTGGGTGCCATGTCCTCAGAGTCCAGAAGAGGGCATTGGATGCCCCGGGGTTGGAGTTATAGACAGTTGTGACCAACCTGATATGGGTGCTGGGAACCGAACTTGGGTCCTTTGCAAGAGCAGAACAGGCACTTGTCAGCTGAGCCATCAGAGTAGTAGCCCCATGCCTTGTGTTTTTAAAAGCTTTCGAGTCGATCCTATAATTCAGTTAAGAACCAGGAGCTGTAGGTCTAGATTTGACTGGAATCCAGGTAGTAGGCACTGGACCCTGTACAATTGTCAGAAAAGATATGAAAAGCATTGATGTCATCTTTTAGGGATAAGAGCTGAGCCATGAGGGTCATACCTGGAGAGACAGCATGGGTGAACCCAAGGCCAGGCCAGCGCTGCCCTGAGCTCACACCTCCTCAGGGTCCATTCTGTCCCTGGCACTCAGGCCTGTGTGATCTCAGGAGAACATTCATGAGCCAGCAAAATGGTCCAGCTAGTAAAGACACCTGCTGCAAAGCCCTCAGGAGGCAGAGATGGGCAGATCTTGGTGAGTTCAAAGCCCCCTGGTCTACACAGATAGTTCTGGGCTAGCCAGAGCTACATTGTAAGAGTCTGTCTCTCATACCACTTCCCTACCAGTGATGACCACCACCTCAGAGCTGGCCACTGTCCCACATTCAGTCACCACAGATTAGCTCTTCTATTTGTAGAATTACACAGAAATGGAATCACACAGAATGTACTCTTTTATGTCTGGCTTCTTTAACCCAGCAGAAAGCCAAGAAATTATTTAGAAGCAACTTTCATTATCCACGAGGAATGCTTCTAGATGTTTCAGTTCAAAATAGCTTCACTTTGGCCAAGCCGATCTTCCCCACCTGCTTCCTCTCCCAGTTGATACAAAGAATTTCAAAAAGACCTCTGTGGGGTGAGGAGAAGGCTCTTCCTGGAAAGTACTGGAAACAACCCATTTCGATGTCATCCGGTTATCACCACATTCAGTTCTTGAAGTCAGAGAGCGGAGGTCTCTCTTTACACTGGCTGTGAGCTGGAGAGCCCCCCCCCCAAGTGCTCTTCTAGTTCTTCACAGACCAATCCTGGGCTGCCTGTGGCAGTAATAAGTGGAGCCCCTGTCACAGAGCAAAGTCTCTGCTTTCCTCTTCGGGTTCTGTTTTGGAAACATTCTCTACTTAAAAGATTATTTATTTACTTCTGTGTTTACATTTGAGTATTTGCTAGCGTGTGTGTGTGTGTGTGTGTGTGTGTGTGTGTGTGTGTGTGTGTGTGTGTACTGTGTGCATGCAGGACCTACAGAAGCCAAAAGGGGGCATTGGATCCCCTGGAGCTGCCACGTGGGTGCTGGGAATTGAACCTGGGTCTTCTGCAACGGCAGCAGTTGCTCCTAACCACTGACCCATCTCTCCAGCCCCAGAGTTCCCCATTTTTAGGAATGGCTCATGTGATCAGATGGCCAGCCTAAAAAGCCCTCCTACTTCCAGGTCTCCCACCTTGATTACACCCCACACTCCCTCTGCCAGAAGCAACATTTGAGAGTCCCTGAGAGCCCCCTAAGCTTGTTTGTTTTCCTTTGGTTTGAGATAGAATCTCATGGGTCCCCTGAGCCAACTCTGAGCTTAGGGTCCCTCTGCTTTGGCCTCCCAAGTGTGAGGGTGACACTTGGGTGTGACAGGTGTGCATGTGTACCTAGCTGCCACTTGTTTTTGTTTTTTGTATGTGTATGAATGCTTGCCTGCATGTGTGTGTGTGTGCATGCCTGACACCCTCAGAGCCAGATGTTCGTGTTGAGTCAGTAGTCAAAGGAAGAGCCTGGGGCTGTCTCCAGATGGCAATCAAGGCACCTCCACTGTCCCCTCTGAGTACAGAGTATGACCCAGTACCCATCACATATTTGATCACACACACACACAAAGTGATGCCAGCAGGGAGCTCATCCAAGATGTGGTATTCAGAGCCTGGACTAGAGGTGCCCGCCACCACTTCCAGACCTCTGGAGGTCAAGACGACTCGGTGTGACCCAAGGCCCTCGCCAGAGATCACTGTGACTCAAGAGCTACTCAGGGTGACCCAAGGCCTGAATAAGCAAAGTACTCCCAGCAGACTGACAGTCCAAGAGCCACACAAAAAGATCAGCTCTCTCTAGGCGAGTCCCAGACTGCAGACCCTGTCCCCAGATTTGGGTAGGGACATCTGTAGGAGGGGGTATGCTGTCAGTCACCATGAGAACTGGTCTTCAGGAGGTTTATAGTGCAGTGAGCTTTGTTGGTCTGGTGGAAGCTTCTAAGACAGCACTTCACAAAGTTGCAGCCTGCTGTGAGCTGCTGCTGGGTGCTCTGCAAGAGCAGCAGGCTCTCCCCCTGCTGGGCCATCTCTCCAGATCCTCATGTCACCATCTCTTGCTGTCACACTGAGATTTTGTACATTTTCTGAGCATCTTTCTAATCCTCCGTGGGCTCAGTAAAGCCAGGACCTGCTCTGAGCCCTGACTCCGGGGCTAACTTATAACACCCCCAAACCCCACTTTAGTCTCTGAACCTCAGTTTCTTCTTCCTTTTGCTTCCTGCCTCAGGGCTTGCTGTGAGACCTGAACTACACACAAGGTGCACAAGAACGCCTGCCCCCTCACCTGCACTTGACAGCCCTGCGATGTTGTTAAGTAATGATTTGTTTAAGAACTAAAAAGTTTTCTTTAACCATTCCCTTTGGCTTTGTCTCACTGTCGGCTCCCAAAGCCCCTGAAATGTCTCACAGGATGAAGTTGATTTTGTCTCAAGGAAGGCTTGTGAGTCAATAGTAATTGAAGATTCTCCCAATGTAACAAAATCTACATTAACAAGCCCTGAGGGTCCCTGAGTAAAGTATACTGTATCAGTGACCAGGCTGACTGACATACTGCACTCCCACCCCCCACCCCTGCAACTCTCCCACCCCCACTTCTCCCCCATGCACACAGAAGAGATGTAAGCAAGAAAAAAGGAGAAAACAAGAAAGGACTCACCGGCTTCCACCCTATGGAATAAGCACACCTCCTGGAACCCCAGAGGTCCCATGGTGATCTGCCGCTGTCATCTCTCCTCCTACCCCCCACTCACAGGTGAGTACCCCTAGCTAGGTAACCACTCCCCACCTCCCTCTCTTGTAAAATACTTGGGCTCTGGAAAGCTGCCTGATTCAAAATGGTGAGTTGTAATAAAGTGAACTTTAACTGTCAGCTTGGCATCGTCAGGTTGCCTGTGAGCGTTCGGGGGTGTGTGTCTTAATAAAGTTAACTGATGTAGGAGACCCAGCCCACTGTGGGCAGCACCATTCCCTAGGCAAGAGTACCAAACTGTATAAAAGTGGAGAAATCGGGCTGAGTGCAAGCAAGCAAATGAGCATGTGTGTATTTATTTCTCTCTGCTCTTATCTGAGGATATGCTGTGACCAGCTGTTTGACGTTCCTGCCTCCTTGACTTCCATTGAAGGGTAGACTGTAACCCGAATCACAAGCTGATCGAGTCTCCTTTCTCTCCTAAATTGTTTATTGTCGAGGTATTTTTAGCACAGCAACAAAACTGAAACTGGAATGTAGATGAACCCTCATCCCTTCAAGAAACTCTATTCCCCTTTTGTGTGCACCAGGTCTTGAACTTAGGGTTTTGCATACTCTCAGCCAGCCTCCCTCTATTGGTCAGAGCCAGCTAAGATACACTAAGATTTCAGATCTCCAGTCAAATTCCCAGCCATCCTGATCACAGAGACTCTGTGGTCCCTCTGCCTAGGGCCCTGGGAGCGTACTAACCTTACCATCCTAGTTTTCCTTCCCCCAAAGATGACACCACCTTTACCCCCAGGGTTTTCCAGGTCTTCCTCCCACCACAATGGTACCCATGGCCCTTTTGAGGCTAGGATCTCTTTAGCCTCGGTCTTTACTGCCATCTAGTGGCTACAAGACTCCCTGCAGGGAGGAGGATTTAGAACGGAGAGGTTCCTGGGATTCAAGGGACAGAAGTCAATGTGCGAGCCTAGTCGAGCAACTGGCCCCGCCTTCACAGCCCAGGCCCGGGCCCTGTGGGCAGGGCGTCAGGGGTTCCCCACAGAGCCTGCTTTAACCCACTCTGCACTCACGCCCACAGTCAAGTCTGGAGTGGCTTTAGTATTGAACCCACCCCAGGAAAGGACATAATCCTGTTCCCAAGGAGAAGAAATGGATTTGGGGAGGCAGGGGGCTACCCAGACAGTTCATGCAGCCGTTCATTCAGAAAATTTTAAGCTGCGACCCGGGGAAACGACTTAGTCCATAAAGTACTCGCTGCCCAAACTGGAGGACCTGTGTTTGATCCCAACACCATGCACAAAGCCAGCCGTGATAGCAGCGCTTGAAGCCCCAGCTCCCGCTGTCTTGGAGACCTCACAGATGTGAATGCAAAGGCCTGGCTTGTGGTTTCCCCCCTCCCCCCGCTTCCCCCCCCCCACCCCGAGTTTGTCTCCTGCTGCTCGCTGTCTTACCAGAAGGCAGTTGCAGAACAGCTTAAAGCAACAGAATGTATTGTCTCGTCGTTCTAGGGACCAGAAGTCCAAATTCAAAGTGCCGGAAGGGTGGCACCATCTGGAGGCTCTATGATGGGAGTTCTGAGCTTCGAGTGCTGGTGGCAATCCTGGGTCTCCTTGTAGAAGCTTAAGTCCCATCTGTTACCTCATTCATATCCCCGTGTGTCTGCTTCTTCTCTAAGGATACTGGTGACATCTGATTGGGTCCCACCCACTCCAACATGACCTCCTGTCCTGGCTAGTTTTATGTCAGCTTGACACAAGCTAGAGTCATCTGAGAGGAGGGAACCTTAGTTGAGAAAATACCTCTATAAGATCCAGCTATAAAGCATTTTCTTAAGTAGTGATTGGTGGGGGAGGGTCCAGACCATTGTGGGTGGAGCCATCCCCGGACTGGTAGTCCTGGGTTCAATAAGAAAGCCGGCTGAGCAAGTCACAATGAACCAGTACGCAGCAGCCCTCCATAGCCTCTGCATCAGCTCCTGACTCCAGGTTCCTGCCCTGTCTGAGTTCCTGTCCTGACTTCCTTCAGTGATGAACAGTGCTGTGGATGTGTAAGCCATCTAAACTCCTTCTTCCCCAAGTTGCTTAGGTCATGGTGTTTCGTCACAGCAATAGAAACCCTGACTGAGACCCTCCCCTTAGCTTGACTCCACCTGCAAATAATTCCATCTTCTCCAAATAAGGTCCCACTCTCAGGAACCAGGGGTTAGAACGGGACATATCTTGTTTTTTATGTTTTTTTTTTTTACATTTATTTAGTGGGGGAGTATGTGTAGGACACCTTGCAGGAGTTGGTTCCCTTCTTCCACCATGTAGAACCTTCTCATGTACACCAATGATGCACCTTTTGAGAAAGTGGTTCTCCCCGGACCAGCCCTCAGCGTGAAAGCTCTCATCTCTTGGGACCCTGTCATCTCCTGTGACATTCTCCAGCCCTGATCTGTGCCCCACAGGGGTTCCCTGTCCCTCAGCCTAAGTCACGGCCAAGCATATCCACGTTGGACTTCCACACAGGGTTGGTCTGCTCCTACCTTTGAAGAACGTGTACCTTTAATCACTACATGGAGTTCCTTAATTACTCATCCCAGAAAGACAATGGTGAAGTCCCTGATCCACGCAGGACATGTCCCAGGGCCAGTCCCCAGACTCCTGACATCTCTGGTGGATTCATGGCTCCCCTGGGGGAATCTCTGGTGGACTCATGCTTTGGTTTGTCACGGGGACCTTCGAAGAGGGATAGACATTGTTTACAGCTCCCCAAGGAAAGAATTCTTTTTTGTTTGTTTTTATTTTGTTTTGTTTTTTGAGACAGGGTTTCTCTGTGTAGCCCTGGCTATCCTGGAACTCACTCTGTAGACCAGGCTGGCCTCAAACTCAGAAATCCGCCTGCCTCTGCCTCCCAAGTGCCGGGATTAAAGGCGTGCGCCACCACTGCCCGGCCCAAAGAAAGAATTCTCACAGGAGACCTGAGGGCTCTGTAGAGGGTTGTAACTATCTGCCACGTCATCCATGCTGGGCTAAGCAAGTCTCACAATTGAGTTTAAACAATGGATACTGATTTTTCTCAGGATTCTGGAGGCCAGAAGTCCAAAGCTGGGGTCTGGGCAGGGTTAGTTCCTTTTGAGGCCGCTCTCCTTGACTTGTAGGTGGTTGTCTTCTCCTTGTGTCTCTTCAGATAGTTTTCCCTGTGCGTCCACACTTCCTCTCTTCCATGTGCATGTGTGGTTATGTGTGTGCCTCTCTCACTAGTCTGGACTCTCCAAGTTGGACTAGGCTGCCTGGCCTTGGGAGCCACATCTCCCTCCCGCCAGGATTAGAAGTGTACACGGCCACCATCTTTTTTACACAGCTACCATCTCACTCTTTTTTAAAGCTTTATTTATTATATCTAAGTACATTGTAGCTGTCTTCAGACACCCCAGAAGAGGGCGTCAGATTTCATTACAGATGGTTGTGAGCCACCATGTGGTTGCTGGGATTTGAACTCAGGACCTTCGGAAGAGAGGTCAGTGCTCTTAACCGCTGAGCCATCTTTCCAGCCCAGCTGCCATCTTTTTTACATGGTTTCTGGGGACTGAACTCAGGCTAGCATTTTGCTGACCAAGCCACCTCCCCAGACCTATGGCCTTCCTGCTAAGAACACCAGACATTGGATGAGGCCCTAAGACTTCTTCACTTGATCACCTCTGTAGACTCCACCCCCGGGGCTAGAGAGGCGGTTAAGAGCGTTCAGCAGACAAGCTGAGGTCGGTTCCAGCACCCACCTTGGGCAGCTCGTGAATCTTCATAACTCTAGGTCCAGGGATACCCAGTGCACACACCCACGAGCATACACATAATAAAAAATAAAATAAATCTTATTTTATAGCCCCTACTTCTAAATGAGGTCACACATAGCTCAGGGGTCCTGGCAGTTAGGACTCCAACCTTTGCATGTTCAGTAGGAGAGGACACAATTAGCTTATACTGTTAGTGACATCTTCTCCCAAAAGCCAGGAAGATACTGTTGGAGCTACCCGGTCAAGCACCATGCTTGCTGTCCGGGGCCATGCTGCCTCCCTCTGTCGCTGCACAAGGCTCTCTGGAAAGGCTGATCTTCGAGAACACTGCATCCTAGAAGCCAAGGGGCTTGGGAAATGCATTTAGGCTTAAACAAAAGGCACCAATTGAACAAAGCCAGCAAGATGCGGAGCTAATTGGCAGCCACACTCTGTTTCCTCCCTCCAGCTGCCTCTGGAATCGGAAAACAACCGTTCCGTGAAAGCCATGAAATTAAACACTTTTTTTTTTTTTAAAAACAGCTAATGTTCTGTGGGACCATGTTTCCAAGACAGCCTTTGTTCCAGCTTCCTGGCTTTCTCATCAGCAGAAAACACTGTCTTGGATTGACAGGGGCAGGAGAAGATAAGAGCCAGACACAGCTCCGAACACATCTCCTGCAATTTTCTCTTCTATCTTATCGGAACCTCCAAGACTCGTTATTTTCATCTGACATGTGGCTCCAATTTGAGGAAGAAAAGGGCCTTTCATCGCTTCCATCCCCGCATCTTTTTTTTTTTTTCTCCCTCCCTCCCAAGTCCCGAGGGAAGCTTTGGGGATGAACATTCTGCCACTTGCCAGGGCTTTGGGGTCCCAAACTCCTGCCAACAGCGGTGCAGAGGACTGATAAGCTGAAACTCGGCTCCAGCACAAGGTGGTGTTACAGTGCACACCGGCGTGTGGGACCGTCACCACTGGGACTGGCTGGCTTTGTGTGAACCTGACACAAGCTGGAGTTATCACAGAGAAAGGGGCTTCAGTTGAGAAAATGCCTCCATGAGATCCAGCTGTAAGGCATTTTCTCAATTAGTGATCAAGGGGGGAGGGCCCCTTGTGGGTAGTACCATCTGCGGGCTGGTAGTCTTGGGCTCTATAAGAAAGCAGGCTGAACAAGCCAGGAGAAGCAAGCCAGTAAGGAACATCCCTCCATGGCCTCTGCATCAGCTCCTGCTTCCTGCCCTGCTTGAGTTCCAGTCCTGACTTCCTTTGGTGATGAACAGCAGCATGGAAGTGTAAGCTCAATAAACCCTTTCCTCCCCAACTTGCTTCTTGGTCCTGATGCTTGTGCAGGAATAGAAACCCTGACTAAGACACCACTTGATGGGAAGCTGGTGGGGGGTGCAGAGACGTGAAGCAAGGACCTCTCTGCCACCCACTCTCACCTGCCACTCCCCAGGAGCTAATGTGCTGATGTGGCTAACAGTGGGGTCCCAAGAGCATTTAACCTCTGAGCAGGTGCCCTGTTCTACTGCAGGCTCTGCTGGCAAAGAGCAATGTCTTTTTCAGGCTGCCTCAGAGCTGTGATTTAAAAGCCCTTTCAAGGTGAAGATTGATGGCCCTAAGGCCAGACTGTCCTGCCCTTACAGAGGACCTCATGCAATCAGATGCATGACAGTGGTAGCTAGTCTCGGGGACAGTCTAAACCACTGAGACTTGGGGGTGTCGCCCAGGCTATTTGGGCAAAGGAGAGAAAAGTTCTTTGTATGACACAGCATACACCTCCAGGAAGCAGTGACTTGTGACTTGCTATCATCCTGTCTTCATTCAGGTGTCACTGGTGCTAATTATGGGGAGCTGTTAAAAGCTGGAGAGTTGGCTCAGTGGTTAGAGCACTTACTGTTCTTACCGAAGACCCTGGTTCAGTTCCCAGCTCCCACATGGTGGGTCATAACCTTCTTTAACTGCAGTTCCAAGGGACCTGACCCCCTCTTCTGACCTCCTCGGGTATTAAGCACACGCGTGGTACACAAACATATACGCAGACAAAACACTCATACACATAAAAATAAATCTTAAAACAAATGTTTACAACTAATACACACCATGGTTCAGACCACATATGTGGCAGAGGAGGGCCTTGTTGGCCATCAGGGAGAGGAGAGGCCCTTGGGCCTGAGAGTGTTAGAGGCCCCAGTAAAGGGGAATGTCAAGGTGGGAATACGGGAATGGGTGGGCGGGTGGGTGGGAGGTGGAATACCCTCATAGAGGCAGGGAGGGGGAAGGAATAGGGGGTTTCCAAAGAGGAGACCCAGAAAAGGGGAAACATTGGAAATGTAAATAAAGTATCAAAATAAATAAATTAATTAATTAAAAAAAATGTTTACAACTTTCCCCAGGGGCTAGAGAGATGGCTCAGGCAAGCACAGGGCTAGGAATTCAGTCCCCAGAACCCAGGGAAAAAGCCAAGCATGGTGGTGCATGCCTGTAATCCCAGGGCTAGGGAAGCAGAGACGAAAGTCCCTGGGGCTCACTGAGTACTTACCTGACCAGCCTCTGTCATACACACAACCATACATGTACGTACACACACACACACACGTGCATACACACTCTTCCCTACTCTCATGGAGCCTGACACACACCAGAAGAGGGCATCAGCTCCCATTACAGATGATTGTGTGCCACCATATGGGTGCTGGGAATTGAACTCAGGCCTCTGGAAGAGCAGTCGGTGCTCTTAACCACTGAGCCACTACTGAGCCATCTCTCCAGCTTGAGTCTTACAGAAGGTAACAGTTAACAAAGTGTTTAAGCCGACTCCTGCTGACTACCGTGTTTGGTTGTCTCCACAGGTTTGTGTGTTGGAAGTTATAAGTGGTAGAGCCTGCTGGGGGGTCCTCAGGCCACCAGGATGTTCTCTGGGGAGGGACTGTGGAACCCTGGTGTCCCTCTGGTTTCCTGTCTGGCCATGTGATCTCTCCTTGTTGCAAATGCCTGTACTCCATGAGGCTCTTATCAGAGCCACGCTGAGGCCAGAACTATGCTGTTTAATCTCTGGAACAGTGAACTAAGTAACCTTCTTTTCTTTACAAAGTTACTCACCTTTGGCATTTTGTTACAGCAACAATAACAAGAAATGACTCCTTAAAGTGACCTATCAGCAAAATGTCCTACTGGGACAAGGTTGATTCTGGTGCTCCATGACATTTCATCTCCCCTATATGATTAGGGCCATTATGTACACAGCTTGTATGATAAGACTATCTTCATGGAAATCTGTGATAGAGCCAGGACACAACTGTTACAATAACGGTGAGACCTGTGAGTCCGGGAGGTCTTGCAAAGGATACTGACTTGGCTCCTTGTAGCCTCCTCTCCCAGTGGGTGCTCATGTAGACAGCCCTGGCCGGGTGGGGTGACCTCTAGTGACCTGTGCCTGGACTCAGGGGCTCCCTTCTCTCCAGCTCCATCTCAGAAGCCTTTCCAGAAGTCAGAGGAATGACGAGTACCAGGAGTGCGGGCTCTGATGTGTTTATAAAAAATATATATAGAGAGATATATGTTATATGGGGTTATGGGGAGGAAGGGGGGGAAGGGTGAGCCTCAGCAGGCCCAAGTCCAGGCATCCCTTCCCCCTGAGGGACCAGACACACTTGAAGGTATAGTATAGAAATAGAGTTTATTTAGGGCATGGAGAGGGGAGTTAAGAGGGTAGTAGAGGCAGAGAAAGGCAGAGAGAGGAAGAGAGTAGAGAAGTAGAGAGGTGGAGGCCAGCCATGACCAAGTGGAAGGGGGGGAAGGGAATGGGGAGAGGTAAGAGATAAGAGACTTAAGAGAGAGGCAAGAGAAAGAGATAAGAGAGAGAGAGGAGGGGCAAGCAGCCCCTTTTATAGTGGGCCAGGCCCACCTGGCTGTTGCCAGGCAACTGTGGGGAGGAGCTTACCTGGCTGTTGCCAGGTAACTGTGGGGTGGAGTTTAGACAGAATGCTAACAGGCTCTATCACCCTTCTCCTTCCTCGCGTGACAAATGTGAGGTGGAGATCTAGTCAGGAAAAACAAGCGGGTGGTATGTTGTCACGCACTGACTACCACCAGGATTGCAGCATCACAGACGGCTGAGTCGGCCGAGTGCTGACACTCACCAACATCTCGTGGGCAGCTTGAAAAATGACAGCCTCTAGGGAGACAAGACCGCGACTTTAAATCATTTCATTGTCTGGAGAGTCCCTCCGCCCCTCTCCTGCCTGTCATCCCTGTGACAATGACCCTACATCCTGCCCTGTCACCTACATCTATTAGCTCAGCCCTGGCTGAGCTCAATCCTTATCACCACACCACGTGACCGCCATCTGTCTGTCAGGTGCAGAACGAAGGTGACTCAGGGGACACCTCCCTCCTTAGTTCCATTTGTATCATAGATGTCAACATGGAAAGCCAAACTGTTCTAATCCTGGAACGATTTCAGGGTAAATATTGTGATGCTCTCAAAGCAGAGAAAGCTGTATGCAAGAATAGGTCTTCTTTTGTGCCTGTGACTTCATTTGCATTTTTTTTTTTTTTTTTTTTTTTTTTTTTGGTTTTTGGTTTTTCAAGACAGGGTTTCTCTGTGTAGCCCTGGCTGTCCTGGAACTCACTCTGTAGAACAGGCTGGCCTCGAACTCAGAAATCCACCTGCCTCTGCCTCCCGAGTGCTGCTTCATTTGCATTTTTAACAGGCTGTGGGCCTTAACTCCTGATCTCTGAAAGGATGCTGGCAGAGGGGTGATCTGGAATGCTGGGTCTGGAAGGCCCCTCCCTTAGTATCACCCAGTAGCCAGGCCCCATCTGGCTCTTTGACCCACCAGCACAAGGCTGATGTCCCGGCCCTCTATCCTGGTTGCGTCTGTCACTGTGACAACCATGATCAGCAGCTACTCAGAAGAGAAAGAGATTTGGCTTAGACTTTTAGGTCACAGTTCGTTGTCGAGAATTCAGGGCAGGAAGTCAAGCAGGATCCTGGAGGAAGGCCAACTTGCTACTGTGCACAACATTACCTCTGACCAGGGAACTCATGCCAGAAGGTATAGCAGAAATGATGCTTCCCTCAATGACTCCTGCTTAGCTAGCTTTCTTATACAGCCCAGGACCACTAGCCCAGGGAATGGAGCCACGCACAGTGGGCTTGGCCCTTCTGCATCAGTTAGCAATCAAGACAATCCTGCAGACAGAACCACTGGTCAATCAGCTCTCAGCACTCCCTCAGTTGAGAGTGTCTTCTCAGGTGACTCTAGATTGTTGTCAGGTAGAGAGCTAAAGCTCACTAGGACAGCAGTGTGTCCTAGTGAAAGGCTTCTGGAGATCTGCAGCCCCCGCCTCAGCAAGGGTTGTGAGAGGAGCATTCTTACATGGGCAGGATGCAGAAAAACTTTAGAAAACTATCATTTCAGTCGCTCCGAAGACATTCTTGGGCACAGCGGTTTTTAATCAGGACCCAGGCAGGTTATCAGGTGAGGGTGCTTGTGGAGTCCCAGGAGCAGAATGGGCTTCCCCTCTGCCAGTTCTTAGTTCTCCCCAAGCTCCAGAAGGGTCAGAGGCTCAGCCCTGAAGTATTTGTTGTGCTGACTGACGAGGCTGGAAGCAGCGAGAGAAGATGATGGATAACACACAGAGTGTCCCAGCAGCTGGACGAGCCCCCGAGCCCTGCAGCTGACTGTCATAATGAAACCAGACAGTTGCCGATAAATCCACAGGAGGAGGGGCATCACATCTGGGGCCGCTCAGGAAGATAGGGAAGGGGCAGAATGGCGAATAACACCACAGGTTCATGCTGACCCGGTGTAGAGCATGCTGGGATGGTTCCCCAAACATTCACAGAAAATCCAAGGAACTAAGACAGAGTGGCTTGGCGTGTTTTAAGAACCATTTCCCCAGTGTGCTTGTCGGTGTGATTTCTGGACTCAGACCCGTGTGTGTTCTTTTGAATCATGCTCCAGATAAAGCCAATTTCTCTTTCTAGCAAATGTCTAGGAATAAAAATGATCTTCTGGGGGCTGGACTGCTGGCTCAGCAGTAAAGAGCACTGGCTGCTCAGGCGGAGGACCTGTGTTCAGTTCCGGTACCACGAGGCCGCACACAACTGAATCTCTGTTCCAAGAGATTGGACTCGCCCTTCTGGGCTCTGTGGACACTGGATGAATGTGCGTACACACACACACACACACACACACACACTCATCCACACACACCTACATGCTCAAACACACATACCCACACACACTCCTACACATACACACATACACCCACACCTCTACACACACACCCCTACACCCCTACACACACACACACACCCCTACACAACCACGCCCAGACACACACACAGACACACACACACTCATACCACACACACCCACAAACTCAAACACACACATACCCACACACACCTATACACCTATACCTCTACATACACACACACACCTACACAACCATACCCCTACACATACACCTACACACCTACACACACACACATACCTACACCTCTACACACACACACACACACACACACACACACACACACACACACACACCTGAAGTGGGAATTTCTAGTTTCTTTGGAAACTCAGTTGTGTCACGTGATGTTTCTCTGGACGCTGTCTTGTGAGAGGATGTTTTGCTGAAGCAGACACATAAGAAGGCGTGTGATGTTTTGCTGGAGCAGGGAGCTGAGAGGGTGCATGATGTTTGGAAGGAGTCTAAGTTGAGCCCTACAGATAGTGAAAGGGCGCTCTTGTACTGCTTTGCCTTGCAACGTTTCACTGGTCTTCCCTTCGTGAGAGAAATTGGCCAAATAACTTCTCACGCGATTCCAGCTGACTTTTGCTGTTTCTGCTGGCTCCTGCTGATTTGGCAGAACCTTGCTATTTCTGCTGGATCCAGTCGATGCTACTGAATCGTGTTTGGCGTTTGCTATTGGACTGGACTGCTGATATCCTGACAGCGAAGACTGAAATCTCCCCAAAGACCTACTTCTAAACAGGTCCACAGCCCTCATGTCCTATTAACCATCTTTCTCCCCCTGCCTTTGGTCAGTGGGCTAGAAGGGAGATTAAAGCATTCAAGAACCGCCTAAATAAAACAGGCTTTGAAAAATCTAAGCCGGGCTGGAGAGATGGCTCAGTGGTTAAGAGTACCGACTGCTCTTCCAGAGGTCCTGAGTTCAAATCCCAGCAACCACATGGTGGCTCACAACCATCTGTAATGGGATCAGATGCCCTCTTCTGGTGTGTCTGAAGACAGCTACAGTGTACTCATATACATAAAGTAAATAAAACATTTAAAAAAAAAAAAAAAAGAAAAGAAAAATCTAAGCCTACACACACCCAGAGAGAGAGAGAGAGAGAGACAGAGAGAGAGAGACAGAGAGAGAGAGAGGGAGAGAGAGAGGTGACAGTGAATACTTTCTTGGTTGTAATTATGATTCATTTTGGTTTGTTGAGACCGGGCCTCACTGTGTACACCAAGCTGGCCTGGGACACACAGAGCTCCTCCTGCCTTTGCCTCCTGAGTGATGGGATTAAAGGTTGTGTCAGGCGGTGGTGTGCGCTTTGCACTTTCTGTCTCAGTGCCGGATCATTAGAAACAGGAGATCCCAGGCTCCCTGGCCAGCTCAATCTATTTAGTAATCCCCAGGCCAGTCAGACCATGTGTCAGAACAGGTGGGCAGCATTTAGAGAACCTCTACAGCTGTCCGCAGGGTGTCCACATGCTCCTGTACACATATGTGCATCCACACACATGAACACATGTGAACACACAGTCAGGCATATATGAAGTAATAAAGCGTAGTTTTAAGAAGTTCTTTGACAGCCTTGTGGCCCATACCTTATTCTCAGCACCCAGGAGGCAGGGTGTCTTAGTCAGGGGTTCTATTCCTGCACAAACATCAGGACCAAGATGCAAGTTGGGGAGGAAAGGGTTTATTCAGCTTACACTTCCATGCTGCTGTTCATCACCAAAGGAAGTCAGGACTGGAACTCAAGCAAGGCAGGAAGCAGGAGCTGACGCAGAGGACATGGAGGGATGTTCCTTACTGGCTTGCTTCCCCTGGCTTGCTCAGTTGGCTTTCTTATAGAACCCAAGACTACCAGCCCAGGGATGGCACCACCCACAAGCCCCCCCCCCCCTTGATCACTAAGTGAGAAAATGCCTTACAGCTGGATCTCATGGAGGCATTTTCTCAACTGAAGCTCCTTCCTCTACGATAACTCCAGCTTGTGTCAAGTTGACACAGAAAACCAGCCAGGACACAGAGGCAGGTGGATCTCTGAATTCCAGGTCCTCTTAGTCTACACTTGCCCTAAAACCAAACAACCAAAACAACAACAACAAAAACCCTCACAACCACAACAAAAGCTGTGCATGCTGGCTCACTCTCAGAACTCAGGAAGTGGAGGCAGGGGGATTACTGCAAGACAAAGTCAGCTTGGTCTACGTAGCAAGTTCTGGGTCAGCCAGGGCTACAAGGAGAAACCCTATATGAATATCAAGATTTGCTGGGGTGGCTCAGCAGACAAAGGTGCTTGCCACCAAGCCTGGGAACCTAAGCTGGGTCCCTGGGACCCACTTGGTGGAAGGAGAGGACTGACTTCTTCAAGATGTGCTCTGACCTCCATGCACACACCGTGACATGGGCACTCACACACACATGCACGCCAAATACATAACATGTAATTTGATAAATTTTAAACCCTTTCCAATTCTGATGCTCAATTTCTAATGAATTTGCCGGGCCGTGACATCACCATATAGCTGTAAGTAATGACAGATGGGACCAACGGCAGTCTGAAGATTTAGTTTTATTGCTTTTAACTATGTGTGTCTGAGTGTGGGATGTTTGTGCCTTTAGAATCCAGAAGACGATGTTGAGTCCCCTGAAGATGGAGTTAAAGAGATTGTGAGCCACTGGATGGGTGCTGAGAACCAAACCTGGAACTTCTGCAAGAGCAGTAAGTGCTCTTAGTTACTGGGCCATCTCTCTATCCTCAACAAACAAAAATATTAACTTTTAATAATGAGACAAGGACCAGGCAGTGGTGGTGCACGCCTTTAATCCCAGCACCTGGGAGGCAGAGGCAGGTGGATTTCTGAGTTGGAGGCCAGCCTGGTCTACAGAGTGAGTTCCAGGACAGTGAGGGCTACACAGAGAAACCCTGTCCCGAAAAAACCAAAAAAAAAAAAAAAAAAAAAAAAAAAAAAAAAAAAAAAAAAAAAAAAAAAAAAAAAAAAAAAAAAAAAAAAGACAGCTACAGTGTACTCACATATGATAAGTCTTTTTTTTTTTTTAAAAATAATGAGACAAAATAAAATATTTACAATGCCTCAAAGCTCCCATCATTCCCGTGGCGGGGACGGGACATAATACCTCGCTGAAGGATGTAGGTGAACCGAGGTGTTCCATGTCCACGCATGAAAGAGAAGGCTTGCCAGTATAGAAATGTCAGCAACCCTAGATGATGCAAACATTTGATGCAGCTCCAATCAAAATGTCAATAGAACTCTCATGAAACTTGACAAGGTGGTGATAAAAATTCTTAAAGAAGAGCAAAAGACTAAAAATAATGAAGACATTTCAAAGGCACAGAATAATCATAAGAGGCCCAAGATCAGCAGCTCAGAGCAGCGGGTGGGTGTGGGCTCTTTGTCTCTGTGGACCTGCTCTCCCCACCAAGGCCTCAGCGACACAAAACTGGGGGGTCCATACAGCTGGACAGACAGACGCCACTCTGGGGCTCCATCCCCTCCTCACAACACAAACGCCTCTGAGTTGGCAGTGGTTGTCACCGACAAATAACCCTGGAAGAATCGAACAAGGTTCATATAGACTCTGAAAAATGGTGGCATGCCTCACTAGGAAAAGAGAGTTCCAGAAGCTTCTGTTAACATTGTCGGCAGAAAAAAAAGTAATAACAAGGCCATGAAGACCAAACAAGAGCCTCAGAGCCCTCCTCAGCCAGGGTCTCGGCCCCACCTGAGCATCCCTGTTCTATTTATATTGCTGTGAAAGAAACAGTGTATGTCAGCTCACAGTGGCAAGTTAAAGTTTGTATTGGCTGGTTTTGTGTGTCAACTTGACACAGGCTGGAGTTATCACAGAGAAAGGAGTTTCAGTTGAGATCCAGCGGTAAGGCATTTTCTCAATTAGTGATCAAGGGGGGAGGGCCCCTTGTGAGTGGTACCATCTGTGGGCTGGTAGTCTGGGGTTCTATAAGAAAGTAGGCTGAGCAAGCTAGGAAAAGCAGGCAAGCCAGTAAGCAGCATTCCTCCATGGCCTCTGTATCAGCTCCTGCTTTCTGACCTGCCTGAGTTCCTGTCCTAATGACTTCCTTTCGTGATGAACAGCAGCATGGAAGTGTAAGCTCAATAAACCCTTTCCTCCCCAACTTGCATCTTGGTCATGATGTTTGCTCAGGAATAGAAACCCTGACTAAGACACAGTCCCTCCTGGAGGGGAAGCTGAGGCAGCAGGAGCTTGAAGCAGCTGTTGCCTCACATACAGTCAAGAGACATGAATGCACAGGTGCTCAGTGCTCCGCCCCCTTCCCTGCACCTATGAACTCCAGAGCCCCAAACCAGGGAGCTGTGCTGCCCACTATATACCAGATCTTCCCATATGGATTAGCAATCAAGACAATCCCCTCACAGCCAGGCCTATAGCCAGCCCCACAGCCCAACCCTGTCTAGACAATCCCACACTGAGATTCTTTCAAGTGATTCTAAATTATGTCAAGTTGACGATTAAAACTAACCATCACGGAGCTGGAGAGATGCCTCAGCAGTTAAGAGCTCTGGCTGCTCTTCGAGAAGAGCCGGGTTCAATTCCCAGCACCCACATGGCAGCTCACAACTGTCTGTAACTCCAGTTCCAGAGGATCTGACACAGTCACATAGACAGACAGACAGACAAGCAAAGCACCAAATGTTCATCAATTTATTAAATAAATCTTAAAACTAACCATTATGCTGAGTGATGTTTTTAAAGGGGTGGGGTAAATTTTGAGAGCATTAGGCCAATGAGGTCAGTGTCTTGGGTCCCTAAAAAAAAAAAAAAAAATCAAAGCCCATGAACTAGAGCCAAACATATGGTGTGTTCCGGAGGACTGTTATTATCAGGACCAGCCAGGAGCAGAGGATGACGGTAAGTCCTTGCCCTGTAAACTTCTCCTATAAGGCCCCACCTCCCAAAATTTCCAGACCCTCCTAAAATCATACCACCAGCTGGAGACCAAACATTCAAAACACAAACCTCTGTGGAATACTTCATATTTAAGACATAAACGGGAATGAACCCAGACATCCCCCAACTTCAAAAACCCCTTCCTTACACAAGGACATCCCAGGAGATGGCATCTTTGGGCACCAGGAGTTGAACCCGGGACTTTAAACACATTAGGTGAGTATTCTATACTAAGCTACATTTCTTTTGAAACAGGGCCTCACTAAGTTGCAAAGGCTGTCCTTCAATTCGCAATCCTCCTGCCTCAGCCTTCCAAGGGCCTGGGAATATAGGTATGGGTCACCATGCCTAGCAGAGGGCATCTGCGTGATGTGTGTATACATGCGTGTGGGTATTCATATGTTTGTGTGCGCATGCTTGTGGAGGCCCAAGGCAAGCATGAGGGTCTGAGTTCAGATGCCTAGCACCAGTGTAAGAGATGGGGGGATGGTGGAGTGTGCCAATATCTTAACTACTCTTCTATAGCTATGAAGAGACACCATGACCAAGGCAACTTGTAAACGAAAGCATTTCACTGGGGCTCGCTTACATGACCATCACGGTAGGGAACATGGAGGCTGGCAGGCAGGCATGGAGCTAGAGCAGTAGCTGAGAGCTTACATATGCTTTGCAAGATAGAGGCAGAGAGAGAGAGAACAAGAGATTGGGCCTGTTGTGAGCTTTTGAACCGTCAAAGCCCACGCCCTAGTGGCACACCTCCTCCAACAGGGCCACACCTCCTAATCCTTCCTAAACAGTTCCACCAACTGGGAACTAAACATTCAAATACAGCCTAAGGGGGCCATTCTTATTCAAACCACCACAGCCTGGAATGCCAGCACTATAGTGAAGACAGGAGGATGTCTGGGACTCGCCCGGCCAGTCTAGGGGAATTAGTAAGAGACCTCATCTCAAAGAGTAAGATGG
This sequence comes from Uromys caudimaculatus, assembly GCA_028551405.1. Lineage (NCBI taxonomy): Eukaryota > Metazoa > Chordata > Mammalia > Rodentia > Muridae > Uromys > Uromys caudimaculatus. The sequence continues at coordinate 4,427,312 of CM052710.1, read as the reverse complement.
GGAAGTGTTACTTAAAGAGGAGAATGTTTATGTACTCATGCCATAGTGTGCGTGGGAAGGTCAGAGAACAACTTGGAGGGAGCAGTTTCCCTCGTTCCATCACGTGGGTCTCTGGGGATCGAACTTCAGTCTTTAGTCTTGGCAGCAAGCACCTTTATCTCTGAGCCATCTCATCTGCCTACTTTAAAATATTTTAAACATGAGCAGAAGGTCCAGGAGCCAGCCTGGTCTACAGAGTTGAGTTCTGGGACAGCCAGGGCTACACAGAGAACCCCTGTCTTGGGAAGGTGGCAGGGATGGGGGATGGGGGGGTGGGGAGGTGCTTGCTTCAAATGCAAAAGACCCCAGGTTCCATCCCAGTAAAAGATACATGAAGCAACCACAGTCACAAGGGTGCAAGCTTCTACACTGTCCGTCCGGGGTGAGGAGTCGAGGCCAGTAGCTGAGCCTATGAGGCCCTGGGTCTGGGTCATGCCCTCTGTGAGGTCCCCAGCGCAGGTGCAGACACCGTTATCACTCAGCACTGACATTCTGCAGAAACGCACAAAAGCCACCTGCTTCCTGCAGACAACGCTCCACAGCTGCAGGGCACTCTGCATCTGCAGCAGAAACACTGACACCTGCAGCCTCCCCTTCTGGAAATAGGAACCCATTTCTGCAGTGCTTAGGAAAGAGCCTTGTGCACAAGCGAGGCACACCATCCACCTAAATCCCTCAAACACCCATGTAAACTCTCCAGCCCAACCACTGCTTACAGGCTCACCTGGATGGGACACCTCTTTCCTGCTGCCAATTTCACCGCATCTGAAATCAACTAAAATCCAAGCCTCTGGAGACAGCTGTGAGGATTTTTTTTTTTTAATTGGACCATTTGAGGTGGGAAAACCCACCTTAATCTGGGCCACACCTGCTGTTGGCAACCCACATAAAAGGACATGGGTGAAGGAAGCTTTTACATTTTGCCTGCTTGCTTTTGCTCGCTCTGGCACGTTCATCTACCCTATCCCTGAGGCATCCCTTCGCTGGCGTTAGAACCTGGTTCTCTAGGGCCCCAAAGCCTACTGGCAACCAGCTGAGATGTCAGCCTTATAGACCAAACAACTGTTGGACCCCTGGCGTTTCCATCAGGACATGGCCGTTGCGGGACAAGCTGGCCACAGCCTGTGAGCCACAATAGTCAACCACCCTTTTGATACCTACAGGTCCATCCTATCAGTCTGGCCCTCTAGAGAACCCTAACACATGGCTCACATATAAGTTCCCCTTAAGAACTTTGGCCCTGGCTGTTAAATCTCTTTTCTTGGGAATTCCCATTGACCCCATCAGGATATTTTAGACTCTATTAACTAGTTTCCACCAATCTAAAAGCTAAGAATGTCATCAGACAGCACCTGACTCCTATAGGAGAGACTCTCTGATCTTGCAACTGGCTCTCCTGTGTCTCCACCAGTGTATTTAAATATTTTCTTCATTTTTAAATTTTTTATGTATATGAATGCTTTTGTGTGCATGTATGTCTATGTGCCATGCGCATGCCTGGTGCCCAGAGAGATCAGAACAGGGCGCAGGATCCCCTGGGACTGAACTTTCAGATGACATTGGGCTGCCATGTGGGTTCCAGGAATTGAAGCCAAGTCTTCTGGAAGAACAACTAGTGCTTTTTTTTTTTTTTTTTTTTTTGGTTTTTCGAGACAGGGTTTCTCTGTATAGCCCTGGCTGTCCTGGAACTCACTCTGTAGACCAGGCTGGCCTCGAGCTCAGAAATACGCCTGTCTCTGCCTCCCAAGTGCTGGGATTAAAGGCGTGCGCCACCACTGCCCGGCACAAATTCGTCTTTCTCACACACCTCTCGTGGACTATTTAACGAATTTCAGGGAGATGTGGTGGGCTGGGGTTTGTTGTTTGTTTTTTTTTTGTTTTTTTCTAGTGAGGCTGAAGCGGTCACAGGCCAGGACTGGGGCCTGTTCTGGTTGACCTCAAGGACGGCGTGGTGTGGCGGCTGCACCACTCAGAGACGCCACCAGGGGGCGCTCGGGGCTGTGGACTGCACTTCTTGTTCGGCAGCTTTCTATGCTTCTTGCTTCCTGGCCGCGCTCACGTTGGGACTGTCCCTCTCTGGCTCCACGTGGCAGAAACAGTTCAGCCGATCCATGTGGTCACCACAGAGTACTTGTAGGTTCAGGCAAGAGATTCTCTCCAGCCCAGGAGTTCTCAGTCAGTCTGGGCAACACAGTGAGGGAAAATTCTGTTCCCCAGGATATCTCGCTGATTGGTGTGTTACTAACCCAAGGGACACTGGAGGCTCCTTTCCAGGGTGACTGGAGTCCACTCCAGTCACAAAGAGCCTAATGCTGCCGCCGCAGTCGCCGAAAACCACTGGACATGCATGTCTATGGGCCATGTGCATTCCTGGTGCACAGAGAGACCAGAAGAGGGCGCTGGATCCCGCAGGACTGGACTTGCAGATGATGCTGGGCTGCCATGCGGGGCCAGGAATTGAACCCAGGTCTTCTAGAAAAACAGCCAGTGCTCTGCTGAGCCAACGTTCCAGCCCTCCACTGGTATATTTTTATAAAGTACCTTGTTTTAAGACCTTTGTTCTGTTACTATAAAAACCACTTCCGTGTGGGGACATGGAACCTGAGGTAAACTGGCCCTGTGTTTCCTGAAATTTGGTCCCTCAAATTTGGCTCCAGAATAAATTACCTCTTATTTCCTTCGAGGCAAAAGTTGTGTTTTTACATCCACAAGACCCATCTCAATAAATAAATAAAACAGCCTTGAAGTGGGAGTCTGTACTCAGGGGTCAGAGTCACATCACAGTAGGACATGCAAAACCCTTCATTTCATATCAATGTGTGCATGTCATTTTCTTCATTTACTGAAAATAGTGTACACCCCTCACCTCCCCTTTGCCCCACTTCTCCATATGACCTGTAGATGAACTTGATTCTAGTTAGGAACCACTATAAAATGCCCCGGCTGTAAGGGTAATTGCTGGGTGACACTTTCTCTAGGGAGATGAGACTACCATATTTACTCAATGACAGACCAAAGTAACAATAACACCAAAGTCCACCCAGATGAAGCGGTGAGTTTTCTGGGGTTACTTACAGGAGCAGGGACAAGCCAAAGGCACCCACAGCACTACAAGCCCAGCCCAGCATGAGTGACAACTCAGGAAGGCTGGCAATTGGAGCTCTCTGCATGACTTATGGCTAGCTCCACAGGTCAGAGCATCTCCTCTCCTCGGCAGTCCCTACTCCTTAAATAACTTTGCAGGGGAGGGGCCTTGTGAATCTGGTACATTTCAGGAATTTTTTTGAGACTTGTGACTTATTTTCCGAGTCTTAAGGACCCGCCCGATCGCACTTTCTCAAGCTTCCCTCCGGATGAGATGTTGGAGAAGAAATCACTACACAGCACTGACTTGGCCCCATGATAATTGATCTAATTTCTCGTGGAATTTCCTATTTGAACCCTGGGATACCTTGGGATAATTGACGCCTGGAACTGCATGGGGACTTGGATGCCACTTTGGAGGTTGGGGGTCTTAGCCCAGAGATGCCACATCACAGATACAAACCCTTTGCTGGACCACAGTGTGATGTCACCCAGGAGCTCTCCGTTGAAGGCTTGATTCCAGATGCAGCCCCGTGCTCAGAGGAGCGACTTTGGAGACCAATTGAATCAAGAGGGTGCTGACTTCAACGACGGATCAATTGATTCCACTAATGGGTTCATACTGTGATGGAAGGTCACACAGGTTTGTAGCAGGACCGGCTGGGTTTCAACCGTCTTTTCCACAAGAGCTGACTGGGCTCGGGAAAGTCACTTGACCCCTCGGGAAATTCAGCTTTTTGGTTTGTACCAATGGCCCAAAGTCCTGCACAGGGCTGCGTGATTGGTAAAGAGCCAGTGGCCAGTTCCCGGCGCCCAGGAGTAGGAAGTCCCTCCTGCTTGCACTCCTATAGACGAGATCCCACAGCCCCGAGGAACTCTGGCCGCTCTAACCGCGGCTAGAACGCGGCCCCTTTAAGGCCGCCCTGGATGACCCAAAGGCCAGAGCGACCTTCTAGCGGCCGTCTCGATGGTAAATCTTCACTTCCGGCCGGAAATGCATTTGCGGAGCTGTTTCCGCCGGGGAGAAGAACTCGCGTGCTTCGTACAGAGTGGGATGTAGATTCTGTAGCGCGGCCGGCAGGCGCCTGGAGCCTCCAGAAGGCGCTCGTGGGACTTTAGAAACCTCTCCCGGAACTCCCACGGGAGGAGGCTGGCCCGGGACCCGCACGTGGCCGCAGGATGGGCGGGGGTTGCGGGAGGGCCCCGTGCCCCGGCATCTGTGTGCAGGTTGCGCACGAGGTCATGCGCTTAAACTGAATTGTATTTTTTTCCCACCCAGAAAACGAAATACACAGTCTCCAGCGACTGGACGAAAGCACACAATAACTCCTTTCTCCTGAGGAGAGTTTCAAGTGACTTCAGCTTGGGCGACCCAGGTATGTCGAGCCTGGAGGCACGGTGTCCTGAGGTGGACGGTCTGGGGAAAGGCTCCTGTGTGGTTGAACCTGCCCGAGGTGGGTGCAGCCCTGTACCAGACAGCCCGACCTTGACCTAAAGTAAATTCCCAGAGGAACGTCTTCCCTGGGGTTAGAATTTGCAGTAACAGGTGTGAACATCTTAGCAGCAGTTTGGTGGTCATGTATGATACTGCAAACAGGACCCTTGATGAAGCTGAGGACTGAGTAACGCTTAGAACTCTGCAAGGATTGATGCCGTTTGTGTCCTTCAAAAGCAAATATTTGACCCATTACTCCAGCCCCTCACTGTAGATTTTTTTAAAAAGACTTATTCTTTATTTTATGAATGTGAATGTTTGCCTGGTGCCCCAAGGGATCACAAGAGGATACCAGATTCCCTGAGAGTGGTGTTACAGAGGAGTGTCAGCCCCGGAGTGGATACCGGGAACTGAACCCAGGTCCTCTATAAGAGCAGCAAGTGCTCTTCACTGCTGAGCTATCTCCAGCAACTGCACCACCACCCTTTAAGATAGGGTCTCACTTAGCCCAGGCTGCCCTTTACTCATCAAATAGATGAGGGTGGCCTTTGAACTTGGAATCCTCCTTCCTCCACCTCTGGACTGCTGGATGACTGGCATCCTCCACCGCTCCTGGTTTAGGTGATGCAGGGGATGAAACTCGAGGCTGTGTGCATGCTGGGAAAGTGCTCTACCTGATGGGTATCTGCCCCGCCCACGTGGAGTTTAAACAGATACACTCATACATTAGTGATTTCAGACATCACTGGATGAGACAACAGTACAACCCAAACAAACTCCCGTGACAGAAATAGTTCCCCGTGACTCACCTGGGCAACCACAGGCTCCATTAGGCTGTCTTTGCAGTATGGTTGAGGGACTGGAATTTGTATTTTAAGTAGCCACATGGGGCCAGTTGGTCACCATTTTGGAGGTCCTGGGTTTGGCACACTTTGGAATAAGCCATGACAGGAATCTACCGTAGTTCAAGCATGTCAGATGCACCACAGGGACACAGAGGCCAGGCTGGAGTGTGGCTCAGTGATAGAAAATGTGCTTAGTAAGTCTGAGAAGCATAAGGGACTCAGCATCTGTCTAAGTAGACATCAGCAAGTAATGGCCGGCAGCGACACGGGCTACTGCGGTCCTGTGAGGGAGCTACAGACTGGGCGAGGAGCACAGGCATGCTAGAGTGAGACATGACTTGGGGGCAGGGGGGTCAAATAGGAATGAATTTCAATTTGTGCTGATCCAGAGCCTTGGCCACCAGAGGCCTAGCTTCTGTTGACCAGCAGGAAAGCCTACAGTTACACCTGGAGAGAGAAGGGTCAGGAAGTCCCTGGGTAGGTGGCCAGCCCTGGGTGCCAGCAGTTTCTATACATTTGGAAGGAAATGCAAATAAAAAGACTGGGCACCTTGTACACCCACCCCGAGGGTGTGGTTTGTGGGCTGGTAGTTTTAACTAAATGTTGAGGTTTGAAGTTTAACGAGGACTGGTGGTATATGCTCTCTTTTACCAGGTCGTGTGACTGGAAGATTTGTCGGTGTGCACTGAATGAGAATCCAGCCCTACTGAGTGCATCTGGACCTGTTGGGTTTGACTCTTGATTTGCTTTTTCGGGTGCTCACTGGCTGAGGACTGCTTTGTGTGGTGGCTGTAAATAAACAGAGCTTGGCCTCACTCTTCATCGTTTGGTGGTGTCCTGCTCACTGTGCAGCCGTGGCTGGCCTGGACCCCAGGTCCACCGCGTCTGCCTCCCAGTACTGGGGTGACAGGCGTGCATCCCACAGCCAGCTTCTTCATGCTCCGGTGGTTTCTGTGCTCGCCGCTGTGGCAAGTGTGGGTTTGTATGGCCAGCATGTGTTAAATGGCCCTTTTCCCAGATTTTTTGGGCACAAAGCACACGGCTATCCAAAGATTTCTTTAGGAGGTATAAGGGCTAGGGGCACAGCGTCCTCAAGGAAATTGAGTGGCAAGAGATGTCTGGATCAGAGATGTCCAGGGTCTCTGGGATCCCATGGCCTTCTGGGCTCCCCTAGCACTCTTCAATAGGAATTACCAGACAGACAGTAGCTGTCCTGGGATCTGCCTATCTGCGTGCACTGAGGATACTGAAGCTGGTACTGCCTCTGCACATCTTCAGTCCTGCACTTGGGAGGCAGGGGCAGGCAGGCCTACAGAGCAAGTCCTAGGACAGTCAGGACTGACAGAGAAACTGTCTGGTAAAGGGGAAAATAACAGTAACAAATTCTATTTTATGTGTATTACCTGAATGTGGTTCTGGGTCTTTGGAGGGCATTGAATCCCCCGGAACTGGAGTTACAGAGGGCTGTGAGGGGCCGTGTGGTGCTGGGAATAGAACCTTGGTCCCCTGCAAGAGCGGCCAGTGTGCTTAACCGATGAGCCATCTCTCCAGGCCCAGCTGGTGTACTGCCTTGCAGTTAGGTGGCAGGGGCACTGTATTTCCTGTAGGCCTGAGGAGCTCCCTCTCCTGAGAGCCTTAGGGTTATGGCTGTCTGGGGGGGTCACCCTTTGTGTATCCTTGGTCCCTCTGGCCCCACGTCCTCAGCAGGAGCAGAAGTACCACTGTCCCTACCTCTGCTCAATTTCTTGGACACCTATAGAAATTGAGAATCTTGTCTCGGATCCTGTACGCTGCTGGTGTGGAGGTTTTGCCCCCGTGGCTTGTCTACCATACTGTGTGCATGGGTTGTTTGCATTGGGTGGGGGGACTGGCTTGCACTTTGACCTTGCTGTGCTAGGGGCCAGTACCCTTGGCTTAAACTGTGTCATTAGCTATGATTCTTTGGGCCTCTGTGGTCTTACCACCCCATTATCCAGCTAACAACTCCTGGAGGGCTTGCCCCGCTGTCTGTAGGGCTGTCATTTCAACCCTGTGATGTAAGTTCTTCAGTGGTTTGCAACCGCTGACCATAATATGAACGACTCAAAGCTATGGTGGAGGCACCATGGAAGTTTCCGGTATACAAGAGCTGTTTAGGTGATGACCCAGGCAGAGCTCACGGTGGAGGCAGAAACACCTGGGTTTTCCACTGGGGCTTCAGGTCTCTAGTACCAGCCAGCCCTGTGGCCTTAGACATGTCACTTCCCCCTCTGTACCTGGAGTGCCTTGACACAGAATATAACGGTGATAGGGTTCCTTAGGGTAAAGTAGGCTCATCCCAGGGGTGGAAGCTGCAATAGCTGCGGGCTCCTGGCATCGTCTCAGCAGTCACATTTGGGCCTCACGAAATTGGTGCCGTTGTCCACGTGCCGTCTCTAGAAAAAGACTGTGCTGCCTAAATTAATGTGTTAAGATGCAATGTACACTGGAAAAAATAGTCTGCTGATCTCCCTGGAGTAGACAGTTTTGGACGCAGGTCCCTGACTCATCCTGGTGTGGGGTATTTATTTTTCCTGCCCACAGAATGCAGTGGCTTCATGGTGGCTCCAATCTGCCCTCAGCCTGTCTGAGCAACTTGGGCCTCCTGTTCACAGATCCTGAGGGGACCAGTGCAGTCCTGGTTTGGCAGTTTTCTGAGAACATCAGCTCCTGGGCCCCTCTGAGCACTTGTCTGGTTAACAGCCAGCAGAAAGCTGATGGGAAGCAGCTGAGGTGGGTGGAGCTACTCAGAGTCCATGGTCTTCCAGTCAGTCCAAGGGGGGTGCTGGAGGGTCCAGGAGTTCAGGGCTCAGTCCAAGACTTTGAGACAGGAATGACTTGGAATTTACTATGTAGTCTAGGCTAGACTCACACTCCCCCACAATCCTGCCTCAGGTTCCCAGGAACTGGGATTACAGGTATGTGCCCCCATACTATTCCGGTGGGTTTTTAACAGTATCCCACTCTGTAGTCCAGGCTGGCCTCAAATCCATGGTCGTGCCTGGGTCTTCATGCTGTGGTACAGGTGCTACCACCATGCTGGGTGTACACTGGGATTTCTGAGGTAGATGTTTGCCCAGAGCAGAGAGAGGACTGATGAAGAGGTGCTCACAGGGCAGGGTGGCCTGAGCTGTGGGCACCAAACCCTCCAGGAAGCTTCTACATCTGTCCTCTTCCCTCTGAAATGCCACCCCCAGTGGCTTCTTCCTCTGCTGACATCTTTATTGACTGCACAGCAATAGGCTTCTAGCTTGCTGGCCGCCTTTGGAATTCAGGGAAATACAGATCCCACTGAAGCCTAGGCTTTGCATGTGGCTGCAAGAGTTCCCAGCCAACCTCTGTTCCCTCCTGTCTACTCGACAGATCCGCTGACCCTGTGGCTGCCTACAGGATAGGTGCTGACTAGTTGACCCCAGACAACACAGGCATGCTTAAGCTGTGGCCTCGGCATGTCCTGGGCAGGCCTGGCCCTCTGCCTTCGTAGATTACATAAGGCTTAGAACAGCCCCAGGATATTAGTGGTCAGGAAAGCCTTACTGCCTGAGATAGCTCAGTTGGTAAAGTGCTTGCCTCGTGAAGCAAGGACAGACCAAGGACCTCTCATCCCTAGAACCCAAGTAAAAGTAGTCTGGATATGGTGGCATGTGTTTAATCCCAACCGAGGAGTGACAGAGGCAGGCAGATCCTAGGGCTCCCTGGCCCCTGGTCTAACATACTTGGTAAGTTCCAGACCAGAGATAACATGTCTCAAAAGCAAGGTAGAAAGTACCTGAGGAAAAATACCTCTGAGACATACAAGTCCTTAAATAAATGCTAAAGCACTTGTAATGTGGGATTTTTGGCTTCTCTTTCTGTCCACTAGAGGGCGCAATCTCACACCAGGCTCTCTTCCAGAGGCCAGTACTACAAAGGGTAGGATCCGGTTGTGTTTGAAGCCAAGACTTCTTTCACCAGAAAACTATTCGAGAGGTGCAGCTGCAGGGTGGGGCTCTTACTTAGAAATCTGTCAGTCGGTCCCAGTTGTGCTGTGTTTCTGGGAAATGCTTATATCCTGGAGCAGCTGACCCCAGTCTGGGCTTGTGCAATTGGGGACAAGAGCATGTTCTAATGTGCCTCTCCATGCAGAGACACCCCTGAGGAGTACCAATCTGTGGGTGGATTTCCTAAGCTGTAAGGGTTCAACAGCCGTTCTCAACCTGCGTGTTGGCAACCCCTTTGGCAAACTTGTGTCTCCAAATATGATATCATGATTCATAGTAGCAAAATTATAGTTATGAAGTAGCAACACAAAAATTTTATGGATGGGGATCACCGGTCGCAGTGTGAAGAAGGCTGAGAACCGCTGGTTTGTTTGGGTTTTTTTGTTTGTTTGTTTTTTGAGACAGGGTTTCTGTGTAGCCCTGGCTGTCCTGGAACTCACTCTGTAGACCAGGCTGGCCTCCAACTCAGAAATCCGCCTGCTTCTGCCTCCCAAGTGCTGGGATTAAAGACGTGCACCACCACTGCCCGGTTCGAACCACTGGGTTTTAAGCGTCCAAGGCAAGAACAGCTACCTCTGCTTAATGCTGAAAAGTAGACAAGTCAGAGCCAGCGAGGTTAGAGTACTGGTTGCCGTGCCCTTGAAAACCGAGGGTGAATGGAAAGGAAAAGCCAGGATCCGGGAAGTGTCCTCTGAGCCTGCTTAATGCCCTTCAGACGAGCAAGCACATTTAGCTGAGCTTTCTGGTGGATCCCAGTGAAATTTTAATTGAGCACAAACTGTTGGTCTCATCCAGCTACAGACGCCCCCTGGGAACTTCCAATCCCTGGGGGAAGACAGGAAATACATCAGAGAAGGTGTGGGGAAGGAGAGCAGTTAGGCTGTCAGAGCTGGAGACTGTTGTTTTCAGTCCTAGGTAAGAAAGCCAGGAAATGCCAGAGACGTGACTTTTAGCCAAACCTAAGGTCAGAGGGTAAGTGGAGAGAGGCAGGAAGCGCCCCTTGTAGAGAGGAGGTCAGGGAGACTTTGGGGGCTGCTGGGCCAGTCTCCTAAAGCCAACAGTCTGGGAAGTGGGAGGTTTTAGCTTCGTGCTAAAATGTGTCCATGCCTTCTTTGGAGGGGGTAGGAGAGCTTACCCCTCGTGATGTAGCTTACATGAGAAGCCTTTCTTATGCTGACGCATGTGCCCACTGAGAGGACCCCCCAGTCTTTACCTGAGGGATAAAGAAAGTGGAACACAGTGACCAGTAATGACAGTCAAGTCCACATAAAGCCCTTGTCCGTTCACCATCTAGAAGCCTACTGCCTCCACCATAGGATCCATGTGAGGACGTGTGGGCGTGTGTGTGTGTGTGTGTGTGTGTCCATGCACACGTTGTGCTAAAGTTTGAGCCTAAGGCAGGTATTCCTCCACTGAGCTACACCCCCAGCCCTCTGCTTTACTGTCTATTTTGAGACAGACTTGATATGTTGTAGCAGCTGGGCCTTCAGCTCATCACTCTGTAGCCTAGACTTACAGGCCTTGGAATTGTGACTGGCCTGCCCGGACCATCAGGGATAGCTGGGATTTTAGGCCTGTGCCTCCAAACCCAGTGTGCTCCAGTTCCCTTGCCCATAACTGTCCCTGCCTCAGCTGCTCCTGGGTGGGGAGCCCTTAGGCTTTTCAACAGATTGGATGTTTCATTTAAGTCGCTGTTTAAACTGCTAACAGGAAGACTACAGAAGAACACTCTCTTCTAATCTTTACAAGTAGAAGCCTGTCTGGGTTCACATAGAACAACTATTTCTTCTGGGTTTTGTTTCCAGACCAATTATGCCGCTACAGCAGAAAATGGCCCTGTCCTTGCCTGTGTGTAAGTCATTGGAAGGTCATTTGTCCCCAGACTGTCAGCTGTGAGAATTATGTAATGGTTACGCAATGCCGACAGGATACAGCAGACAGGATGCAGCCACCGCCATCAGCCACCTCGGGCAAAGCAGCTGGGTGAAAGGCAGACTCTGACTCTTGTATCTCTCTTGGAGATAGGTTTGAACCAGGGCCTCAAGCATGTTAAACGAGGCCCCGCCCCCAGGCTCCACCCCCAGCCCTGTGGCTCCTCCTTTCCAAAGTCCGAACTTGGGCTTGAACTGGAGTTGCCAATCTTCTGACCCAACCTCCTGGTTGCCTTGTTACAGGAAGCCCTTCCCATGAATGTCCTGTCTTTGTACCAGAATCCTTCACCCTTTTGAAAGTTAGTTGGGGGAAAGAAGGCAAGCAACCTGAGTCAAACTGAAGTAAAATCTTCATTTCCAACATGGTGTTCAGGTCCCCTTTCTGTTTCCAAGGAAGGATGATAGACCCATTCTGACGTACCTTGTCCTTGCCCGTTGACGTCCTTTCTGGCAGGCTTGGATGAAGCCCTTTCTGACTACCACCCTTTTTACAGGTCCACCATCCTTAGAACTCCAGACTTTACCACGTGCTGAGCTGTTGGGCACCATGACTTTACCACGTGCTGAGGGTTAGGCTGTTAAGCACCTGTAAAAAATCCCTGCCACCTGTGATAGCAGCTGGCAGACACCTGTGCTGCCTGGCATCCTCAGTCCCCTCATTGTCCCCGTGGCTGCTTTGCTTGCCCCTTGGCCTTTGACCCCCTTGCTAAGCCTTCCCACACTTCGTCCTGGCCAGAAGCAGAACCTTATTCCAGGATGATCACATTCCATGACTGCCCCTACCCCCTTTTTTTTCCCTCAGAAGTGTAGAAGCCCAATGAGATAATTGAGTTTAATAGGTGTGGAAATTCTGTGAGTGGAGCTGGAGGTGGCTCAGTGGCTCAGAGCACTTGCTGCTCTTCTAGGGGTCCTGGGTTAGGTTGCCAGCACACACACACACTCCAGTTCTAGGGGATCCAACACCCTCTTGTGGTTTCCACAGGCGTGCTAGTACACAACACACACACACACACACACACACATGCAAAGTAAAAGAAAGATCTTCTAAATAACCAAGTGTTGTATGACGGACACTTCTGTATGCAAGTGCCATGGTCCTGAGAAACTAATGCAGAAATGTGTGTTGTAAATGTTTGGGGGGGGGGGGGGAATCTCAAGGCTAGATTATCTCTCTAAATACCAGAGAGTCCTGGCTCACAGTGCCTATATGGTCTGGTGAACAGGTGACTGGTTTCCATGGGAACCTCCACAATTTACCAGCCTCTTCCCAGAAGGAAGGCATGCATTAGACCAGGTGCCAGGTGTCACAAGCTTGGTTTCAACCAATGTAAAATCACCATTTTGGTTAAACGTCTGTATTGGTTCCGAAGGCCTAACGTGTTGCATTTTGGCTGAATAGATAAAGATCCCATTGGGACCTTATCAAAATGCAATTTTTCCCTAGTCCCTTTTCACCCGGCCTTGCTCAGAATGAGGATGAGCCGTTTCTCACAGCCAGCCACTCATACTGAGGACCAACACTGGAATTACAGACGGTTGTGAGCCACCATGTGGGTGCTGGGACCTGAACCCCAGTCCTCTCCCAAAGCAACAGATGTTGCTTCGTTTGTTTGTTTTTTGATACATAGTGTCTCAGTGAGTGTAACCAGCCCTGGTTGTCCTGGACTCCCTTTGTAGACCAGGCTGGACTTCAACTCACAGAGATCTATCTGTCTCTACCTCCTGAGTGCTGGGATTAAAGGCATGCACCACCATTACTAGCTTTTTCTGGTTTTCATGACAGGGTTTCTGTGAGTAGCTTTGGCTGTCCTGGAACTCACTGTAGACCAGGCTGGCTTGGAACTCACAGAGATCCACCTGCTTCTTCTGGGTGCTGGAACTAGAGGTGTATGTAACAGCAGCCACAACTGTGCTCTTAACTGTTGAGCCATCTCTCCAGCCTGGTGGATATTCATGACAGAAGGACTGCCCAGCACTGACTGCTCACCCGGGCTTCTGCATGATACAAGGTGTTCTCCCAGGCCTTTCATTTCTAGTGACGTCACAGAGCGCTGCTGAACATCTCAATGCCTGTGGTTTGCTGAATAAAACAAACCAGAGTCCCGTGGGGCAGTAGAACTAACAGAAAAAGCTCTTCCTGATCCAGAAAAACTGCTCCACAAAGGTCAAAGAGGAGAGAGTCTTCTTGCTGAAGAAGCCAAAATCACAAGGAGCACCATAGGCAGCTGCCAATGGAATAGAGCAGGGGTCAGTCTCCTGTGTATCGGACAAATGTGATTCCAGCACACCACAGAAGCAGCATGTGTGGCCTGCTCGGTGGATTGGTCCATTCAGTCTGTGGAGATGTGGACACTGATGCTGAACTGTTGGTTCTTCCTGGACATAGTTTCCTGGATGGTGTCAATTGTGGGGGTGGGGGATGGAGACGGGCCTCCAGGGTTCTGGGGAACACTTGTGGGGAACCTCGTTCAGCACTGAAGAGGCTTATCCCACTTGTAAAAGACATTGGGCTGGAAAATAGGAGAGACTTTACCTTTGTTCAACAGCAAGAATTATTTGTAACGTTTCATTTCTTTTCCTTCACAGGATAGTCACATTGTTAGCTTCTGTCTGGACAGTTCTAGAAAACGTGGGATCAACACTACTACCCTAAACACTCTCCTGGTTGCTTTTCATCCCGTTGTCTCTGAGATCCTGAACCAAAGACAGCCTACATCAGCCCAAGCCATAGCAGGGTAGACCCGCCGGATGTGATGTGACCATCTGTCTAGCCAGACCAAGTGGCTTCTCTTAAGTACAGTCCTGTCCCCAAAGTGACACTTCTGGCACAGACAAGATTATAGATTAGCTAACTGTATCCTGGTAGGAAGGAGGGTGGTACAGGGCCTGTGCAAGCAGCTATTTACCAGAAAAGGTAGAGGGATCTCCGAGGCCGGTGTGGCTAGGGTCTATCCACCTTGGAGTAGTTCTGTGGGAGGTATTAATCTACATATCTTATTTTCAGTGAATTATGAAAGACTCTGCCATCTTCTTTTTAAGTTCTAGGCTTCTTTTTGCTGCAGTTCTGGGTGGGAGATCTGCGGTGCTTCATCTTAGTTTCTGTCTCCTCCTTCGGGAAGTGGATTCCACTGATCCTTTGCAGTTATCTCAAAAGGGCCATGAGATAAGACATGAAGGATGGTTACTGAGGGTGGGGGTCGCCAGGGAAGCAAAAGTAAAGTGGATGGCTGCATCTCTCAGCAGCAGAGCAGAACACTTGCTCAGGATACACAAGGCCTGTGTCCTATCCTGGTCCCTCATCCCCAACACACACACACACACACACACACACACACACACACACACACACACACACACACACACACACACACACACACAGCAAGCTGTACAGTTTCCACTGGCCCCATAAATCCTGACATGGTGGCTCAAGCCTAGAATCTCAACACTTAAGAGGTGAAGGTAAAAGCCGGGCAGTGGTGGCGCACGCCTTTAATCCCAGCACTTGGGAGGCAGAGGCAGGTGGATTTCTGAGTTCGAGGCCAGCCTGGTCTACAGGGTGAGTTCCAGGACAGCCAGGGCTACACAGAGAAACCCTGTCTTGGAAAAAAAGAAAAGAAAGAAAGAAAAAAAGAGGTAAAGGTAAGATCAGGAGTTCAAAGTCATTTCTTCACCCAGAAAGTTCCAGGCTAGTCTGGGGACAGGAGACCTTATCTCAAAACAAAACAGAAAGCACTTTCCAGAGAAGAGTATCAGTCACTCCCTGGCTTACATAAGAAGTTATGAGAAAGGAGTACAGGGTTCAGAGTGTGGGGAGAGCTGGGGTCCTGGAGGCTTCCATGAGGCAGCACAGCTAGCTGAGGGCAGGGCTTTCAGTAAAGAAAATGAGAGACCTGTGTTAGAGGGGGCATTTTTTTTTTCCTTCGAGACAGGGTTTCTCTGTGTAGCCCTGGCTGTCCTGGAACTCACTCTGTAGACCAGGCTAGCCTCAAACTCGGAAATCCACCTGCCTCTGCCTCCCAAGTGCTGGGATTAAAGGTGTGCGCCACCACTGCCCAGCTATAGGGGGCATTTTTAATGACTTTTTAAAAATTTCATGTGCATTGGTGTGCTGCTTGCATATATGTCTGTGTGAAAGTGTCAGATCCCCTGGCACTAGAGTCACAGTTGTGAGCTGCCATGTGGGTGGGTGCTGGGAATGGAACTCGGGTCCTCTGGAAGAGAAGCCAATGCTCCCAACTGCTAAGCCCTCTCTTCAACCCCTAGGGAAATATTTTGAGACCCACTTTCAGATTTAACGATTAAAGGTACAGGACATCCAGTGGAACAATGGATAAATACGAAGCAGCCCGTGTTTTAGAAGTTTAGCTGAGAGTTCACACGTATTAATTGCTTGTTTCTGTGTCTCATCTGCTTCCTTAGCTGAAGACAAAGGCCTGAGAGAATGCACTTCTTTGGCTTTCTTGCCACTGACAGTGCTCAGAACCAGTAAAGTTAGTTTGTATCTGCACCTGAATTCCAGGAAAGGTGCCATGGTTAGAGGCAGCCCTTGGATTAGATACTCTGTGGCTGTGACCAAATACTGACAAGAAGCTGCTTACAGGCCTGATGGCTCAGTGGCTAAGAGAACTTGCTGTCCTTCCAGAAAACATAAATTCAGTTGCTCCCATTCATGCCAAAGGGCTTGCAACCACACTGACTTTAACTCCACAGGATCTGATGTCTTTTGGCCTCTGTGACTATGCACACACGTGCGTGCGAGAGCACACACACAAACACACTTTTTTTTTCTTTTTTTCTTTTTTTTTTTTTTTAGATTTTTTGGTTTTTTTGAGACAGGGTTTCTCTGTGTAGCCCTGGCTGTCCTGGAACTCCCTCTGTAGACCAGGCTGGCCTCGAACTCAGAAATCCACCTGCCTCTGCCCCCCAAGCGCTGGGATTAAAGGCGTGCGCCACCACTGCCCGGCCTTTCTGTATTTTTGCTTAATTCTCCACAATCCCATTCTTGGTCTCCTAGGTCTTTGGCACTCCTTGTCCCCACCCATCACTGGGGGAAAAGTATTTACTAAAGAAACGTGTGTTTTCTCTCCATCCCATAAGCCCTGAACTTGAGCCCAATCTCCAAGAGAGCCAGCACAAGCCCCTCTGAGAAGCTTTTACAAGAATGGGACCCTCTGGCTGCCCTTCTTACTCCTCTTCATCAAGAAGATTCTTTCTAGGCTGAGCATAGTGGCGCCTGCCTGTAATCCTCCCATACAAAGCAAGTTGGGGTCCAGCCTAGGCTACATTTAACCCTGTTTCAAAAATAGGCAGGGGGTGGGAGGAGGCAGAGTTGTGAGATGGCCCAGTATGCAGTCATCAAGTAGAAGAGAACCAACTCCTGCAAATTCCCCTCTGACCTCTACATTCATGAACATGCTCTCGAATGTACACACACACACACACACACACACACACACACACACACACACACACACACACACACACAAATGTTAATATGTTAAAACTTTCTGTCTAAACCCAGAGGCAGAGAGATTTTCATTCTTTGGGATGGGGTGAGGTGGGGAGGGGAGGCCTACTGGGTGCTGGGGATCGAATCCAGGGCCTTTCACATCCTAGGCAAGCACATTGCCTGAACCATGCCCTAAGCATGTTTGTTTTCTGACAGCAGCAAAAAGGCCTAATTCTACTGTGTGGCAGTCCCCACATAGGGGTCAGACAGCCCTTGAGAGGCTGGAGGCTGGGGGCTGAGGGCTGAGACTCCACAGTTCTGCAGCACAGGCAGGGGCAGCGCTGGGAAGAGGCAGAAGGCAGTAGCAACCAGGATACGCAGGGTGGCTTTTCTCCGTGAAGGGCAAAGCCCCGGAACTTCCTGGTCCTGAGCTTGTATCTCTCGTTTCTCTGAAGGACAGATAACAGAGCTCTGGCCAGGTGACAGGGAAACTTCAGTGTAGATGACATGGAGCCGAACACAGAGCTGAACAGATCGATGGCTTTCATCTATTCCATTTACCAGAAGGAATGCCAGTTCCTTGACAGCTGTGGTCTCTTTCAGGGTAATCCTCCTGCCTGCCTGACTTTTTTTTTTTTTTTGTCTTTCCTCAGCTCCTCAGCTAAGAAGTCCACTCCAGGCTGTAGTGACTGTCCTATCCACAGAGGACATTGGTACCCAGCTCAGCACCTGAGAGTACAACCACAGTATTTATGAAGGAAAAGTGAACAGAGGCCTGTGATCTTGGGCAGCCCTACATGAGCCTGTTCTTCTACAGCGAATGAAGGGTTAAGTAGGAAATGCTGGCAAACTGTTGGGTATTTAGTAGGCCTATGCTAAATCATGCTGGGGAGGAGTGTGGCTCAGTGGGTAGGGTATTTGCCTAGTAAGCACAGAGCCTGGTACACTGCCCAGCCCTGTAAATAAATATGTGATATTCTCCTTTCTATTTCCGTTACCTAATATTTCCCATTTTCCCAGATTTTATAAAACCTTTAGCTTAATCACCATATCATAAAGGATGTTGGCTCCTTTGTCGAGAAGAAATGTATCCTTCCTCTATGTGGTATATGTTTGTTTGGGGTTTTTTGTTTGTTTGTTTTGTTTGTTTTTTTGGGTTGTTTTTTTTTTTTTTTTTTTTTTTTTTGAGACAGGGTTTCTCTGTGTAGCCCTGGCTGTCCTGGAACTTACTCAGGCTGGCCTCGAACTCAGAAATCCACCTGCCTCTGCCTCCTGAGTGCTGGGATTAAAGGCGTGCGTCACCACTGCCCGGCTCTATATGATATTTGTAAAACAAGGTTCTCAGTATGTAGCCCTGGCCGTCCTGCAACTCTCTATGCAGACCAGGCTGGCCTCCAACTCACAGAAATCCTCCTGCCTCCCAAGTGCTGAGATCAAAGCTGTGTTCCACTGCACCAGGCTTGACTTCTTCTATTCTCGTTTTTTGTTTGTTTGTTTGTTTGTTTGTTTTCAGTAACTGGGGGACAGCAAACAGAACTGACAGAAAGCGTGGTTTGTTTAATGACTGTTCAAGCGTACAGGAGTTCACAGAACAATATGCCTTGCAGTGACCAGAATCTAGGGCTGGCATACCCACCCTCTACCCTGACTCCAGCCCGGGGGCTGGGCTGCCTTTCCTCCAGCCGCTCTTCCCTATAATGCAGACATGTTGGTTACCTGCCCTCTCCCTGTCTCCCCACATGGCCCAGCTCAGTGTGGTCATGTCCACTCTGGACTCTCCCAGATGTCCCTGCCTCGGGCTATGCTCTCCCTGTTATCCACAATAAACATTTTTCTCCACCTTGGAAAAGTCCTTTCTTTCCTTCCTTCCTTCCTTTCCTTCTTTCGGTCTTTCTTTTTAATTTCTTTTTTCCATTCAGTTGCCAGGCTGGTGGGGTGAGTCCATCGTCTCACCGAGCATCTCACCTGCCCTGTTTGTCATGTCTTTCCCTCTAGGGGTAAGTAACAGGAAATGAGGAGGCTGCACCCCAACTGTGAAACTCCAGAAAGGGCCTTAAGAAAGGTGAGTTCTTCTGCAAATAAGGCAGGCACTGAAGGAAGATTGAGGGGTTTTGTTTGGTTGTGGTTTTGGGTTTTTTTTGTTCTGTTTTGGTTTGGTGTGTTTTTTTTGTTGTTGTTGGTTTTTTTTTTTTGTTTTTGTTTTTTTTTTTTTTTTGTGTTGAGGATACAACCCAAGATGTTATGTATGCGGAATTACACCCCCAGCCTTTGAAAACTATATATGTAACTTGGTTGGGAGTCAAGAAAGCCACCTCCACTTCTGTTCCAAGTAAGGGTAGGTTGCGATTCCGAGCCGAGCCTCAGCTCTGCAGTCCCGCCCACCACCGGCTCCCTGCTGTGCCCCTGCCCCCCCGCGCCCACCCCCCCACCCCCCGCCCTCGGAGAACACTCGGTTCCGCCTGATCTGGCCCACAGTTTCACTCTGGGTACAAGAGCAGTTCATGCGCCTGTCACCCGAGAAAGTTCACACGTCACACATCTCCTGAGGCACACGTCATTTCCCTCAGAGTTGCTAATGCTGGAGAAAACCAGCTGCCGGTGGAGAGGCTAGTGACTTAGGGTCAGGGCGAAGAGTCTTGTTCACTCAGCCGCCGACGCTGCCCACTTGGAGGGGCCAAGCTCCAGCCCGGTTGGAGCACTCAGTCCTGTAGTTTTCCCGAGGCCACCTTTCTCTCAGTTGCTCCTCTTGTGGTGAGGACACAGGCCCAGGGACAGTCACCAGTGGCCCAGCTCTCAAGTGCCTGATTGACTGGAGGTCATGCCTGACTCTCAGGGCTAAGACGAGGAGTCTCATTTAACTGATTTTGTTTTGTTTTGTGTTTTGAGCCAAGGTCTGCCTTTGTAGCTCTGGCTGGCCTGAAGGTTGCTATGTAGACCAGGCTGGCCCCTAATTCACAGAGACCTGTGTACCTCTGCCTCCAGTGCTGAGATTAAAGGGACACGCTGCCACACCAGCATATTTGCATGACTTTAAATGAAAGAAAAGTGTACAAACACAGTTAGCACATACATACACATATACCACACACACACACACACACACACACACACACACACACACAGAGAAACCAAACATCTCTACCACCTCACTGCCTCCACCATGCACAACGCACATGCAGACACACCACAGACTATACAATATACACTACATACAGACACATACCTACACATAGACACACATCACAAACACATAAATACACCACACACACACACACACACACACTTTCTTTTTTAGATTTCCACTCTGGTTTTGCTCAGTTAATGGAGTCGAGAAAAGAAGAAAGAAACACTGAAAAAAAAAAAAAAACCCTCAAAGTGGAGAGAAACTGAAGTCCATCTGTAGACCACATCAGAACAGAGAGAGAGAGAGAGAGAATATCAAGGGCTGTGAGAAGGTCACGACCTTCTTCACTGAGGAGGCCGCTGTCTCACAGTCCTTGGGGCTTCACCGGCTGTGCGGGGCTAGGCCGTCTTGCTGACGCAGCTTTTTCTCAGGAGAGTTCTGCTAGGCTAATGGCACAGCGCCAGCACCATCGGCTGCACTTGCAAGAGCCTTTGAGCAGGGGACTTCATCTGCTGGCCACATCATGATCTCTGAGTGTGACTATGTGGGCTTGACATTTGGGTTGTGGCTTAGAGCTGCCTCAATTCTGTCACACCTCAGATGCACACCCCCATCCACAGCCCCCCTGGACCCCATTCAACAGTCATTCTCCTGCCCAGCCAGTAAGTAGCAACTAAACATGTTCTCTCCCCCCCTCTCTCCCTCCCTCCCCCTTTGTCTTTCTTTCTGTCTCTCTCTGTGTCTGTTTTTCTCTATCTCTCCCTCTCTTTCTCTATCTCTCTGTCTCTCGGTCTCTGTCTGCCTTTCTCTACCTTTGTCTCTGTGTTTCTGTGTCTGTGTTTCTCTCTGTCTCTAGCTCTATCCCTCTCTCTCTCTCTGTCTCTCTCTCTCTCTGTCTCTCTCTCTCTCTCTCTGTCTCTCTCTCTCCACTAGTCTGACTTGCCTCCAATGCTTCAGCCTCCTGCCTCAGCCTCCTGGTAGTGGGATTACAGGTGTGTACCATCACACTCTGACTAAATCCATTCGGTGAAATCTCTGTGATATCTGAAATCACAGTGCTGGGAGCTCTTCCACTGTCCTCAGCCAGCGTCTGTGACTGTGTTAGAGAAGGTCACCACGACACAAGTAGAGCACATGGGAGGCCTCCTTTCGGCTGGTGGGAGATGCCCTTCCCTCTTTTTTTTTTTTTGGTTTTTCGAGACAGGGTTTCTCTGTGTAGCCCTGGCTGTCCTGGAACTCACTCTGTAGACCAGGCTGGCCTCGAACTCAGAAATCCGCCTGCCTCTGCCTCCCAAGTGCTGGGATTAAAGGCGTGCGCCACCACTGCCGGGCAAGCCCTTCCCTCTTATGGTTAAAACAGAGGAACACTATTGTACACATTTCATAGTCCTCACGATCTCTCCTCTTATTCTGTTTAAATGGTTGTAAGCTGGATGTGGCGGCTCACACCTGTAATCCCTGCACTCAAGAGGCTGAGGCAGGAGGGTCCCAGGTTTGAGGCCAACCTGGACTATGTAGAAAGACCCCATTGTAGACATTTTTATTACTGTTGTGTATGTGCACGGTGCATGTGAGTGTGGGTGCCGAATGTGGAGGTTGAAGGAGCACCCTGTGGAGTGTCGTCTCCTTCTGACTTTACATGGGTTCCCAGGATCAAAGCCAGATTGCCTGTGTGACAAGAGCCTGGACCCGCACAGCCATCTTACCAGCTCCCTCAGTGACTGCTTCTATTAGGGAGAAGTGAGGGGTGCCTGGGATTGGCTGGGGAAACCAAGCTTACTCCCTGAAATGCTCAGCACTCTTCTGGGAAAGGTCTTTCTTTTGTTTTAAAGATAGAGTCAGCCAGACAGTAGTGGCGCATGCCTTTAATCCTAGCACTGGGGAGGCAGAGGCAGGTGGATCTCTGGGTTCTAGGACAGCCTGAGCAACCAAGTGAGTTCCAGGGCCATTACACAGAGAAACCCTGTCTCAAAAACAAAACAAGACAGACAGACAAAACAAAACCAAAATACAAAAACAAAACAGGGTCTCTGTAACCCTGGCTGGCCTTGAACTTGCTGTGTAGTTGAGGCTGACCTTGAATTCTGATCTTCCTTCTTCTACCTCCCTGGTTCTGGGATTATAGTTGTCCACCTTGTTTGGCAGGAAGATATCTTAAAGGCCACTGGCTCTGGTTCCAGCCACTTATCTAATATTGGAATCTGTCTGACAATCGTTCCCCAGAACACATCCTGTTTTCTTCTTTGCACGTGACTTGGGACTCGGAGATTGACCAGATCTTTGGGATCCTTTGCACCCGGGGGACCCCCACTCAAGCCAGGGGTTACCCACTGCCTGACTGTAAGAACAGCTTCCTTAAGTGGCCTGGGAAGGGTCTGGAGAAGATTGCACCCAGTGCAGAGCCAGAGGGCAAAGTGCCCTGTCTCATAACCAAACAAGACAAGCTAATATCCGGATGGGGCTCTTTTGGGGAAGTGACGTCACCATGCCTCAGGATGTGTAAGCTCAGGAACATTTTCTTTGGAATAAACTGTGTCCCCAGGGCTTCTTAATGAGCCCTTTCTGTGGGAACAGCACAATGGTTGGATCCAACTGCCTGTTTTCACTGTTATGTTATCCAAAACAGAGGCGTATCTTGTTTACTTGGTTTTCATTGAGGGACATTCTTTGTCCTTCAAGGAATACATAAGAGCTCCTATCTTAGAACGTGTGAAGCCCTGAAAAGTGGCTTTTCCACGGAAGTCATTAGGCTGAACCACGGAGCTCCACTCCAGAGAGGGAATAGATCTTGGCTGCCAGGTCTCAGAGCCATCAAGTGTCCCGTACTTGGGACTGAGATGGAGCTATTTCTGAGGCCGAGACCCCCTTCCGCACACACAAGGATATTGGCGTTTCAGTGATGGCTGTTGGAAGCAGCTGTGCAATGGACACTTGCCTAGGTTGATAATGACACTCAAGAGCCAGCCAGCAGGCTGTGGATAGATTCCCCCCACCCCTTGGTTTCAATACACTGTATGATTTATTTATGGAATAACAGACTATGCTGGCTAGTTTTCTGTCAACTTGACATGAACTAGAGTCGTTGGGAAGTGAGAACTTTCATTGAAAGGATACCTCCTTCTCTTGATTAATGATTGACATGGGAGGGCCCAGTCCACTGTGGGCAGTGACACCCTGGGGCAGGTGGTCCTGGGTTCTCTAAGAAAGCAGGCTGAGTAAGCCACAGGGAGCAAGGCAGTAAGCAACATCTCTCCAAGGCCTCTACTTGAGTTCCTGCCTTGGCTTCCCTCAGTTATGGACAGTAAGATTCCTTTAGATTGGGACAGGTAAGCTAAATAAACACTTTCCTCCCCAAGTTGCTTCTGGTCATGGTCTTTTCCCCAGGGGTAAAAACCTAACTCGGATGAAGAATCAGACTAAGGGAATCCATGCTGATAGAGGTCAGAAAAACATTGATATGAGGAAAGACTCTAGGCCAGAAGAAAGCTTCTGGGACATGCACAGTATATGGACACACAGAGCAGTTCATTGGATATGTATGTATAGAAACATATATATAATCTGTACACATCGCTTAACATAAATTCTAGAAAAAGAAACATATCGTACATGTATTATGTCATGTATTGTTGATCCCATCTGTAAAGTCCAAGAACAATAAAGCAAAGCTCAGAAGGCAGAGATGTCAGAGTGCTTGCCCAGCATGCACAAAGCCCTAGGTTCAATCTCCATCACCATGGACACAAGACATGCTGCCACAGGCCTGTCATCCCAGTACTTGGGAGGTAGAGGCAGGAGGATCTGGTGTTCAAGGTCATCCTCAGCTTCCTAGTGAGTTCAAGGCCAGCTTGCGCTTGAAGAAAGAGAGAGACCGAGAGACAGAGAGACAGAGAAGGAGAGAGAAAGCATCCTAGGCACTTGGTCATTTCCTGTATTCCCACTGTAGGAATTCACCACACGTTGACTGGTAAACAACACATGTATTATTTTGGAGTTTTGGAGGTGGGAAATACAACTTGTGTCTCAGTGAGCCACGGTCATGGAGGTAGAACTGTGGGATTGGCTGGATTTCCCTCTTTTACAAAAACAAACAAATAAAAAACAAACAAACAAAAAACCCTTCAATTCTCTATTTTCTACCTATGTAGTTTGTTCCTGTCTCTGCTGGGAAGGCAAACCCTTCTCCCACTCACAGGTCTCAAAACATCCCACTACCCCTCAGTA